>JAMDHS010000008.1:0-377850 GCA_029717555.1 Peribolospora baueri | reverse complement strand
GGTGGAGCCGTTAGCGACGGCCATGCCAAGAATCTGCCCGAGTAGTGGATCGCTCGACCTGCCCAAGCCACCGCCGCCGTTCACACTGCCGCCAATCATGCCGGAGCCGGTGCGGCTCTTCCGGGCCTCTGCAGCATCCATGCAGCCGCCTCTGGCGTCGGTCTCGCTTCCATCCAGCTCGCTCGTATCCTCGGCGCCAAGACGGTCATCGGCACTTGTGGAACGGAGGAGAAGGCAAAGTTTGTCGAGTCGCTCGGCGCGACGGCTGTCAATTACAAGACGAAGAAGTTCGAGGAGGAGGTGAGCGCTACGAGTATGCTGAAGCCGTCCGTTCGGCCGACGAAGCTGAATCCCCGCCTCCGCCCGCGTCCATCTCGGCACGGACACCAGGTGAAGAAGATCACGAACGGTGCTGGAGTCAACTTTATTCAAGACTTTATTGGCGGGTGAGCAGAAGCCTCACGCGGTCATGCCAGCTTGGTTGCCCGAGTCCACACCGGTCACTCACTCCTCGCTCGCCGCCGGCGGCGGCCCATCCTCGTCCCTCTTCTCTTCGCCCCCGTGCAGGCCCTACTTCAAACCCAACATTGCCAGCCTGGGCCGAGACGGCGTGCTGGTCCTCCAAGGCGCTCTGGGGGGCATGCTCGTGCCAACGGCGCCGGACACGGCCCCGCTGGACATCTCTCCGATCCTTTTCAAGCGCCTGCGCATCGAGGGGAGCACGCTACGGAGCAGGACCGTCGAGTACCAGTCGAACCTCGTGCAGGGCTTCTTGCGCGACGGACTGCTCGATCGGATCGTCCACGGGTCCGCCGGGGGGTCCGGGTTCGTGGTGCAGATCCACAAGGTGCGCCGGTCCGGATGCTCGTTGTCGTTCGTCAATCATCCTTATCTGCGATCCGTCTCTTTTTTGCTTCCCTCGCCAGGTGTACTCCTGGAAGGAAGCGACGGCGGCTCACAAGGAGATGGAAGCGAACCGAAACACGGGCAAGATCGTATTCGGTGAGTGGGGAGTGGCGTATCCGGACGCGCTTCGCTTTGCGTCCCTTCCTCCCTTCCGTCGTCGTCATTTTTCTTTGTTTTTCCTCACCTGCCCTCCTTGACGATCGATCGATCCGCAGTCATCGACGACTGAGCGAGCTTGGCTGCTCTCGGACCGACCGACCGCGGCGTTCGTTCGTTCAAGCCCGCTCGCGCGTCGGTCCGCGTCCGGAAAGGAGACGAGGCTGGGTGGGATGGGATGGGAAGGAACGTGACGATGACGCGCGGCACTGTACGGAGTGCGTACCGAAAAGGTTCGATTCGAATTCGTGTCCGGTTAGGAGCGGATTGAGATGGAAAAAAAAAAATGGACTGGACTGGACTGGACTGGATGCAAGAAAAGCCCCGCCGGGGCGGCTGAACTGACTGACTAACTGACTGACTGACTGATTGGCTGAGTGACTGGCTGGCTGGAACGAGGGGTATCGCACAACATACAGTACATACGACGGGCGAAGCAGAAGCAAGGGAGCGAGCGAGCGAGCGGGACGGACGGACGGACGCACGGAGGGAGGGAGGAAAGGAAGGAGCAAGGGAGGGGAAAGGAAAGGAAACGGGTATGATGGGGGCAAGACACTGGGAGGGTATCTTGGAGAGCCTGACTTTTCTGCAGGCCGATCAAGAAAGCAAGGCATGTAGGCAAGCAGGCAGGAAGAAGGAAGAAGGACGAAGGACGAAGGACGAAGGGGAGCAAATTCAAGCGGTGTACCTCGGAGGCCTCTCCGCGCCCGCCTCCTCCTCCTCCGCCCGCTCATCATCGCCGTCATCATTACTGTCGTTGTTGTTGTCGTTGTTGTCGTCGTTGTCGTCGTCGTCATCATCATCATCATCGTGATCATCATCATCATCGTCCTCTTCGTCTCCAAACCGAACGTCCGTCCAGGAAGCCCACGACGCGGGCGACACGAGAGGCGGGGCGGCGAGGAGGTTGACAGGGCCGGACGTCCACTCGATCCACTCGATCATCCTTTCGTCCTCCTCCTCCTCCGCCGGCCGCTGATGAAGCTGAAGCTGAGGGTGAGGATGAGGCTCCTGCTGGCGCGGGGAATGAGAAGCACACCTAGGAGACGACTGGGGCGCGGCGCCGGCGCCGGCGCACGCGAACGCCGAGGCAGGGCGCGGCGGAGGAGGCGAGAGCGACCGAGACCGAGGACGGACGACGGCCCTGGCGGCCCTAGCTAGCGCGTCTCGCGTTTTGAGCAGAGAGCGAGCGCGCTGGCTGCGGGCGCCGCTGCCAGTCCGCCGGGTTCCGCTCGTCACGACATCCGTCGCTTCCGCCGCCGCGTCCCTATCGGACGACGAGCTGTGCCTCAGGGGCGTGTCGTCATCGTTGTCAAAAAAAGAAAGAGAAGGACGAGAAAAGGAGGCGCCGAGGCCGAGGCCGAAGCCGAGGCGGGCATGGCGACGGAAGGGCGTGCGCACGCGAAGGCGGTACTCGACGCGGACGGCGCCGGCGCTCCAAGATGGCGTGAGCGTTGTTGTTGTCGTCGCCGTCGTCGTCGTCGGCGGCGGCGGACGGTGGTCGTTCTCGCGCTCGCGCTCGCAGTCGGAGAGGACGATGAGGCCGGTCCACTCCGTCTCCTGCCGAGCGGACGCGGACTCGAGCGGGACGGCTGGATGACTGGCCCGCCTCGCGGACAGTGGGCCGTTGGCGACGACGACGTTTTCGAGCACCGCGACGTCCTCGCGCACCACGACGTCACTCTCGATAGCGTGCTCGGCGCGGTACTTGAGCTGATCGGCCGAGGTGAGGATAGGCACGTGGACGGTTGTAGAGCGTAGGAGGTCTACTCGCGATCGTCCGTGAACGGTGATCGGGGGGGAGGCGGAGGCGGAGACAAAGAAGGGAAAGGAGGAGGAGGTCTTGACAGTCAGCGGAACGGCTCGTGATGTGGCCGGAAAGGGGGAATGTGGGTGCGAAGAGCAGATGGATAGGTCCGGCTGGCTCGGCATGCAGATCTGCCCGGGGGGGGGGGGCGGAGGGGGGATGACGAGCGTGAGCGGCGTGAGAGGGGAGATGAAGAAAACGAAAGAAAAAGTCAATCTCACTTCCATGCGGATCGTCTCCCCTTGGGCAAGCTCCTTGTCCACGACCTCGGTCGCCCCTCGTCTCACGTCCGAGCTTGGACGGGCGACGGCGGACGAAGACGGGGATGGAGAAGCAGGCCAAAGGGATGGAGAAGCGGCCTCGGAATGCCGTCGCTTTTCCGGGAACGGGGGCGTAGCATCGATCCGCGCCTGCGTCTGCGTAGGCCTCGCCTGTCGCAGCTGGTCGGGGCATGGAGCGGCGGGAACGGGAACGGAGACGACAACAAAGGGAATCTTGATGCGCTCCTCCCTGCGCTTCTTTCCCCTTCTCCGCTCAGCCTCGGTCGGGTTCCGCATGATGGACACTTCGACGCGGTAGTCCATCTCCACCTTTCCCCTGCTCCGTCCGTCGTGTCGGTGCGTGGTGTCGTCGGTGGGGCTGTTGGGACGAGGGACGGTGGAAAAGGTCGGCGGCGGCGAGACGGTAAGGTGGGAGGAAGAGGGATCGGGTCGAGCGCCGGGAGGCAAGAGGTCAAAGCTGTCGAGCGGCAGTCGATCGGGAAAGGTAAAAGCGAACGGCAGTAGTCGGTCGTTGCTTCTTTGCGCGAAGCCGCCGCCGCCGGGGCCTCGTCCGGCCTGCATGGGCGTCTCGCCAGGAGGTAGGTCGGCCCAGGCGTGGTCGAAGTGCGTGTCCGGCGGGGGCGCACGCTCGTCGTCGGCGTCAGCGGGCGAGTTGGGGGAGGAAGAGGGGGGCGGAATGAGCAAGGCGCGGGAGCTGAAGACACTCTGCCAGCCGAGGTCGAGGAAGCGGGTGGTGAGGTGTCGGTGGACACAGGAGGAGGGGTCGAGGGAGGAGACGACGACGGCGTCTGTGGGGAGGCCTAGGCCGTCGGTGCCTGGGGCGGGACGAGAGGGAGCGAGGTAGGTGCTGCGAACCGGGAGGTGGCGGGGGTCGATGGATCAGCGGTCGAGGAAGGGGTCAAGAAGGGACAAAGCGACGACTGACCACTTCATCTCGCCTCTGACGGTGACAAAGATGCGCTTGATGGCATCGTCGCCGACGAGCGCGTCGTGGGGCAGCCGGATCAAGCCTGCGACCGTGTCTCCGGGGCGATAGGTGCGGTGTGAGTCGAAGAGCACTTGGACACCAGGGCGGTCCGCGGAGGGCAGCGATGGAGGAAGCGCTGTCGCCGTCGTCGTTGTCGGTGGTGGCGAGGGCGGTGGTGTGGGTGACGCTGGCTCGGCGTTGGAAGAGGACCTGCCTCGAGCGTCGGAGGAGACGGAGAGGGAGAGGGAAAGGCGGCGGACGTGAAAGTGCTTGGGGCGAGAGAAAGGGGCGAGACGGGGGAGGGCGACGTTGGAGCGGCCGGCGCTGGCGAAAGCGACGGGGAAGTAGAGAGGCATGACTATGACGCAAGCAAGCAAGCGATTAAGCAAGCAAGCAATTAAGCAAGCTAAGCAAGACGAGCGCCGTCGCGTCGCGCCTCGTCTCGTCTCGTCTGGGGAGGGAGGGGACGGCGGAGGAGAGTTTTGAGGGGTGGATGGCGAATGATATATATGTCCATCCAATCCATCCCTTTTCCTCCTCCTTTTCCTCATCATCGTCTTCATCATCGTCCCCATCTATGCATCCTTCCACCTCCATCCACCCGTCCGTCCAATGCGCCTCCGCCCTCCGCTTGCCCCGCACGGCAGAAGCAGCTGACAGGCACGCTAGCATGGCACATGTTCAACCAGCGGTTGTTCGGTGTTCGGCTCGCCTTTCTACTCTCACACGCTCATCTCGTCTTGTCTCATCTTGTCTTTGTCATCCGCACGCCGGCGCCGCCACGTGACCGGCGGCGAGGACGACGATGACGTCCGACCGTCCGCAGCGAGCGGCGACCGCCCAGCAATGTCGAGCGCCTTGCGCCGGCCTGGACCTGGCTGACAAGCGAGTGCTGATACGCACATGCGCTCATACGCGGCGATCGCCACGATGACGCACGCCCACCAGCGAGGCCATTGGACCTACGCCGCCCGCAGTCGCGTCCGCGGCCTGTGCAGCGCCGCCCGCGCTAGTTCCTGCTCCTCCACCATCGCCGGCCCGCGTTTTCCATCCCACATGCGTCCACCGCCGGCCTCGGCCTCTGCACTCCCTCCAGCTGGTCACGTCCCGTCAACGCCGCGCCCGTCCGCCCGTCGATCGATCATCGACCGCGTCGTCGAAATACTCACCCCAGTCCGCGAATGTCCCCCCATCACCCCCGTCGCCCCTCCATCCACCGACCGACCGACCCGGTCGACTTGGCTCACACACTCGAGCAACGCAGACAGACAGGCCGATTCATTGTTTCTCTCGTCTAGCCGTCTATCTATCTATTCCATCGCCCATCCACGCAACGATGACGCGCGAGAACAAAAGCGAAAGCAAAGCGAGAGCGAAAGGAACAAGGCGAGGGAGGGAAAGGAAGATCGAAAAGAGAAAAAGAGAGAGAAACGAAAAGAACGCCTACTACGAGCGCTCCTCGCCTATCCTCTCCTTCACCCATCCCTCCAGCCCGCCGGCCAACCAGAGCTCTTGCACGCTCGCCCCAATCGGACGGCTCCCATACCTCGTCGTCGCCTTCTCGCCCTCCTTCTTCTTCACCTCCACCGCGCCGTCCGCGCTGCCGAAGCGCACCTCCCACCCCGTCACCACACTCATCTCCCCCTCCCGCTTACCCCCCTTCCCCCTCTCCCCATCCCTCGCAAACTCCCGCGTCAGGTCTTCCACCAACTCCGGGCACTCGACGCAGATCAACCCATTGTTGATCGCGTTACGCTTGAAAATGTCTCCAAAGCTGCCGGCCAGCACGACCGGCACGCCAGCATGCTTCAACGCCGTCGCCGCCTGCTCCCGCGACGAGCCCGTTCCAAAGTTGTACCCTCCTACCAGCACCACGCCGGATCGCGTCCCACTTGCGTCGGCGTCGGCGCCGCGAAGCGAGCCGACCATCGACTTCACCGTCCCGGCAAACTTGGCGTCGTAATTCTCCATCACCACCTCCGCTTGCTTCTCCGCCGTGATGTCGTCCTGATACGTGTACTTGCCTGCCAGACCGAGGATACGATGCGATGCGAGGACGGATCGTGTGAGCGAGTGGGAAGAAAAGAAGAAAAAAAAAGAAAACAACAGAGAAACTCGTGGACGACGGGGCGACTCACCGGGATAGATACCATCGGTATTCAAGTTGTCCTGCGGCGCAAAGATGAGCGGACCCGAGAAGGCGGTCGGGAAGCCTCGCAACAGTTCCTCCCCGCCGCCAGCCACCGCCGCCGCTGCCGCCGCCGCGCCGCCGTTCTCGTCGACTTTGGGGGGACGGTTGTAAGTGATGGAGAAGACCGGCCCGTCGGACGACGACGACGACGACGCCGCGTCCAGCTCGGCCGGACCGCAGATGCGGCCCTCGACGGCCGAAGCGGCCACGACGGCGGGCGAGGCGAGGTACGCCTCCGCCTTGGAGCTCCCCATCCGACCCTTGTAGTTCCGGTTCGTCGCACTAATCCCCACCTCGCCATCCTCCAAAAGGCCCGCGCCCAGTCCGATGCACGGCCCACAGCCGGCCGGTAGAGCCTTCGCCCCAGCTTCCAGCAACGCCGCCCAGTCGCCTGACGCCTCGGCCTCGCGCTGGACGTTCATGCTCGCCGGCGCCACGTAGAATTCCACTCCCTCCGCCACCTTCTTCCCCCGAATCACCTCCGCCGCCGCCTTAAGGTCCGACGCCCGAGAGTTGACGCACGACACGAGGTACGCCTTGTTGATGCTAATCTTCCGCATCGCCAGCTCGGGTAGTGCCGTGGAGATCTTGACCGTGTTCGGACCGCTGACGTGTGGCACCAGCGTCGAGAGGTCCAGGACGAGGTGCTTGGAGTAGAACGCGCCATCGTCCGCTCGCACCGGGCTCGCCGCCACGGCGTCCAGCCGTTTCGCGTTGATTCGCGGGTGCTTCGGCCCCTCTCGCAACTCGGTCTTGCGGATCAGTTGCTCGTACCACGAGAGGAGCACGTCATCGACGGGAAACACGCCCGCCAGCGCGCCCCACTCCGTCGTCATGTTGGCGATCGCCAGACGCTCGTCGACGCTCAACGACGAGATGCCTGAGCCGGTGAACTCGATCGCGCAGTTCAGCACCTCGTCCTTGTTGAACGAGCCACAGAGAGCCACGATCACGTCCTTGCCCGTCACGCCCGGAGCCAGCTTGCCCGATAGCTCCACCTTGACCACCGGAGGGATCTGCCACCACGTCTGCCCCGTCGCCCACACCGCTGCGCCGTCCGTTCGGACGAGCGGCGTGCCGACACATCCAACGCCGCCGTCTGAACAAAAAAACCCAAATCGGACGTCAATGGCCCGCATGATCTTTGGGGGGACAGGAGGGCACGCGCTTACACATGTTAGAATGACTATCGCTGGCGACGGTCAGAGTTTGAGGGAAAGCGTAGCCCTGCTCGATCATAGTCTGTGGCCAGCCCACCGAACCGTTCGGGCAAAGTCAGCCAAACCCAGTCCGGTCGGCCCACACGTCCAGAGTGTCACTCCCGCCGTCGCCCGTCATCTCACCTGATGGCCGATGCCCAGCCCAGGCGGGTAGTGGTCGATGCCGTGCTCCTTGGCGAATCGGGCAATGTTGGCGTACTTTGTGAGATTCTTCTCCGACTTGTTCTGCACGTCGTGGTCGATCGCGAACACTGGTTGGCGCGGGTCGTGAACTCTGGTTGCGCCGATGGAGCGGAATCTGTGGGGCGAAACCGGGGAGGACAAGGGCGGGATGGGTTCCGTTGAGCTCGGATGGGCACGTATGGTCGCTATTTTTCGACGACCAAGCCTGCTTCTCACTTGGAAATGACTGGGCCGGTGTTGTCCTACACGTTCACAAGCGCAGGGGCCCGAGCGATCAAAGCGGTCAGCGCAGGTACAGGGCGAAGAAAGAAGGAAGACATAACAGGGCCGGAAAGGCGTCTCACGTGAGTGAGCATATGCTGTGGCCGGATCATGGCGTAGTCCCCAGCGAGGACCTTCTTGCCCTTGGGGACGCCGACGGCGTAGCGTTGCACCACCTTTTCGACGAACGTTTGAGGCCGGTCCGACGCCCATGTCGATGAGGACGAGGCGGCCTCCGTGGCGAAGGATCGTCGTGTGGGGGAGAGGGCAAAGGAAGGCAGGGCGGTCGAACGAGTGTGCGCGAAAGAAAGAAGGCGGGAGCGTCGGGCCGGAAGACGGCCTGGTGGGAGGGTCCGCAGCGCCATGCTTGCTTGGTGGAGCCGGGTCGACCGAGGTGGGATGAGGTGGGAGAGCTTTGCGCAACGAAGAAAGGCGATAGAAGATGGGAGGGACGAAGGATGGGGACGATTCGTATGACTTGTTTCGGCAGACGAAATCTCGGATTAACCCACGAGCGAATTTTGAAACGGGCGTGGCTGCGGCAACTCTCGGCCGATCAGATTTGGATTCACCTCCGCCATTCTCCGACCTCGAACGTCTTCTATCCTTCCCAACTCACCACCACCGACCGGCCTCCATCTCACTGCGAACATGTCTGCAACAGACACGACAGGCGCCCCCACCCGCACCTCCCGCCAAGCCTGCTGGGATGCGCGGGATGCGTTCTTTTCTTGTCTGGACAAGCGTGGCATCCTCGCGGCGGAGCAGGCGGAGAAGGAAGGCGTGTGCAAGGACGAGAGGGGGATGTACGAGCGGAACTGTGCTAAGAGCTGGGTGAGTGGGAGGGGGGAAATAAAAAAAAGAATGGAATATATCACCGAACCCTTCCACTTTCTTGCGTGCCTCATTCCTTGGACGGATTCGAACGTGTAGGTGGACTACTTCAACAAGCGCCGCGTGTTGGAAGAGCGGCAAAGACGAACGCTTGCACAGGCGGAGCAGCAGCAGCAACAGCAACGGGGTCATTCCTGATTCCCACCTCACTCGTTGGGCGTTTGGAGTCGGATGGCCCTCTCTCGCCAGACATACTCTCGTAAAATAGTTCGGCCACGTTTAATGGATGACGAGCCACAGGCAGGTGAACGACTTTGCGGTTGGGAGAGTCTCTTGAGCACTGACCTCGAGGGCCAGAGGAGAAATCGTAGGGAATTGATCGTACATATTGAGGGAAGACAAGTAGCCTAGGGACGTATACGGATAAGAGATGGACACAGCAAGAGAGGAGTGGCGCATGGACGTGCGGGGTACCAGTAGACGTGCGCACTTGGGTATACGGAAAGAAAGGGAGGAGGGAAGGAGAAGAAAGTGTAGTGTTCCGTCCAGAGAGCGCCAGAAAAATCCAAATGATCGACAAGTCCACGCGTCACTTGTTCTGCAGCGCGTTCACCAGCCTGATCCAAAACACAGAGGCGAACAGAGGCAGGCATGTCAGAAACGTACGGCGGGCGATGCTTTGGCGGAGAGAGGACAGATGCGTGAACGAAAGCACGCCAACTGCTCACCAATCCAAGCCCTCTTCGAGGCCTTCTCCCTTGGTCGCGACGCTCTTGAATATGCTCCACTGTCGCCCTTTGAGTGTGTCCAAGCCCAGCGCCTCGCTCACCTCTGCCGCACTCATCGCGCCCGGCTGGTCCTGCTTGTTAGCAAACACGAGCAGCTTGGCATCCGCCAGCTCATCCTCGGAGAGCATGGCAAGGAGCTCGGATCGGGAGGTCGGAATTCGAGCTCGGTCAGCAGAGTCGACGACGTAGATGACCGCTGCCGTGTTATTGTAGTAACATCGCCAATATGGTCTGCCGGCAGGGAACCAGAAGAGTAAACGTCAGAAGCCGAGCGCGCGCACAGGGAGGCCGACGGGCGAAGAGGACTGACCGAATGCTAGTCTGTCCGCCGAGGTCCCACACCTGGAACTGAATGTTCTTGTATTGTACGGTTTCTACGTTGAAGCCGATGGCTGGGGTGCGCGCGAAGCAGGATCCATTAGCTCAGTCCACAGTAGAGACTCGCGTCAAACAAGGCGACAAGACAGCCGCGATCAACCCACTCGGTATCGTCGAGACCACCTCTCCGATCTGATAGGTGAAGGAAGAAGGTCAAGAAAGCGTTGAATGGATTATAGAATGACGAGCTGGCAGGTATCCGACGACCGCCGAGGTCTGGCCGGTCTACTGGCACCCATCTAGTGTGTCGATACGCGCGTGACGTCTCGGCTCGACCTCCTTCCTTCCAGCTCATTTCTCTTTTCTTTCCTCGACCGCATACCTCACCACTTCGACGGCACCATCCCGCCACACCAGCTCTGCCGCACATCGCAAGCACGCCGTCGCTTCCCCCACCCAAGATCCTGTAGCTCGGTGCTCACCTGCAATCGATACAATATAGTAGTCTTGCCCGACGAGTCGAGACCGAGCATGAGGATGCGCACCTCCGTGTTCTTGGACCAGAAGGCGAGGGAGTTGAAGAGGGAGGAGAAGGAGACACCCATGGTTGATCGCAAGCTGGACGATGGAAGCTGAATCCAGAGGAGAATTAGAAGAATGGTTGGCAGGTCGACCGGATGGAAGGCGAGAAGTTCGTTCGTCGCTGTATAGTAAGACGAGATAGACCGCCTTGGCAGCCGGAAGCGGCGACGTCCGGTCGTGACTTGGATTATCCCCGACGCCTTCGTAGCCGAGCGCGTTTCGTTCGCCGATAAAGCGGGCTATGGCTGTAGGGGATACGGAAGAGGGACGATGGTGGCGCCCAAAGACGGAAGATGTCGAGGCGGTGGAAGATGGTCGATGCTGATCGTGACCCTGATGCTGATCGTCTTCTTGACCGCGACCGACAGCTTGCTGTCTTTCTCGGCCGAGACTGGCGGACGACGGATTAGGGTTAAGCAGCGGTTGCTTACATACGTCCGCTTCTTCTTAGCCATCGACGTTTCCGGCGACCTCAATAACCTGCGCTCGCAAAAAATGTCCCTCGCAACGGCCGCCGGCAGCTCCACAGAGGCGTCACGTACACACAACGTCTGCGCGCTCTGCTACGAGTCTCTTCTCATTCCTTCGCGTGTAGAGGACGAGGATGTGGAAGAGGACGTGGAAGACGAGGGTGAGCCGGCATACATCATAGACGATGTTGAGCTCAGGTGTGGGGGCGCCGAAGGAGCGGGCCCCAGCTCTGCAACGTCATCTTCCAGGCCACGGCACGGCCACCACTTTCACTGGTCCTGCATCGTCGAGCACTTCAAGTCCCTCCCAGACCGAGAGGAGAGGTCGCGTTGTCCTGGGTGCGATCAGAGCGTCTTGGACGAGGAAGGGAAACTGGTCGTTGATGTGAGGAATGAGGGTGGATGGACGGAGGGGTTTGACTTGGGCGAGGAGATTGTGAGCGTCTTCGTTGGTCCTTCCCCTCTCCAGGCATTAAGTCTAGCCCGACCATTGCCATCGAAGATCTCACGCCTCGGACGGGTTTCGTTTTATTTGACTGACTCGCCCGAGCTGAGCTGATCTTTTCCCATCTTCTCCGTCTCCTCATCGCCTGTTTCGCATCTCAGGACGAAGAGCTCTATCTCGACTCGCACCCGCACATCCGTCTTCAACGCACCTTCCAAAGCCTGATGGCTCAGTCCAACCTCGTCGAGGCTGAAGAACTCCTCGCCAACCACGCCGATCTCGGCGTTAATGCCGTCGGAGCGGCGGGTCAGACGGCGTTGCACGTGTGTGCCATGAACGACGATGCGGAAGGGGCGAGGTTCCTTCTCGAGCGCGGAGCTTCGAAGGACATCAGGGACGAACAAGGGTGGACCCCATTGGAGGCGGCGAGAGTCGTTGGCGCCGAGAAGGTCGTCCATTTGCTCGCATCCTAATGGAGCGCAGCGCGAATGATAGATGCCCGTCTCTTCAGCTCAATCGAGTCGGCCGCACATCTTTTACGGCGAGGAGGAAAGATTGCAAGGCCCGAAAGGACGGCGGGGGCGCCCAGGTCATGCCAGAGGGTCTCGGTACGACTATGTTGAACAGAGGCGGGCGAACAAGCCCATCAAATAACGACGACGATGCGGATGGTGGTCATGGCTGAATGTGTCAAACGACTGGCGCCAGGGCAGGGGCTGTCCGTGACGCCGACGGCAATCGACCCTAAGGTTATGATGACTTTGATCAACCCAGCTTCATAACAGGACAGCTTGGGCAGCGTCTACTTTTTACGGAGCTTGCTGCTCATATGAGCGAGATGTGGACGAGAATGGTCGCTCGACATATGTACGAAGCCGGAGCACTACCATTATCCTGTCCCCTACTCGAT
This sequence comes from Peribolospora baueri, assembly GCA_029717555.1. Taxonomy (NCBI): domain Eukaryota; kingdom Fungi; phylum Basidiomycota; class Peribolosporomycetes; order Peribolosporales; family Peribolosporaceae; genus Peribolospora; species Peribolospora baueri. The sequence goes on along the minus strand of JAMDHS010000008.1, from coordinate 365,531 downwards.
ACAAGACCTATCTACGCCTCTTGTACTCTACTCGGAGCCGATAGAACGGTCCTCGCTCAGGTTCTGCGCTCTACCCCCAAAGTCCATTTCATGTCATTTCCAATTCGTGCACCTTAGAGGACCAATGTGTGGACGACCACGTTTGCTTTTCTTCTCCGGTGGTCCAGTGGCCATTTTCACGCGCCGTCATTTTTGGCTGGTACGCTGGGGACAGGCACACAACACGGCGCACGCGCCCGTGCATACGCGCCACTATCGCCCCCGTCTATCATGTGCGTCGCGTTGCTTTTTCGCTCGAGACGATGGGATGGAGAGAGAGCGAAGGACGATGGACGCCCTGCTCCGGGCCGGCCTTCTCCTGCATCGACCCAGCCTGGCAGATCTTCAGACACGGATCGACAAATCACATGCCCGCCTGAGAACGGTCTGCTCACTGCTAGTGCCATCTCCAAGGACGGTCCCTCAAGGAACGAAAGCGATGAAATAAAAACTCCATTGGAGTACGATGCTACGAACATGCCCACGTACGGTATGGACAACCTCTTCCGGGGACATTGCGATCCGATCCGATCTGGTCGTACAAAGAGATTTCCCCAAGACCTCGTGTCTATCATGCTACATATTGATCAACAACAGCCCGTCCATGCGTCCGTCTCAGTGAGCGAACCGATTCTACCCTACCTGAGCCGACCAGCCTAGGTCGGTCGGCATTCGACGCGAGGAGAGATCGTTCCGAATATCCTTAATGGCCGAGGGGCAGAGGACGTGGAGCGACAAGAGGTCAGTGACGAGGAGGGACGGAGAGAGGGAGGGAACAGCCGGACTCACTTGTCGAAGATCCTCGTCTGCTTGCCGTAGTTTTGGCCGCTGCGGCCGTACCTGTGGTGAAGGTCGTGGTCTGCGGGCAGCAAAGGCGTGAGCGAGAAACAAAGCTTTTCATCAGAAAGAAGCACGAGCGGCCACAACGAGAACCGAATCCATTTGACTCACCCTCCACGATAAGCTCCATGCCCAAGGGCTTCAGAATATCGCCGAGGAACGGGTGGACGAATTCGGCGCGGATGCCGGAGTGGCCGAACACTTCGACGTAGATCCTGCATAGCCGTACCGCGAAGGAGTGAGACCGTCTATATCAGTCTGGGTTATTGACGGACGGGCCAAGCGACGTCGACTCACAGGAAATATCCGGTCATCCACAACTCCGCGAAGTTGACGTAGGGCACGGTGAACGTGGCCAGGCAAGGGATGATGATCACCTCGAGCGCCTCCTGCACATCCTCCGACAGAATGCTTTGCATCGGCGTGGGGTGTTTGGTGGTGTGATGGTGACGGTGGACCCACCAGAGAGCGTCAATTTGGTGGCAAGTGCGGTGGTAGCAGTAAAAAAAGCTGAAGGTGATAGAGGGGAGCGATCAGCGTCTGACATCTCCATATGAGGAAGTGGACAAAACTCACTAATCGAGCGCAATGAGCCACACGCCCATGAGGACGGGGGTAACAGGGCGCAACTGGCTGAGCGGGCTCTTCTGAGCCTGAACATCCCATCGAAGGAGAAAGGGTCCAAATGCGCGGACGAAGAGGGCGAAGAGAACACCGAGCGCGAGCCGCTTGTAGTCGCGATCCGACACCATATCTCGGCCTCGCTTGGCCTGGTCGAACACGCCATACTTGGCTTGATAGTGATGAAGACGGCGAACCTGGACGAGAGGCGATGGGCAATGGCGCGGAGGTCCAGTCAGTCGCACATTTGGTGGAAAATACTGCCATTTCAGCGACGAGTAACGCACCACATTGAGCATGAACCCGATGAAGAATAGTGTGTACATCACGACGGCGACAGAGAGCGGAAGGGGCTTGTCTTCTGCAAGCATTATTGGATAAAAATAAGCACAAAGCGTCAGCGGAGAGATGCTAAGTCGCACCACCCTCCTCAAAATAAGAACGTAAATACGTACTCAGAAGGAACCTGGATACCAGTTCGTGAAATGCGAGGGGCGCAAGGGCCCAGCTGGTGATGAAGACCGTCTCACGCCACGCAGGGTGCTGAGGCGGCTCACCGACCGCCAAATCTGGCCTCTTCATGTACGTCTCGGGGGAGCCGATGTCAATGGACATGAGCCACTCGAGGAGGCCGTACTTTGGCTTGAGATGCCAGGTGGTCTTTGGGCGTGGGCCATAAAAGTCTGGGGCACCGTTGTCAGTCTGCGTCTCAGAGACTACCTTCTTTTTCATCGTCTCGGCTGGCGAGGGCGCGGACTGGTCGACGTGGCCGTTCACGTCGAGCACGCGGGCGTGTTGCGCTTGAGTGGTCATGTATGGAGCCTCTCTGTCTCTGTGGTGGCGGTTCGTCGAGTGGGTAGATCCGTGCACCTCCATCCCTGTCAGCGGCGCTCTTTAATAAAACTTGCCAGGCTCCGCGCTTGCGCGTGAATGGCCCCCGATGCTCCTTGGGGTCTTTTATCATGCAGATCGCCGCAGTACGCGAGGAACCAGTGCCACGTGAAAAATATCACGTGCACCAACGCAGTTATGATTATGTCATGCTTGGTCATCCGCTGAGCGCCGTCGTTCTCCGATTGGCCGACGAGCACGCCATCCGGCGTCACGACGGATTTCCATCTTGCGTTATCGTCGTTCGGCCGGGACGAAGGTCGAGGATGGATGAAGTGGTGGTGGGAGGAAGAGGGGGAACGGAGAGAAATATATGTCTTTTCACTTGTTTCCGGAACTGACGACATTTATCGCTTTAGCACTCTCTTCCCTTCTCCTCCAACCCACCTTTCTTTGCCACTCCGCAGACCATGGCCGCGCCGCCGCCTCGCCTCTTCTGGGGCGTCACTCGCTCTGCCTTGCGACATCCCCCGTCGTCTCGACGCATCTTCACTTCTGCGAGCCAAGGCAAACCCTCCTCGTCGACCATCGCGGACGCACGAGTGGAGCACCCTCACCACCACCACCCCATTCCGCCGCCGCCGTCATGTTCTCAGTCGCCGCGAGCAAGGCCGAAGCAGCGGCTTGCTACCGAGGCCGGAGCGGGGGAGCGAAGACCAGGCGGTTCAAACCCGAGTTTGTCCTTCCCTTGTCTGGACGCCAACGAACGCAGGGCGGAGAGATTGCGGAGGGAACGAGGGGTGCTGGCCGGCCCGTCGTCGGAACCTGGCCCTTTGCACAGGACCGCTCCTTCGTCCGAGACGAACACGACGGTGGCAGCTCCGGACGACGAGACAGGCCCAGAGCCAGCGTACTCCAAGGTCGTCTCCGGCTATGAGACATTCCATCACCCGCACCCCTTTCCCCTCGACTACGGTGGCACGCTTCCCTGTTTCGACATCGCGTACGAGACGTGGGGACAGCTCAACGCTGGCCGTTCCAACGCCATCCTCTTGCATACTGGCCTCTCCGCCTCGAGCCACGCCCGGAGCAGCGAGGCGAATCCGGCGCAAGGATGGTGGGAGAAGTTCATCGGCCCTGGCAAGGCTATCGATACGAACCGGTGGTTCGTCATCTGCACAAACGTCCTTGGCGGCTGCTACGGCTCCACGGGCCCTTCGTCCATCGATCCCTCTGACGGTCAGCCGTACGCAACGAGGTTCCCAATCATCAGCGTCTTCGACATGGTTCGAGCGCAGTTCCTTCTTCTCGACCACCTCGGCATCGACAAGCTTTATGCCAGCGTCGGTAGCTCCATGGGCGGCATGCAGAGCGTTGCTGCCGCCCATTTGGAACCGGATAGGGTGTCGAGGGTGGTCAGCATTTCCGGCTCTGCCAGGAGCAGCCCAGCGAGCATCGCGCTGAGATTTGCTCAGAGGAGCGGTGAGTCGCGTCTCATCGAGGCGGGGCAGGGCACGGGCTTGATGTGCTGATCGGTCTGTCAACCTCTCCTCTTGTCTCGGTGCAGTCCTGATGGCAGACCCCAACTGGAACCGAGGCAATTATTACGCTCCTGGCTCTCTCCCGCCTCACACCGGCATGAAGCTCGCCCGTCAGATCGCTACCATAACTTACCGATCCGGTCCGGAATGGGAACAGCGTTTCGGGCGACGGCGTCGGGGTCGCGCTGGGAAGGAGCCGATCGCTTTGGGATCACAGACGGGGGCGGAGGCGAATATGGAGGAGGACCCGGCACTCTGTCCAGACTTCCTTATCGAGACGTACCTCGACCACCAAGGCGAGACGTTCTGTCTCAAATACGATGCCAACTCTCTCATCTACATCTCCAAGGCTATGGACCTTTTCGACATGTCTGACGACTCCCTTCAAGACCTCCAGCGGAGATGGGACGGGCGCGCGGCTTTCGAAGAGGCCGGTCAGGCAGGTCTGCACTCTCCACGACTTGAGCCATCTCCACCTGCCGTCGCCCTCTCGGCCTATCCCTCCCAAGCGACTTCACCGCCGCCTCTCTCCCGCCCCCACATCTCCACACTCACGCACCCCGCCGCGTCGACCTACATCCCGTCCCTGGCACGAGGCCTGCGCAACCTCTCCAACATACCCACGCTCGTCATCGGCGCCCAGAGCGACATCCTCTTCCCTGTCGAGCAGCAGCGCGAGTTGGCCGAGTGTCTGAGGATGAACGGGAACAACAGAGTCTCATACTACGAGGTCGATTCGCCTTATGGTCACGACACTTTCTTGTGAGTCGACATGGCCCTGTATCGCCGGATCCTGGCGGAGCGTCCAAAGCTAATCACGTCGTCTTTCCCTCCGTCTGTCCTTTTCCAGGATCGACACTGCCAACGTGGGAGGAGCGTTGAAGGGCTTCTTGTCTTGATTTTTCGGAGAGGCACCGACAAAGGCCTTGTATACTCAAGCCCTACTCGTTCTCGGAGCTCGCTTAGTCTTTTTGAACTTGAGTACATTTAGTCGTACTTTCTTCGATCCACGTCGTTTTATCTACTGGCGCCTTCAGCTGAGCACAGTGAAGGAATCCTATACAGCGTCTAAGCAACTATGACCTTCAGAAATGCTTTCGCTCGCGCGGTGCTAGCTTCACTCCTTCCCTTACCTCGTTTTCGCGCTCCCTCTGCCTCTGTTACCAGTCCACGCGACAACCTCACGTGCGACTCAAGCGGAGTGTACAGAGCCGTCCTCTCTATCGGCGTTTGGGCAGCACTGGGCATTGAGTAGCATGAATACGTGACTACAGATTTCACTGTGTAATCCAGCTGAACGATTGGGCCCCCATCGCTCGAGTTTGCCCCTGAAGAAGGTACTGTGCAGGTACAGTTGCTGATAGCGGAGAGGGTCATCGTGGCTGGTGTGCTTATGACAGTGATCACCGCTTCGAGCACTGTGATCCACAAAGCTGCCGTCATCAGACTGACTCCGCCTCCTCAGCCTCCACTATATTCAAACCTTCACCATGGCGTTGCCAGTGTGCAACAAGAGCAGCCTGATCTGCTCGCCCACGGGACTTTCATGACTCGTTGCTGGCTTGTGGTCACGGTATCTCAAGTCTGCATTGAGGAGAGTGCTGCCACTACTATGACGCAGCCGTGCTGTCCCAGCTTTCGTATGTGACAATGTCATCAAAGCATGTGAGGAAGCCACTGCAGTCGCATGTTGAAAAGCGAGTTCGGCCACATACACATATCCCTGATGCTCCGGACTTCCTCAACAACCTCGAAGAAAAGACAGGACGGAAAGCGGGGAAAAGGGAAAGACATATGTGTCCGATGAAGGATGCAACAATGAAGACAGCCAGAAGGGATGGATTTGGAGACGGAATTCAAAACATCAACTCCTCTTTACCTGGAACGCGGACACGTATCGAGCCAAGGCTTCACGACCAAGGATTCCCGTCAAGGTCCATCAACAAGTGTGTGGGCAACTCTTTGCCGCCGCCCTCGTCCGTCTTCTTGGACGGCGAAACTGCAGCGCGCGTACGAGCAGGCATGTCCGGAGGGACGCCGGGGCCCTGAGGCGGAACTTTAGGCGAGGCGATGGCTCGCCGATCTTCTCCTAAATCGGACTCCGTGACTGCGGCCCAACGCCGCTCCTCCCTATCTTGATGCGAGGAGAACGTGGATGCTCGTGGGGTCGCGTCCCACTCCGTCCTACCTCTAGTCTCCGGTCTGGGTGAGGCTTTCAGTCTGTACCGGAATGACAGGAATAGCGAGTGAGTGCCGACGAAAGCGCGGTGGTAGAACTGAGGGTTTGACTGGGAGGGTTGAAGGCTTTGACGACTCACTGTGGAAGAGCGCCCGCATCGTCGCGAGGTGATAGAAGCTCGTCCTCGAGTCCCGGCCCCGGGCTGCGATGGTTGCTTCGCGTGGAAGAGGAAGATGAGCTGGGTCTGCCTTCCTCCTCTTTCTCCACCTCGGCCGGGCCCTGGTGTCCACGCCTGCCAAACATGCTCACACCCTTCCATAGCACTGATCCCGGGCTGGCGGATGGATGGACTGGCTCAGGAGGCGAGTAACTCTGAAACTGAGGCACGTTGCGGTGCGAGGCGTGAATGCCAGGGATGGACATCATAGCCGCTTTGGGCTGCTCTGTCTTGAAGTTTCGGGAGGAGGAAGAGGTGGGACGACGGGGAGTGGCTGACTTGCCGTTCGATTGATCGGCCGCGGCCTTTGCCAACGATTCCGTCGCGGGGACGGAGTTGGATGCCGCCCCAGCGTCAGAGCCACTCCGTTTCAGCTCTGACTCATCCGGACCAGCCGGCGGCGCAATGCCAGACAAAAAGGTGGCCTCCTTGGAGGAAAGACCGGTCGTGGGCTTGGCGGTCGTCGGAGTGAAAGGAGCAAAGCCAGTGCCACTTCGAGGCGAACTGGCGATAGAGACAGTGGCAACGTCGTCTCCGACTTCTTCTCCAGGGGCAGAAAGAGGGGCCCTCGTCATCTCTGGCGAGCCAAGCAGTGCCGCGGGGGCGCCGGGAGCAGACTCGATGCTCTTCCGAACGGCGCGGGGAGGAGAAGCAAGCAATGGAGGCCGAGCATCCCAATTAGAGACCATCGGCCGAGAAGGGAAGCTCGGCTGTCCGCTTGTACGCTGCTCTTGGTCCCGGCTCGTATCTTGACCGAGACTGTCTTGGCTTTGTCGCTCCTTTAGCTTGCCCGCCTCTCTTTGCCTCATCTTCTGTGCTCTATAGCCCCTGTAATCCATCTTCCCACCTGACCCGGCACTCCCCGCGCTCCCCGAGCTGCCCCCTTCCGAGTTCTCCGCGCTCGCGGGCGACGGATCAGGCGTAGAAAACGTCCTTGGCCTCCGATGTTGACCCTGTTGCTCTGCTCCGGCTCTCCGTGCGCTGCCGTTCAGAGACAGGTCCGGCGAAACCGAAAGACTCAGGCCGACGCCCATGCTTCCCGGGTCCGGAGGGCTTGCGCCGCCGATCAATCTGCGGCCCAGCGACGGCGCGTCCGATACGCTCCTTTGACCCTCCGTTCTTTCCTGCTCACCCTCGTCTGTACCCTCTTCCCCCTCGGCAGCCGCGCTCGCTCTTTCGCCACTCCAGACTCTCCGACCATTGTCTCCAGCGGTACCCACCAAACCCTTCCTCTCCAGCCTCTTGTTGTTCCAATTCGTCCCCCAACGCTTCACGGCGTCCCTAGCCTGGTTGACAGAGGAAGCGATAGCCTGTTTGTCCGCTGTGGAAGTCTTGGCCTTGTTCCACGAGCTGAGTAGGAACGAGGTCGAGGAAGACGAAGTCGATGCGGTCTCGTCGTTCCCTTCTTCTCCGCCATTTCGCGCCCCGCTCCCATATTGTCTGCCCTCGGCATGGGGACTGGGAGAGCTTCGAACGGAGTGAAAGGAAGGAGAACGAGAAGAGGGGTGAGGGGTGTGAGGGGTGCGTCTAGGCGGAGGACCGAACATGTCCCGGACGGAGGTGCCAGCGGAGGAAGAAGTGGAGGTTGATTCCGAGGATACCACGCCTCCTGCTTGATGGTCTCTGGCAACGGTGGCGGCGAGCGTCGAGTCGACGCTCGAAGTAGAGTAAGCTGAAGTCAACTTAGGTCTCTGCGCAAGAGAGACAGGCCCACCAGGACCTGCACGGGCTGGCGACGCCCATGTAGACCCAGAGACACTGTCGGAGCCAGTAGGGGTCGGCATGGCCTCGCCTTCGGTCACTGCGACCGCCTGAGACGCCGACACGGTCGAGGACATAGGCTCGGAAAGAACGATCGGCGGCGGCGGAGGCAGCCGACGACCCTTGCTGCTCATACTCCCTCTGCGCTCCCCGGCGGTGCGTCCCTCGCCACTTTCGGTGGTGGCTTCGTTCCCCACCGACATCGACAGACTAGCAGACGCATCCGATGCACGATGAATGCTCTCCTGCTGAGATGGAGCGCTGACGGCACTGGTGGCGCTACCGATGCTGCTGATACTTGCCCCGGCGCTCCCCCTACTCTTTTGCCTCTCGAGTCCGCTCGATCCTACCTCTGCGGGATGCCCGTCCGCTTCATCTTCCACGTCTTGGCCGAAGGAGTGAGGAGCCGGCGTGGCAGGGCTGGTAGCGCTCCTCGTAGGAGGAAGTGAGACGACATTCTTGGACGTCGCACCACTGCCTCCGACAGGCGAAGCCGAGCCGCTCGCGGAGCCTCCGCTTGCGCCTCCGAACCTGGACGGAGAAAACCACGACCGTTTCCGCTCGTGTTGCTGGTCGTTCTGTTGCTTCCCTCCATCTGGTGGTACATTCCTCAAGCCTGCGCCGCCGCGTCGCATGGGCGATGAGGTTCGGAATCCCTTCAAATGGGCAGCCAGGCTTGACGCAGCGTCGCTCCCATCCGAATCTCCGCCTTCCTCGTCCACGGCTGCCAACGAGACACCGCTAGCCTCCGTACCTCCTCGTCGAAGATCCTTGTGGCTGTCACGGACAGCGATGTCTTCTCGTCCACTAGCGACGACAACTGCATCGATCTCGCCTTCCTTGCCTGCCGAGTAAACGTCCGCCTCCACAGCTAGACCCGATGCGGTCATCTCTGCGGCGCTCTCCTTCTCTTTCCTGGCGGTCCTCGCGGTCATCCTTGCGTCGTCCCAAATGCCACCGCGATGAGCGAACCGGCCGGTATCGAAAAAGGGAACGTCGTCCATGTGTGGAAGGACGATAGACTCTTGCAGCACTTCCCTTAGCCGAGCTTCGATCTGTCTTGTGACGACGCCCCACTGTACACGCCTCTCGCTCACGATCGGCTCGACGAGCATGCCGAGCTTCGGCATGGTGGTGAACCCGTACCAGATGCGGTTGCTCGGCGGTGGCTTAATGCGCAGGAGGAGGTTTCCTTCGAGAGAGGTGAGCGTGACCGAGAGGACGAGAGGGATCGTGTATGGTTTTAGGCCCAGTCGGGCAGTGGGCAAGGAGAGGGTGACAGAGGTGGAGATGACTAAACGGAAAGAACCTGCGTAGTGTACGGCGACCTGCGAGTGCCATGCGAACATAGGGGGCGTCAGGAGAACCAAATCGAACCGGTAAAGCCCTCTTCCGTGAGCTACCCACCTCCATACTCGTTTCCCCGTCCGCTCTGGCCTCCTTCAACATTGGCCTGCTCCAAAGCGGACTCGTCCGTCCGATGTCAACCTCCCTGACCTCGACGTCACCGAGGAATCCAGGCGTCTTGACCCTGCTGAGCTTCTTGTCCAACTTAGCCTTGATGTAATCGGGCAAGGCGGCGGTACGGTAAACGGAGAAGAAGACGCGGCCGAGGAGTGCGTTGAACCATCGGAGCGGGAGCGGGTCGGAGAGGGTGTCGAGCGAGGTGAGCATGCCGAGCATGTCGTCGGACGAGAAGAGCGACGCCGTGTTGAGCACCGACTCCGCCGGCCGCACCAGCGGAGAGGAGGCCGAGCAATTGAGCAGAGCGTGATACCAGTCCTCCATGGACATGTTGGTGCGCGCGAACAGGTACCAGTCTCGGGGACCTGTCGGCGGCGTTGTCGATGTCATCGCCGTCCCGTTTCCGTCGGCTTCGCCCCCGCCACCGTCCCCGAGCTGTCCGATTTGCCCCTCACCCTTGCCATCCGCCTCGCTGGGCATCCTTCGCCTGTTGGTAGTTGGCTCCAAACCGCCATCGGCCGAGGCGACGACCTCGAAAAGGTGAATAGCATTACGCTTGGCAAAAATCTCACCCTCCGACTCCACCGGCGGGAAGATCTCGACCACGTGCCTGCTCACGTCAATTGCTGCGTAGCAGTCAGTGGCCGAGATGGACAGCGAGGAAGAGGAGGGGGGGTCGGAAGACGTGTAAAGGTAGAGGATAGGAGGCTTGAGCACACAGTGGAAGCTCATCGGCTCTTGACCCCGGCCGCCGCCGGTCCTGGCGGGCGAGGAGGAAGAGATGGAGACAAGAGAGGAGGGGGACCCCTTGTTTAGCCCTGCGGGTGAGACCGAGCGAGGAGAGGCCTTGCCGTCGTCGGCGCGGGCCGCGAGAGGCGAATCGGAAGGCGTGGGGGAGTGGGACGACTGTGAGCGCCGGCGCTCATCGTTTCGATCTCGTCGGTAGTCCATGAAACCTCGATAGATCGAGTTCATGTATGACCCCGCCGCGGTCGTCGTCGTGGTCGCGGTTCCTGCTCCAGTAGCCCCGCTACCATTGCCTTCGACGCCAGAGCCGGTCCCGGAGCTCGGAGCGCTTGACTGGGCCTCGTAAGTGCGCCTGATGGTGAGCCATCCAGTGATGACGGGTCTGGACGAGCCAGAGGCCGACTCGGCAGCAGCCAGCGCGGCATCTTTACTCTCCTGAGGAATGTTACCATCGCCTGCCGCCTTCTCCTCTGCCGACGCATCGTCTCTGCGCTGGCTTTTATCCCCGCCTGCTGAGCCGTCGATAAAGGCGGCATGATCGACAGTCGGAGAGAGAAAAAGAAGCGTGGCGATGCCGCAGGCGAGGACGAGCGGGACGAAGGTGAGTCCTCCGATGAGGTAGGTAAGAAAAAAGGCGAAGACGAGCATGGCTGCTGGTGGTCGAGGAAACGACAGACGCCGAGGCCAGCGTCTGGCGGCCTTGGGTGTGTTGCGTGTGTAGCGATGGAACACGCCAGTGGGCCATGTAAGTTAAGAGCAGGTCGTCCGTCTGCCGATGCTTCCCTCGGTCGGTTGGCGCCCCCGCATGCGTAGCTCCAGCTTGTCGCCGGTTCCGCCCTAAAGGTTGTCCCACACCCGCCCAGAAGCGGAGGCCTTGCTGGAGCGCGAAGAAAAAGGACGATCGGAGGGCGAGCAGAGGGAGGGCGAGGGTGCGCTGGGGATGGACGGAGGGATGGAGGTGAAAGGTGAAAGTGCTTCTTTTTCCCCTTTCCAACTTTCTTGCCCTCACACGATTCCGACACCTGACGCACTCTTGAGCCGTACGCTTCCCTGCTCCGCAAGCCGGGCACCCGAATCCCGATCGTGTGACGCACGTGGGCGATACATCACGTGAGCAACTCGCATTCACGCGACGCGCTGGCTGCGGCGGGCAGTCCCGCAACGGTCTGACGATCCGAGGCGAACGAAGGAAGACGACAAGACGGACGACGAACGACGAACGACGATCGCAAGAGCAGCACATCAAGCACCCATCTTTCGTCTCCCTCTGCTCCGGCGATGACGACGCCCCAGAGAACGCCGCGGAGGTCACCCGCTGGACGCAGGTCCTCGGTTCGAGTCGTCGATAGCAGCAAGCGCGGGAGACCGACCAGCACTCCAAGACGACAAGCCGCCGACGACAGCCTGCGTGAGGAACGATCCGAATACGGTGTACCGGGCGGGAGAAGTGGAGGGAAGAACACTAGCCCAATAGATTTGTTGAGGGCGCTGAGCAGGGGTGAGCGGCAGGTCTCGTGACGCCTCAAAACCATGCCTGCGCACAAAAGCCCTTGAGGTGATGCTCATTCTCAATTTTGTCGACAGTCCCTGGCTTTGCCCCTTCCCCCAACCGGCGCCCCTCACCACCCTTGCGTCCCGCATATCTCACCTCCACCCCCCGGTTTCACACGGCCTCTCACGCACAGGATGCTGGTTCTTCACGGAAAAGCCTTCTCCCATCACCGTGGGCCGCAGGGGAGGAAGAAGAGGATGCGAGGAGAACCTCGAAGGCCGGACCGGACGGCATCAGAGCAGGTATATCAAGAAGCAGAGGACGGCCTTCCTCTTTTGGTGGCGGAGTCACCATAGAGGACGAGTCGGACGAGGACGAGGGCGGAGACACCGGCTTACTCAATGCTAACGCCCCCATGGACGAGGAAGACGACGAAAGAAGTCCTTCAAGAGCCTACTCGGATGTCACAAGTGTAGGGTTGGCAAGGGGCAGACCTTCTTCGTTTGGGGGCGGAGTCTCGATTGAAGACGAGGTCGACGAAGCGAGAGGTGCAGATGCCGACATATTCATGGAGGAGGATTATGCCATGGACGATGAAGATAGGAGGAGTCCATCGAAGTCCGGCTTGGATGGTATGAGCGCAGGCCTGGAAAGAGGCATAGGCCGGCCCTCCTCTTTTGGCGAAGTCTCGGTTGGAGACACGTCCGATGAAGGCGAAGACGCCGGCGTATTCATCGAGGAGGATGGAGGCGGAAGTAGGACTTCGAGGACCGGCTCGGAGGGCATGAGCATAGGCCTGGAAAGAGGTATGGACCAGCCTTCCTCTTTCGGTGGCGAAGTCCCGGTTGAAGTCGAAGCCGAGTCCGATGAAGACGGAGGCGAACCCACCGACGTTTTCCTCGAGGACGATGGGGATCCTTCAAAGGCTGATCTGGAGGGCACGAGTGCAGGTCTGGTAAGAGGTGTAGAACAAGCTTCCTCTTTCCGCGCCGGGATGTCGATGGAAGACGAATCGGACGACGACGTAGGCGGGGATGCTGGCGTTTTTGATGCCGACGTCTTTATGGACGAGGGAGACGACGGAAGGAGTCCTTCTAAGACCGATATGGAGGGCACGAGTGTGGATTTGGCGACGGGCCGAGAGCAGCCGTCCTCCTCCGGAGACGATCTCTCGATCGGGGTAGAAGGCAACCAAGCTGGAGACAGAACCTCCAACGTCTTCGTGGAGGACGAAGCCAGAGAGGAGGGGCCTGGCGCGGATGCGGACTCGGTGTGGGGAGCGAAGATGATGGAGAGGGTGGATTCGATGTTGGCAGCGAAGACAGGGAAGAGGAAGAGAACGGAGCCGACGCCAGGAAGGGGGCTGGTGAAGAAGAGGAAGAAGAAGGAGCGGTGAGTCGTGCTGGCATGTGCTTTTTCGTCGTTCCTTGTGTTCTTTTCCGGTCTGAAGACGGGCTGCTGATTTTCTTTGCACGGCCGGTCCCCCCCTCCTCTCCGGCTCGCAGCATCTCTCCCTTGACAAACCTCCCTCTTCCAACGTTCCCTCGCACTCTAACAAAGGCACTGTTCACGACCTACGCCTTTTCCGTCAGCACAGAGTCAGGCGGTGGCGCGACGGGCGGCAGAGGAAGAGGAGGGAAGCGATCAGGAAAGGTGGACGAAGCCGCTTGGGAGGCTGTCGAGGATGCGTGAGTCGATCATCTGGTCGGCACTGCTCCTCATCCACGCAGTCGATACACCTCTTCTGACTAACTTTACCGTTTATCTCGTCCCGACTTGTCTCTCCCTTTACGACGACAATGTCACCACAGCACACACGAGTTTTTCCTCCAATGCTGCATAGATCTCGCCGCGTCTGTGGAGCGGGACCGGGGCGAACGGTCGACGATCGCTGAGGAGGACGTGGTGAAGTTGTTGAAACGGTGGGTGCATACGGTCGTCTCGCTTTGCCTCCTCATCATGAGGCACTCTCGCTTATGTTTCCTTGCCCCCTCTCATTCCCTTCCTCCAACGATGAACCAACGAATCAGGCACGGTCACCTCCCCTCCACTTGCTCCCTTCACACCCTCACCACCCGCCATCTCCCGCGGGAACTCGGCGATCTGATCGAGGGCGTCGGTTCCAGAGGGAAGATTGGCGTCAAGAGGAAGGCGACGGCGTAGCGGAACTTGCACTTTTCCTGTGTACCGCCCGCGCGCAGTCGCTTTCTTTTTTCTCTCCGCATTCATCTTCACTTCTTTCGAGTGGTTACCTTCCTTCCCTCGTCATGATACCCAGGAGCGACTCGGTTCCAGCTTGTATTCTACTCCCTGGCGCTGTCTAGCGACGGCCCGCAGGACTTTGTAAGAACGAGTTTGACCAAGCGGATTGCTCACTGCCGGTGTTTCGTCAGAGCCGTCAGGGACGCCTCAAGCAATGATCGATGAGTCGCTCCATGCAGCGGCTCGAAAGGCTGCGGTAGCGGGCAAGGTTTCGATCGCTTGCTCGTCGGGGAACGTCCATCATGAGATATCTATCGGTCGCCGCAGCCGTGAATGGAGAGACCCATTTCTTCTCTGCCTCGCAGGCTCTTCTCGTCATGGTCGCCTACGTCGGCATCGATAGCGATGCGATCCGGAATGTCTACAAGCTGCAGACGGCGGAGATACGCAGGGAGGCGAAAGATGCTTGGAACAGGCTGAGGAGCATGGATGAGGTGCGACCCTGCTGAGCAGAGTTTTGCCCGTTGCGCGGACTCGTGTGGAACTTGGCTCGGACTGACTTGTTACACACCCTTGCGACTTGATCCGTGCGCCCATCCCCCACGTCCGCAGGACGCCAGGTTCGTGGCTAGGACGGCCGCGACGTTTCCAGACCTTCCGGTGGTCGGTAAGTGACGGTCTTTCTGTGCGCTCGGTGAGGGATTCTCCTGGTGAACGCTTGGCCTCTGATGTGTATTCTCTCGCGTGAGCAGCGAATCTGCGCGCGGGTCTATGGTACGTCTGGCCGGACCTGCTCGCAGCGACGGCTTATTTCAAGTCCACGGATGGGCATACGAACAACTGGGGGTTCAGTCTGCGGAGGAGCAATCTGCATCTGGTCCAGCTGGTGCAGGCGAGCGGGGGCGCGTGTATCGTCGATTCGACGCGGAGAGGGAAGGTAAGCGCGATGTGGCGCGTGTGCCGAGACCGGTTGTGGCCGGACGTTTGACTGATCGCGCCGTCCGACATTGTAGAGCATGCCCGACGCCCTCTCCAAAACTGTCCCAATATGGTGTGCCGTGCTGAACAGGGCCGCGCTCGTCGCTCGTCGGCTCGGAGATGGAGAAGCCCGGAGAGCCACGTTGGGCATGATACGCGACGTCGTCCGGAGCGGTTGCGACGAGGGGTGGGACACGGCACTGTACACCCCGGCAGACGTGGTCAGCCCGAGCGAGCACGACCAGATGGAACAGAGGCTAGACGGTTGGGTGCAGGAGCTGTTGGTGAGCGGGCCGTCTTCCTTTCCGGTGTCCTCCCGGGCTGAGCGATTCACGTGTGCTTCTAATTTCGCGCAGACCTCAGACCTTCCGTTGCCCTCCCTCTCGAGGCCGCTCATCCCATACTTTCACCATCCTGCTCATCCGCGTCTTTCCTCCCTGTCCTCCGCATCAGCAGTCCCGCACCATCCGCTGCTCCTCCTCAGCGCCTCCTCGCCCACGCCTTCCCGTCTTGCCTCCCGCGCCGAGGGATTCACCTATGTCCAAGGTTCTGGCGACGACCACGAGGACTGGAGTCAAGGTCTCGAAGCGCCCACGTGGTGGAGGTTTCGGGAGGAGCTTCTGTCTTGCGAGAGGGGCTCGCAGTTGGAAGATGCCATACGCCGGGTCGTGCAAGCAGAGGGCGAGGGACGCGGAGATGGAGACGAGGAGGAGGCCAAGGGAGCAAAGGATGAGCGTGGTAGCTCATCGGACGGGCAGGAGCGACCGACCGTCGTGCACGACACGCCGATAGCGCTCGCCAAGAGGCCGGAGGGATATGCTTTTGAGCGAGAACGATGCGAATGGGTGCTCATTCTCGATGCGTCTGAGAAAGGGCCAGACCCAGGTGTTGGTGATGATAAAGACGAGCGACAGCGAAACGAAGAGCGCCTTCACCGGACACAACTCGCTCCGGTCATCGCCCTCCACATCCCCAGAGGCAAGCGCGGTGCTTCCGCTCTGTACCACTGCCTCCCACGAGCGGTGACTGCCGTGCGAGCCGCGCTGCGGGAGGCGTCGATTGCTCAAGTGCCCGGCCGGGCGACGGCGGCTGGAGACGCTCCTCGAGACGTGGGAACGGACGGCAGAGGTATGGTTCTCATTACTTGTCCGACGGGCGACGACGTCAGTGTCGGCGTTGCGCTCGCCGTCCTGTGTGCTCTCTATCCGGAGGGTCGTACAGGAGATCCGGTTCTGGAGGATTCCATCGTCGGTGATGGTCAGTGCCCGTCGCCACGGTCTCCGAGTGGCTTCTTTACTTCCAGCCGTTGTCGAGACGCTGACCCGTCCTCTCTCCCAACCCACAAACGAACAGCCCCGTCCAAATCCCTACCGAAGCGCCGACTCGAATGGATCATAGCATCCCGCCCGTCGGCGAACCCTTCGCGCTCAACCTTGAAGAGGGTGAACGAGTGGCTGATGAGCCCGCCGAGGAGGGCATTGAGCATGGCGAGGGACGGTGAGGACGGTGGAGCATAGAGTTGGCTTTAGAAGGTCTGTTCATGTGTGTAGAGTCGGCTTTACCAGTCGTTCGTCTTTCGGATACGTTCCTCTACGCCCTTGTCCTTGGAGTACATACTGCACCTGTAGATATGTGCATGTTACCCCGCAGCTAGTTGCGGGCCGCAGCCAGATAAGGTGCCTACGAGAGACGACGCGGTCCCATCCGATTGTCTACAACATGACTGCCACGTCCTACCTCGTCGTCGGCGCGGGCGTCTTCGGCGCCTCGACCGCGCTTTCTCTCTTGCAGGCAGGCCATGCCGTAACCGTGCTGGAGCGCGATGGCCAAGGTTTTGCGGCCAAGGATAGCGCGTCGCACGACCTGAACAAGATCGTCCGGAGCTGCTACGAGGACGCTCACTACGCGGCGCTGGCTCGGGAAGCCGTCGCCAAATGGTCCTCTGACCCCCTCTACCGGCCCTTCTACCACCCCGTTGGAGTGCTCGCTCTCAGCGACCGCGAGAACGCCCGAGGCGTCCAGTACCTGCGGAAGAGCTTTGAAAGCGACTTTCCCGATGCGCCCAAGGACGATCCCGGCCCGGAAGCCGGGGACGAACGACCGAGGCTGTTCTCCGACCCGGCTTCTTTTCGTCGACACCTTGCCCCTCACGTCTCTCACGGCTCTTTTGAGGCCAAGACGGGTTACTTTAACCCCCAAGGAGGGTGGGCGGAAGCGGCCAACGCCGTGGTTGCGGTCATGCGGCGCGTCAAGGAGCTCGGCGGCACGGTCGTCGGCGGTAAGACGGTGGCCTCTCTCGTCTGGTCTGAAAGAGAGGAGGGAAGCGACAGGACAGTGCGAGGAGTGCGCACGAGCGATGGGCAGACATACGAGGCGGACGTCACCATCCTCGCCGTCGGCGCTTGGCTCCCTTCCCTCCTGGCCTCCCTCCTCAGCGATCCTTTGCGGCCGCTGACCCCGCTCGCCCTCCCCACCGTGGCGACGGCCCAGTGCGTAGCCACGATCCAACTCGACGAAGCGGAAGCGAGGGCATACCGCGGGTCACCGGTCGTGCTCGACTTTGGCACAGGCGGTTATCTTTTCGAGCCCAACGCAGAGGGGAAGATCAAGGTGGCCATACACGGAAACGGGTGGATCAACCCAGTGCCCGTAGATGGCGCGGAGGGCGTCGTGCTTTCCAAACCGATCTCCCATCCTTCCATGCGGCCTGGCGTAGAGGACACGGCGCCGGAATCCATCCCCGTCGAAGCGCTGCGCCAGATCCGAGCCACCCTCGCGTCCGCCTACCCCGACCTCCCTCGGGACAAGCCTTTCGAAGGTACGAGGGTTTGCTGGTATTGCGACACCCTCGACGGTAACTGGGTGATGGACTGGGTGCCCGGCACCAAGGGGCTCGTCACCATCGGTGGCGGCAGTGGACACGCGTACAAGGTGAGCGGCGGCGACGGAGCCGGAGTCCGTGTGTCCGGCGATCGGCGCTGAACGACGACTCGCTTGGATTGGACATCATTACAGTTCCTCCCCCTCCTTGGCTCGCTCGCCCTTTCGCTTCTTCAAAGCACGCTCCCGGCGCACTGGAAACGATACTGGAGCTGGTCCCACCACGTCCAGCTCGCGTCGGACGTCGAGTCCGGCAGGACCGACGGCTTGGCTGGCGACGGCTCAAGGGACGAGGTGCGCATGGCGGACCGCCGGCTCCTCGGCCAAGCTCCGCGGGTTACGCCGGAGGACCTGAAGGCGCGTGGCGCACATGACTGACTGACGGTTAGACAGGAAGGAGCGACGAAAATGAATAGAAACTACAGGAGGACACGGGCAAGAAGAATCATAGAAGACAGACCAGAGCCCAAACGCTCGAACCCACGAGATTCATACGCGGCGGAATTAGGAAAATGCTTGTGCAAGAGTGTTGAGGCAGTATTGACAAAGAGGCTGCCGGCAAAATAAGCGCGGAAAATGCACTGCAAAAAGAACGCCCAACGTGGGGCTCGAACCCACGACATTCAGATAACACCCTGAGTTCAGGGAAACCCTTTAATAAGAGTCTGACGCTCTACCGACTGAGCTAGCCGGGCCGAATTACTTGTATGGCGTAATCAACACGACACCTATGAGGACACCACCACCAATCGTCCGCTAGGCAGGCTCTACCCTACCGACTGAGTTACACCCAGATTGCTTGTATGGTGGAAACTATGAGGGTTACATCACGGCAGAGGGTAGGGACTAGGCCAATCGTCCGCTAGGCAGGCAAATTGCTTGTATGGTGCCATCAACACGACGCCTATGAGGGTTACACCACGACGGATTGCTTGTATAGTGCAATCTCCATTAACATATTTGTTACATCCGCAAAACACACCACATAGCAATGTGGATGTCTGCTGAGGCGCAACTTGGATATCCGCTACATCGAGGCATTGCAGCAACTTGGGCAAGCGTCGCAACATCGAGTGGTCCCGTTCGAAGAGGCCTGACGCGCAACCAGCTGAGCTAACAGAGCCATTCAGAATTAATTTCAGGAGCGGGCTAGCGCGCCGGTGTCGGTGGCATTTCTATTCCTCATGCTGCCAGTTCTTCGTGTGAGTTGGCCGACTTTGCGAATGGAGTGCGCCAGTAGAGTTCACGTGGCGCACGGAAACGACTCAGGGGCGCCGAAAAAAAAAAGACGACAGCCTTCGAGGGGAGATTCACGCTCTGCCGACCGACGGGCGGAAGGCGAATACGCACATGCAGGAATACGACATGCAGGGATACGCAAATGCAGGAATATGCATATCGGCGAACAAAGGATTATAAGGGGTTAGAGAGGCAAGACGGCCTAAGGCGATACTGTAAGGGTTAGGGCTGCTATAAGGTGATGGACGGTCGATCGGTTACACGACGAGAAAGAGGACATGAAGGAAGGCGGCATCAGCAATGGTGATGTATACGCCCAACAGCCGTAGCGATGCTGAACGGCCGCGACGGACGACGACATGAGAAAAACGAAGCCGGTCGGACGATAGATGGTATTATGCAACGTCGACGAACGTGGGTATAGACATGCCACCGACACCGGCGCGCTAGCCCGCTCCTTCCCAGCTCTCTACGACCGGACTGCCCTCTTCCTCTTCTTCTTCTTCGCCAAGGCTGAGATCGTTGGCGAGGGCGGACGTGAGCAAGTTGGCGAGGGCGAGCATCTGAGGCGCGTGGAGGGATGCAAAGAGAGCCACGGCGGCAAAAGCACAGACGCACGTCGTCAACGTCCATCGCCAGCACCTGCCGCAAGGACACTCACAAATTCTGCTTCTTCCGACGAGGCCGCCTCGACCGCACTCTTCGCCCGTTCCTCCAGCTCGCCGCCCTCCCGAGCGGCGGCGTCGGACGCCTCCTCGCCCGGCCTCCGCTCGTCTTCGGCCAGCCTCCTCCAAATCTCCGTCACGGCGAGCCGTCCGCGTTGGTCCCAGTCGGGTCGAAGCGTGTCCTCCTCCGCTCCTTCCTCCAAGCCTTCTGCCGCGGTCTGGAAAGAGGTAAACGTGTCGAAGCGTGATGCGTGCTCCGCCCGTCGTGCCGGATCCTCTCTCGCCGCTGCGGCCTCTGCCCGCCGACCGTCCTGGTCGCTGAGCGTCCGCAAACTGTGCACGGAGATGATCCGCTCTGCGCTCCTGTCCTTTCCGCGGCCTCTGTCCTCAGCGGCTCCGGCCACGGCGGCGGCGCCTTTCTTGCGACCCCACGAGCCTCCGTCCGCGTACTCCGATCCGGCGTCGTCCGCGATGCGCAGGCGGATGGCCTTGACGAGCGAAGAGCGTCGGTCGGCCGCGGCGGGCCAAGGGTCGCTCGGCTCGTCGTCGCCGTCACCTTCTCCCGCGTCATCCCGCCCGCGCTCACCCGCCTGTTCCGCGACTACGGCCGAGAGCTCGTTGGCGGGCGGTGCAGGCCGAGCCGGCGAAGAGAGGCGGGAAGAGGCTGTGGACATGGACGGCAAGCCTTCGGGGCCGGCTTCATTTAGGAGAGCGGGAGAGTCAATGTTGATCATTTTGCTGCGTCATGACGAGACCGCACGAAGGGAAAAGGACAAAGAGCTCTGAGCGCGTGTTTGTAGAGACGACGAATCAACGCGATGGAAAGAGCCTGGGCACCTTTGGACTTCTCGCAGGATTCTATCCAAAGCCGCCGGGTCATGAGCTCGACGGGACGGTCGAGGCCCGGTGGATGTCGCGCTACAATAAGAGCGGAGGAGAAGGACGTGGTACAATGGACATTCCTTATGTCAGCGGGGGAAAAAGCAGATTGGGCGCCTTCTCAGTCTCGCACGCACTCTGGAGCTGCGATTAGGTCGCTCCCATCGTCCAGCAGCGGCGTCCTCTCATCATTCGCCTGAATGCATAGACAAGGACACGTGCAAGGGGGGGAAATCCGAGTTTTCAGTCTCTTCTCATATCGCGCTCGAGTTCGAGTGCACCTGCTTCGCGCGAAGGGCCGACGTGGTGAAGCACGGCCAGCCAGGCCTTGTCGGGACACTCACGCCTCGCCCATTGCCACCCCTCCTCCGCGGCCCACAGCAGCAGAGGTAGTCGAGGATGGTCTCCATGCCTGCGGGCGTCCGCGCCGAGCCTGTTCCTGTTAGTCGTCAGGGAGAGATGGCGCGCTGAAGATCGTTCAACATGAAGTGGGAGGAGAACGGAAGCGCATACTCGACGTGATCGGCCTCGCTCCCGCTGCGGCACCTGTGATCGACGTCCACAAAACGGACGTCACCTCTCTGCGACCCGATGACCGTCTGACAACACATCCAGCACAGCACGCTCACGGCCAGAGATGATAGTCGAAAAGACTCAGGTGCGATGGTCGAATGGCGCGCGGTTTGACCCTGTCTCCGCCACGCAGCGCACTGATTTTCAGGGTTGCCAGTCGTGCCGGCCCCACGATCTTCTTCCTCCATTCTAGAGCGCCGCCCGAATCGCGAGCAGGATCTTCCCAAGTTCATGTGTTCTCTGTGTGCCCCTGCCGCTCTGATCGTGAACTGACCTTTGGGCTCGCTCTCACGCGGTCCTCGTCGTGTTCCTACCTGATCCCACGCTGTCCATGGTTCTTTCCTTCAGTTCTTGGTGGGGACAGATCTATTGCTTTCCATCGTGCGAGATGGGTCGCCTTCTCTCCTTTCTTGTTGCGGCATGATGTCACATCGCCAGTGATCACTCGATCGGCGCTGGGTCTGCCTTAGTTAGGTCTTCCACCTCATCTCGAGCAGCCGTCGCTCCTCCACTGCCGTATGACCGCCAGCGGATGGCAACCTAATGGGTCTGTGTCTGTGTCCTTGGGAGTGAACGCCCAAGTTGGTGTGTAATTTGTCTATCTGTGTATACCGTGTTGCCTAGAACACCGGTCGGGCCGCAGAGAAATGCAAGCGGGACGCGATAGGAGACGGAAAGAGAGGGAAATCCGGGCGACTTGCGTAGTACAGGATGGACTTGCTGTGACTTGAGTGAACACGGGCGGACGCCAACAGCTCGCCAGGGCCGCTTCGGATCGGAGTCTGGATTTGGCGCTCGACCCCACCAACGGATGTGATTTTGGATCGCATCTATTCTTCTCTCCCACCAAGCAGGGCATCGCAGGTGACCTACCGTAGTCGCAAATGACCTGACGGTGCGCTTTCGGCCCAAGCTCCCTCGCCTCGACCGGCTTCAACGACCGAGCGGGAGAGGGAGCCAGCGTCCGCCCAGGCTGAACGCAGGCCGACGATCCGCCTCATCCGTTAGGAGGACGAAGGATGTATCGGCAAGCTGACCTCGCATGTCCACCGCCTCGCTCTTGCCTCTCACCATCACTTGCCCCGCTTACTTCCCTCTTTGGCACCCCCGCTCCCACACCTTACCCGCGCTCTCGTCGCCTCTCCAGGCCTCCTTAACAGCATTCTCTCTGCACAGAGTCCCTCTCTGGGTGTCTCGGGATCTCGGTACACTCTTCTTGCCCCGGATTCTCCACCGGGGCAATCCTTAAAGGAGGCTGCGCCTTACTCGAACCTATCTTCTTCCCTCCTTTTCCTAACCCTCTCCGTTCTCTGTCTTCGCTATGCTTGTCCACTCAAGTGTGCTCAATCCCATACCCATTCTCCTGCTCGCATCCACGGTCCTCGGTGTGCCCCTCTTGCACAAGAGGCAGACGGCCGACCAATGGAGGCAAAAATCCATTTACCAGGTTAGCCGGCTTCCTTGGTTTCTTTCTGATCGAATCCTCTGCACAGGAGCTCTTCGTAGCTTGCCGGCGGTTCGTTCGGTCGGAAACGGCTTCAGCTAGACCAACGAATCCCCACGCCAAACTTCGTCTCTCCGTTCCTCCTCCTCACGTCTACCCGCAGGTCGTCACAGATCGCTTCGCCGTCGGCGATGGCTCCACTCCGTCCTGCGACACGTCCGCTCGCCAATATTGCGGCGGAAACTGGGCCGGCATCGAGTCTAAGCTCGAGTGAGTCGTCTGTCTCGGTCTTTTCCTGCCCTGGCAGAGTCGACGTCGTAAGCGACAGCCACGAGATCTTACGGCGGCATTCGGACCTGTCTGGGCCAGTTACATCGCAGGAATGGGCTTTGATGCTGTATGGATATCGCCCATCGTACACAACATCGAAGGCGATACTGGCTCGGGCTATGCTTACCACGGGTGAGCGTCGGCGGGTATGCTTTTTTGACACAAAACCAGGGCTAACCGGGTGCGTCGATGGTACAGGTATTGGCAAGACAATCCTTACGAGTTGAATCAGCACTTCGGGTTAGCGAGGCCGCTTCTTGTACCTCCGATGTCCCCTCGGATCATCAAAAGGTGTCAGATAAAAGATAACCTTGGA
Organism: Peribolospora baueri; assembly: GCA_029717555.1. Classification (NCBI taxonomy): domain Eukaryota; kingdom Fungi; phylum Basidiomycota; class Peribolosporomycetes; order Peribolosporales; family Peribolosporaceae; genus Peribolospora; species Peribolospora baueri. The sequence continues at coordinate 342,293 of JAMDHS010000008.1, read as the reverse complement.
CTTTCTTTACAGTTCGGCGTCCAACCTCAACAATCTTGCCTCGGCTTTGCATTCCCGCAACATGAGCTTGATGGTCGACATCGTCGGTATGTTGGCGCTTCTCCGTCGACATGACAACGCAATCGAAACTATCTCATCCTCGCGGCTTTGCTCATCTCGCAAACCCTATATCCTCTTCGCCCAGTGAACCACTTCGGCTCCGCAGCCAACGAAAGCGGGGTCTCCTACTCCTCTTATCCTGCCCCTTTCAATCAGCCTCCGCCCGTAAGCCGTTTTTGCACAAAGCCCTCGCCTCGTCGGCAAAGGCGGCGAGGCACCTATCATGATGAGGCGGAGCGGAGGTGGAGTTAGCTTCGGCTGCCGGCTCACTGGCTTCGTAACCCTTCCTTGCATGATGTTAGACGAGCTTCCACGACTTTTGCACCATCGACTACAACAACCAGACCTCCGTTGAGCAGTGAGGAGCTCATGAGGGCATCTGCGGAATCCGACTGCGCATCCGCATTCATGATTTGTGTTGTTCTTCGTCTTCGCGCCATGATAGATGCTGGCTCTCAGGCTCGTCTGCCTCCTTACCAGACGTCAACACGGAGAACAACGACATCATCAAAGCGTGGTACGCTTGGATTCCCCAGCTTGTCGCAAATTACAGCATCGACGGGTTGAGAATCGGTGAGTGAAGATGACGACGAGACTGAGACGACGCCGATGACGCTTTGTTGTCCACCCTCCTCCCTAAACAAACCTTTGTTTTTATTAGATACCATCAAGCACGTCCGTCAGAGCTTTGTAAGTCTTGCTCGGCTTTCTCTTCGTTCTAGTTGGCGTCGATGCTCATCCACGTCCGTTGACGAACGATGTCGGCCTACCTCATGGACGCCAGTGGAGCGGCTTCCAATCTGCCGCCGGCGTCTTCGCAACCGTCAGTTGAATACACACTCACGATCCGTCCATGTATCGTCCCTCAGAGACGTCGTCTTGTTCGACTTGCGCTGATTCTTGGTAGGACCATTTTTGCAAACCACAGGGAGAGGTATTTGACGGAGACCCCGCTTACGTGGGACCTTACCAGAATTACCTGGACAGCACTTTGAACTATGTAAGTGTGTCATCGCCTCTTCATGCTTCATTTGCCATTCCGACCTCCAGCCGTGAACCCATCGATTTTGTCCTTCCTCGCCTCTCTGTGCTCGCGCTTCCATCAGCCGCTGTATTACCCGCTCTACCGAGCCTTCAGCGGCCAAGGCTCATTCAGCGACTTGGCTTCCGAGATCTCCAGGTATGCGAGAGAGCCTCCTTTCTCTCCAGTCACAGCGTGCTGACTCGTTGGGCTACCGGGTCGTCAGCATCAAGTCGAATTTCAAAGATCCGACCGTCTTGGGCAACTTTGTGGATAACCAAGTGAGTTTGCCTATCGCATTTTATCTTCAAGGCTTGATGTAGTAACATTGTATTCTGCTTCTTCTCGGTGGCAGGACAACCCTCGGTTCGGGTCCTACACCACTGATTCGTCTCTGAACGAGAATGTTATCAGTTACGTCCTCCTCGGAGATGGGGTGAGAAAGGGTTTGCTGTGAATCGCAGGAGACATTGATGATGCTGACGATCGCGCTCGTGCCTCCCCAACTTGCAGATTCCAATGTGAGCTGTCTGTCGTTCGCAGCTTTGGTCTCGCCTCACGCCATCAACCATTTCGTTCATTTCCTCGCAGTGTCTACTATGGCTTTGAACAAGGCTTCACCGGAAAGTGAGCGCTCATAGTGGCGGCCTGAAACGCTTCCCTCCTTCTTACATCAAATCTTGCCCCTTTCTACAGCGGCGACCCTAACAACCGCGAGCCGATGTGGAATACCTTCAACACGGGGTCAACGCTCTATAAGTACATTGCCAGGGTCAACAGCATCCGTGCTCTAGCTGGCAGGGTGGTTTCGACTTTCTATACTGGCCAAGAGAACGTCTTGGGCACTTCAAGCTCTTTCTTTGCTTTCGCCAAGGGTCCATTGGTCGTCGTGCTCACCAACGCTGGTTCCAGCAGTGGCTCTCAATCGTACTCCGTCAGCAACTCGAGCTTTGCGAGCGGCACCCAGATCACCGACCTGATCGACTGCGGGACCACCACGGTCGGCAATGGGGGTAGTTTTACGAGCTCGACGTCGAGCGGGAGAGCTAGGGTGAGTCATGATCGTGATCAGTCTGCTCTGCTCTTTCTAGGAAGTGTCATTGTGCGCTCGACGAGAGAAATAAACCGGACTGATGGAGCTTCGTCGAGTTCCGATCTAGGTCTGGATCGCGAGCTCAGAGGCATCCTCCATTTGCTCGAGCTGAGTTTCGCCATGGCCTGGTCCTGGAAGGGGTGAAGAGCGGAGCCAAAGATGATGCGTGAAAGGAGGCATGCACGCGTTCACGTCTCGTCGTCGACGACAGGTTAGCGAACGGGTCAACATCGTGAACACGTACCCCTTTGCGCATCTTCCATACCTTATCATGTCAGCTTCCTCTCCTCCTCCTTTCAGTGTCTCTCTCATGCTCGTGCGGATGTCTCTTTCCAGCATGTGGCCCACAAGATCGGACGTATCCAATTGCAGATACCGCTTTCGTAGGCTGCTTCACCCTGCCGACGCAATTTCAACGTCGGAGTCATGACCATGGCCTAACATAGATGACGTCTACGACCACTACGGTTTCATGAGACGCAATTTCCTCCGTCGATGTCCAAGGTCGTGTCGGTAAAACAAAAGCGGTGCGGAGACTTCGCGCGGGCGTTGCAAGCTCGGAGTGGCAAAAATACATTCTCCCTGGGTCGCGCTGGAGAGACCTGGCGATTCCGCGGCGCACTAACGAGACCAAGCTGACCGGGCCGGCCGTTTCTCGGCGTTCTCTGCTTCCTTCGCTAGCTCTTGCTCTGAATCAAGCGCGGCCTGGTACACCTCTTCGATGGTCGTCAGCCGCTTCGCGGGAACGCGCCTCCGCAGAGTGGGCAAGGCGCTGAGGAAGAGTTGGACACTGTCGGTGAAGTCTAGCCGATGAGCAATTCGGGCCTCGTAGAGGCAGAAGGCGCCGATGTACCCAGCAAGATCGCCATCGAAGGTGTTCTCGAAGAGGTCGCTCATAGCCAATTCCCGGTCCATATGCGTCTCGTAGCGCTCAAGGATCTCGGTCTTGAACACCGTCCACTCAGGCGTGACGCGCCCATTGCATCTCTTTAAGTACTCGTATCAGCCCGCCGCCTCGCTGCGAAGATAACTCTCCGCGATGTCGGTCCAACGTTCCCGATGCACCTTAAAAGTACGGAACCATCTCTGCATGCACTTCAAGGTGTGCACGTCGACCGCCCCGGTGCCGTTGAACGTTGGCAGTAAGATTTCGTCCGTGTCCTCCTCGCCTAGAGGGTAGTCATCATCATCAATATCGTCGTTCTGGTCCTTTCCGCTCACTGGGTAGGCACCGCCATCTTCACAATCGTCGTCCGAGCCCTCGTCGCCTTCTGAGTAGCTATCGTCATCTTCACAGTCGTCGTCCGAGCATTCCTCGCCCATTGGGTAGTCATCGTCACCTTCGCGTAAGACGGAGACGGTGTGTCCCTGTTCCCTTCCTCTTCTAGGTTAACGATGGTGTCATCATCTCCTTCGGAGGAGGAAAGCGGCGCCAGCGGCGACGAAGAAACCGAGCCGCCTGACTCGGAGTATCGTTCTCCGTCAGGATGCACTGCATTCTGACGGGAAGATGCCGTCCTTCCGTTGAACATTGGCCCGAACTGCTGCTGGGTCGGATGGCCCGGAAAGGCCATCGCTGCTCGGTGCGGGTTAGCCGAAGCACTGCGAGCGTCCCCGAATGTAAGCTGCATGCCAGCCGATTGACGTGTCGGCCTCGTCGATGGCTCGCGTGTCTCGGCGAGGAACCTTGGCCAGTATGACAATGTAACGGGCCTAATCCGTGGCTATTCTCTCGTCAGGCCAGATCAAGGCCGGAGAAACGTCGCCGGCGACGGCTGGTTTGTCTGATCAAAGGGAAAGAAAAAAAAGGTTGAAGAAAAGACCACGAGAGTAGTATCGTGGTAGGGAAGACGAGATAGCAAGTGCGTAAACGTCATCACTGCTATGGACACTGTTTTCTTATATACCTGACAGCTTGGTTGACGGATGACACTGGAACAAAGGACGTGATCCTGGACGTGGACAGTTGACGAAGGAGGATCGCGGCCACGGCGGCATGCTGCGGCGGTGCTGCGGCGCAAGCTAGGACGCCGGTCACCTCCAACCCGCTCGGCAAGGACCGTGCGTGCGTTTACATGACAAACGTCGAACTGGCCCTTTGCTCATAGTAGAGACTCGTCGGCGAACACGCTGATTCGGCAACATGTCATCCTACGGCGGCATTAATCCTTACGAGGTGCGTTGACTTGACCGCTGGCCCGGTGCGAACACCTGTTGAGTCTGCTCGCATCCCGCTGTGGCCCACAAAGGAAGCTCGCCTGTACACGACCAACACAGAGCGTGAGCGGTACGAGAACATGGCCACCCTATTCAGTCTCATAGTCAGCCTGGACTACCTTGAGCGCGCGTACGTGCGAGATTCCATAACCCAGAGCCAGTGAGCAGCTTTCGGGAAGCTTTTGAGTCGTGGATACGAGTCGTGGCCTCCGGGGGAGCCGACGACTCAAACCTCGTATGCTACGCCTCTCTCTTTTGCAGATACGCCCCTGCATGCACACGTCTGCTTGCTCAGTACAAGACCATATTTAAACTAGTGCAGGGCGAGAGCGTACCCGACCTTGCGGCCTTCATGCGAATGTACAAGGTAAGTGGGTCCCAACGGATAGGGGACGAGACGGGCGACTCACGGGTATCTTCGCTCTAATAGATGGACTATCCTGCGGCGGCGCACCGATTAGCGGTTGGCGTCCCAGCGACGGTCGAGCATGCCACGGAGGGAGGCATGGGTCAAAGCGTGGAGACTGGCAAATGGGTGGCCGAGACGACCCAGGTAGGAGAACTTTGCGGGCGGGAAAGGGTAGGGAGGACGCGGGGCTCATTGTGACTCTTTTTTGTCTCCCGCCAAAAGGACTTTATCACTTTCATGGACGCGCTGAAGCTGAAGCTGCGAGCCAAAGATCAGCTGCATCCTCGCTTGGCCGACCTCATGGCGAGCTATTCCCGTTTCAAGGGGTCTTCGGAAGGGGAGGGGAGGGCGAGAATTCTCCACTGGCGAGTTTCGCAGTCTTGCAACGGTTGCTTTATTTCCCTGCTTTGACGACTGACCACGCTCACCGCCGCCGGCACACACAGGTTGATTACGCTCAATCAAATGAAGGCTTCAGACGAGATCACAGAGGAGCAGGCGCGACAGATGCTGTTCGACGTTGAAGGCGCCTATTCAGCATGGTTCAGAAGCCTACAGGAAGATTGACGAGGTCGTTACGACGTGTACTCCACGTTATACCTACTGACGAACAGAAGCAGCACGATACCCCTGCACCGGTTTCGTAGACGCGAGACAGAACGGTGGATTTGGACCTTTTTATCGCTTCATTGCGTACGACTCGAGAGGCCTCGATAGCGCATTTCGCCAATGAAGACCTTCGGGACCTCTACACCGGCTAACGATGCAGCATCACGTCGGCCCTTTCGACGCCCTTGGGTAGCTCCGGCATTGCACGTAAGTTAGGCGGCGGCTCACAAGACACCCAGGCTTCGTCGTCCGGAAGCAGGCAGTGCCACTGGGGATCTTGGGGCAGGAACGTCTCATGGCCCTCGTCGCCCTCCTCGTCCCCTCGTTCATCCGGCGGTGCGTAGATAGGTTCGAGCGCGCCTTGACCGCCATCCCAGTACAAGTAAATGTTCAGTCTGTGCGGCCTGATCGGCGACTTCTCCACTGCCGACATCACGCGAATGAACATGCTTTCCGTCCAAACCTTGGTGCGATACCCGTAACGGCGTCCCAAGTAAAGGACGAGCGTCTCGATGGTGGGTGCGTACGTCTCGGCCTCGAACACGAGCACCGGGAACTCCTGGGGTTTGAATCTGAACGATTCTACCACGAGGGTATGCACGTTGGGGCACGTCGTCGAGATTTTAGACAGTTCTTGGTCCCACCAATAATGGACGACGCTCCACGAGCCAATCCACAGCGTATCGAGGATCGACCAAGACGGCAAGGTCTTCATGTCGTGCAGTATAAGAGCGGTGGGCGCGAGAGAGCGCTGAGCTTCGTCAAAGTCACTCTGCTCGGACACGTTGAATCGGTGGCTTTTGAGGATGAGGGTTTTCAGGTTGACAAAAATATTTTTATTCGCCACGAATGACGCACGCACGTCGTCGTCGTACGACTTGTCGAAGACGACCCTTGTGACCCTTTTTCTGGCCTCGGGTGCTCGGAGGACACCGACTTTGAAGTTCTCCCAATGGCGCGGGCAAAGGCAAACAATGGTATCGTAGAGCAGAGGCCTCACCCAGTCGTGCACCGTCTTGGAGACGGTCAAGAGCGAGAACGCCGTCGGCCTGTCCTCGGCACCGGCCATTAGGAAGATATCACGGACGAGCTCGACGGGCAAGTCGGTCGCCCCTCGCATTTTTGAAGCCCTCCTTGAATCCTCGCAACGAGGTAGAGGTTGAGTGGAACAAACGAAGGGGGCAGGTTAAGCAAGCTGCTGCCGCTTTAATGTCGTGGTCAGAGTCCTTCTAGGCTCACATCTGACTTGATGTTGCAGGGCAAAGGGATAGGAGAGGTTTCACGAATGTAGAAGTCCGTGTTCTGTCATTCCGAGACATGGGCCGGGCGCTTTCTGCACGAACCACATGGCCCAGTGCACTCGTACTGATCACGACACACCGCACCGCTGAGTGATGGAATGTTTTCCGAAATATATGACCTGTCTGTGCTTTCGAAAAACACCAACAGTGGAGAAAGGCGGTGTCGGAGATGGAGATGAGAAGACAATAGACGACGAGTAGGAGCGCCTTTGATCGCAGCGGAGGTCTTCACGATGGTGGATCTTCTTCGCACGATACGGTCGTGCTCGACTGCACAGAAAAGCGCCGACCAGCGCCTGCGCTTGTAGGAGACGACGAACCCTTTCTCCTGTTTGACGGCGGGTTGTGACGACCATAAAAAAGGCGGAACGCGTGGTGAGCGTCCTTCAGCAAGCTACCACCATGCCTGACGCTGTCACGGCGGCAAAAAAGGTGCTTGCTGGCCTCGCCATCGCAGTCTTACAACAACATGTTGGATTACTAAGGCTGAACACTCCGCTTCTTCCCTCCAGCTTTGGAACGAACAGCTCGCATGGCCGCTGGACGCATGCTACGCTCTGAAGGCTTTGCGGGCCGAAGAGTGAGCTGGCTCCTGCCCGTGGACGAGCTCGATGGCCGGCACACGGACAGTTTCCAATGGAGGCCCCTTTCATCCCTTTCATGCAGGCGCGACGTATCAGTCCAGAGAGCAGACTGGATCGGCTCGAAGCAGAGGGAGGAGATATTCTCGCTATTGGAGCGCAACATGAAGAGCATGTGAGGAAAGCGGTGTCGGAAGAGTCGCTCTCGGCGCGTTCAACTCGCTCCTCACCCATTGCTACCTGCTCCCTCTTCCACTTCAGATATGAATCTTCGGAGGAGGGGTGGGACTCGTCGAAGAAACGCGCCGAGCTCTTCCACCCGGCTTCGCGCTTTCTCATCCTCCGAGATCGGGGCGAGCGCAGTGCGGCGTACGTCCAGGCGCGATATCCCGTCTTGGGCTTCGTCATGTGGAGATTCGACTGGGAAGAGACCATGGGCGACGAGGCCATCGAAGTGGCGTACTGGTGAGGCAGGTTCATCCTTGTGCAAACCAACACTCTCGTGTACTTGGACTCATAGCGGTATGCTCTGCTTGTCAGCTACGAGCTTCAGATATCCCAGTCTATCCGGGGCCAAGGCTACGGATCGGCTCTGATGAAGTGCCTCGAGGAGATTGCCAGGTCGACAAGAATGAAGAAGATCATGCTGACCGTCTTCAGGGGTGAGAACCTCGCAGACTGGGCTTGGGGGCGCTACACTCTCGCGACCCCCCGTGTCTGCTTCTCGCTTACTTACTGAAGTGCTCATGCTTTTTCATTTACCAGCCAATGTGCTAGCAATCAAGTTCTACTCGCGGATAGGGTGAGCAAAGAACTGCGCATGGTAGTGTACACACCGGCCTGGAATACACCGCTAACGGACAGCTGCCTTGCAACTTGGGAAGGTATACCCCGGACGAAATCTCGCCAAGCCAGGTCCTCGCAGTAGGGAAGGGAGAGGGAGAGGAGGATGATTATGACTACGAGATCCTGAGCAAGGCCTTGTGAGATGATGTACATAAGAAACCGGAATGAGTGGGAAAGAGATTCAATCAGGGAGTGGTAGAAGCAGACAAAGAGAGAGTACATTCTGCAGTGAGACCAGACTCGATTTCTCACCGCGTCCGATCATCCTTGTCCCCGAACACCAACACCTCGGTGGGCATTCCGCCAGCAATGGCTACGACGTCCGTGCCCACCCGGAAAGCCGCGTCAGCTTCGACATCCGGACGCCTGAACTTGGAAGATTGGGCAGAGACCAAGGCACCTCTCAGCGCCGCTGAGAAGTTGAGCGTAAGCCGACTGCAGGAGGCGATCGAAAGACGGCAACGAGCCAGCGCGAGCGAGGTGAGCGGAACGACAAGGCTAATACTCCCAGGGACAAAGCGCACTCGCTGATGCCAACCACGTCTCCCCTCTCCAGCTCTTCGATGCAAGGCAAGCGGCACTGGAAGAAGCGACCCAACCGCTTGCCAATGTGCTTCCGGAAGCGCGACTGGCGAGCTCGCCGCCCCCTGGCGCTTCCCCTTGTCCTTCAGCGCCCGTCCCCGATATCATGTCCCTGTCCGCACCGATCACAACTCCTCAAAGCTTTCTCGACTGGTTCTCTCGTGTTGGAGCGCTGATGGAGCACGAACAGGAGGACATCTACAGGAGGAAGCTCGCCGAGATCAGCGCTTACCGCCAGGCCTGCGACGAGCTGTTGGAGGAGCTCAGAGGTGCGGCCGCGTTGGTGGACGAGATTCAGCGGGGGTGGACGTTTGTGAAAGAGAGGAGTAAAGCCTTACAGGATGCGTGCGAGAACTTGTTGGATGAGCAGGTGAGCTCGCCATATGTCCGCGGTACGTCTCCGGCGTTTGCGCAGAGACCGGTCGGCTGAGCTGCATTCGTCTTTCCCTCGATCACTTTCCCCCTTCTCCTTGCCGTATCAACAGAATGAGCTCCTCCAGCTCACCGATGCGATCGACGCCCGCCTGCAGTACTTTGCCGAACTCGAGTCGGCCACGCGTATGCTCAATCTGCCTGGCGAGTCGCTCGTGCTCCAAGATGACTTCCTAACGATGCTCGAGCGGCTGGACGTATGCTTAGAGTTCTTGAGGGCGCATGTGAGTGAGATATCCGAGAGGTTAGTCTTTCCGTTCCAAAGGCTGACGTAGATTTCCTTCTGGGTCTTTTCCAGCGAGAGTACAAGGACGCCGAGATCTACCTCATCCGCTTTCAGCAATGTATGACTCGCTCCATGACGCTCATCAAGATGTATTTCGTCAGTGTAATGAGGTCCCTCGGCTCAGACGTGCAGAAAAAGTTGCTTGTCAGCAAGGTGAGCACGGACACGTCAGTCTAGACGGCTTCGAGTACGCACAGGGCCCCAGCTGATACAATATCCGTCCTCTAATTTTTTGCCTAGGATCATTCCCCGACGACGCGTCTTCTGCTCTACTCCAAGTTCTCTTCTCAAGCGCCTACTCTACGGGGACTCATCTTTGAGCTGGAGAAGCGCGCTGTGGCTATCCCGGACGAGTATGGCTCACTTCTGGCCGAGTGTCACAGCGCTTGGTTTGGCGTACGACATGGTTTGCTCATCGCTGGAGTGACTGAGGACGTGAAGCGACTGGATCCGTTTGGGGCCGACTTGGTTAGACTCGTGAGTACTGGGGAGCTTAACCGTCTTCCTACCGTTTTTCAGAGGCACTAGTCGAAAACTTAGCCATGCATCTCTACATCAGACGCAAGATGGATGCGGCTACCTAAAGCAACTCTGCGCAGACGAGTACGACCTGTATCGACAATTCTTCTCGACCGATGAGGATGCAGCTTAGTAAGTTTGAGTCTGAACCAGCCTCCTTGTAAATTTTGGCTTGACGTCCGTTTCATCATCACCTCTTGCGATTCACAGCCGCCACCTTGAAGGCTTGTGCAGCTACCTTTACGATTCGCTTCGACCGCGATTGCTCCGCGAAGAGAAGCTCGAAGCATTATGTGAAGCTTGCACCATCATGCAAGCCTTCATGGTCCCTACCTTGGGGGAAGAGGAGGAGCAGGAGGAGGATGAGAAATCGACGGTGCCAGCCGGGCAGAAGGATACGACAGAAGTTGAGGGGGAAGAGGGGGACGGGACGAAAGATGAACCGGAGGCCGTCGAATCTCGAGCAATGTCCCCACAACAACACCAAGGCCTGCAATCGTTCCAATTCAAGCGGCTACTCCAACCATTGCTGCACGATGCACAAACTCGCCTCACCTTCCGTGCGCAGGCCGTAATGCAAAGCGAGGTCTCACATTTTATACCCAAGGACAAAGATTTGGATTACCCCGGAAAGCTGAAGAGTGAGCCCTCGCTCCGACTGGCTTTTTGAGCGGTTCAGGCTGGCTAACCACCGTTCTCTCGTTACCCCAGCCTTGTCGACCACTGACCAACGCGAGACGCACTTGCTGGGTCGAACAGAGGTAGATGCGGATGGTGCCCTCCACCTGTTCCGGATGCCACCAGAGGAGGTCGTGGACACGTGGTATCCCTCGGTCAGGAAGACGCTGTGGATCTTATCCAAGCTCTACACCATCGTCAACGTGAGTCCTTTTCTGAGAGTACCAGTCCCAGGAGGTGCACTGAGCGCGCTAACCGATGTGCCTCCGATGCAGGACTCGGTATTCATCGACATGGCGCAAGAGGCCATCACGCTATGCAGGCAGTCTCTATCGACAGCGACAAGTAGACTCGCGACGCGTCGAGATGGCGAGATCGACGCCGCTCTCTTCCACATCCGTCATCTGCTTTTGCTCAAGGAGATGCTGGCGTCGATCGACTTGACGCAGGTCGATGGGCGCTTGCCGGGAGACTCTGAGCAGAGTGAGCGCCGTATTTTTTCTGTCGTGCTGGGGAACAATGAAGCGCAGCCGTTTTATGTGCTAATGGACCCGTCCCTGTGCATACCTTCCGTGACAGGCTTGTTCTATTGGATATCCGATGCTCTATATAACCTGCTCCGGAACCCTGCAGCCCTATTAGACCCAGTCACCCTCTACGGCGCGGCGTCCAAAGGTGGACCTCAAGCGATTGACCATGCGACGACGGCTAAGCTCGTAAGTCTTCCTGCCGCCACTGCCAGAGCCCCATCACGCCCTCACGCGGACAACCGACCTGCCCTTTATCCTCCCTCTTCTTTTGTCGCAGGAGCTCGACCGCGAACTGAAACGCGTCTGCGAAGACCTCATTTCTGAATGTGCTAAGCGCATCGCCCGACCCTTGCTGCTCTTCTTAGACAAAGTTGCGCAATATTCCTCTTCCGCAAAGAGTGGTGCAGCCGCCTCAGATGGTGCGGGCGTCCCACGAGACCTCACCGAGCAAGAGTGGGCGACGTCGGACAAGGTGAAGGAGATTTATAACGAGTTTCGCCATTCCTGCGACGTTACATTGAGAGACTGCCTTGCTCGTATGAGGCTTTATTTGACGGACGACAAGACGGTCGCTGTCATGTTACTGCCTCTTCAGGTGAGACAGTCGGCCAATGGGAGCCACACGAGGGTCAGACGGGCTATTATCGTTGACTGATTGATGGTTCGACGGGTGATTGGAACGCAGGACGAAACTTTGGATGTCTACCGACCTTTCCTGAACCTCGTTCGATCCGAGTACGATTTTGTGGTCTCGAGCGCGCTGTCCACGCCCACAGACCTCAAGGTCACGTTGCAACAAACGTGCGAGGTCTTTCACGATGGTGGACAGTGAGGAGATGCTGCGGGCGACGTGCCAGCGAGCGCTGGAGGCGAGCTTTTCGTAGAGAACTGGAGAGTAGTATTGCTTTTGTCGAGAACTGCAGCGACGTAGCTCGCAGTGAATTAACATCGCTTCATTTGACGCACGCATATGGTTACACTAATTGTCGGACCACGAGCAAGAGTGGAGTGGTGGGAAAGAGACGTCGCATGACTATGGGAAGAACACGGAGCTGAACGTGGACTACATCAACGACCGTCGGCCAGCGCCTCCTGGGCTCAAACGAACTGCGATGACGACGCCACCGATGGGCCTGTCCTTCACTTGTTCGCGTTGACGTTCAACAGCATGCCGCCCTGGCCACTGGGCAGGTACGTGACGTTCCTGGCGGCAGAGAGCGTGCCGGCGATCTCTTTGCTCGCCTCGATCCGCCTAATGGTGAGCAAGCCGTCACCGGCCTTCTCGAGAGCCTTAGAGATGGTTGTCGCCGCCTCCGCCTCGCCCTCGGCGCGGATGACCGCCGCCTGCCGCTCCTGTTCCGCCTTCTCCACGACGTACTTGGCTCGCTCGGCATCTTGCTGTGCAATCTGCTTCTGCTCAACGGCGAGGGTGAACTCTTTCCCGAAGGTCATGTGGGTCTGAAGGAAGACAAGACCGGGGGTGGACAGGTCCAACAGGTCAGAAACAAACCGCTCAAAGATCGCCGTCGAACGTTGTAAAGTAGCACTACTCACGATGGACACGTCCTCCAGTACGATGTTAAACTCCCTAGCCCGACGCAACAAGTCCTCCCGGATACGGGATGAAACGACTTCCCTTTGCGTGATCAGTTCGGCTGCGTCGAATTGAGCGACGGTGGCCTTGAGTACTTCGTTTCCGATCGACGGCAGCACACGCTCGTCATAGTCGAGACCGAGGCTTTGGTAGATGCGGGGAAGGTGACGGACGTCCGGACGGGAGAGAACTCGTAGAGTGAGGGTGACCTGAAAGACATGAGCGGGGGAAGCAAGGTCCATAGTTCAATCGACGGGCACGCAAAAAGAAATGCGCATAATTCCCCGCTCCCGCTCACCATCTGCAAGTCCTTGGAGCCGGTAGTCGTGGAGATATTCTGATCGTTGAAAATGAAGCGAAAAAGGGGATGAGACTGAATATGGACACGGGAGGAATGCATTAACCACGCACCCTAGGCTTCACTCGGACGTCGTACAAGATGGCGCGCTGAAGCCACGGGACGAGGAAGTGCGTGCCCTCACGCGCGACCTGGGGACGAGCCCGGTAGGGAGAAGAATGATGTCAGTACGTGCCCGAGACCTTGGCGAATGAAGCGGGCGTTACGCACGTCATCCTTGACACCCTTCAAACGCTGGGGTACGAAAGCGGGACAGCAACACGCAAACAAGTCAGGACCGCTCTACGCTCTACCCGCCGTCAGGTGTCCAAGATACAAGACTCACGTCGAACTTGACCGCTCGGTATCCGCCGGGAACGTCGTACAAGCTCGCCTGAACTACCGCGGCGCCGATGGCAAGCGGCACTGAGGGATACCGACGAGACAAAGGCCGTGTGGCACGTTCGGTCAACACGGAGAGGGTGTTCGTGTTAGCGCGAGAAGGTGCCTAGGGCGAAGCCGGGTTTTGCCGTACACCTGCAACCGAGCGCTGGGAGGGCCATTTTGTGCGCGTGCGCCGCCCCTCCGCAAAGGTAACCCCCTATGGGCAAAACAGTCTCCACCACTCACCGACAAGACGAGGCAGTACGGCTGACATGACTTTCGACGAGAGGAAGGGGATGCGAGGCTGGGGCGGACGGAGGTGATGCGGAGGGAGGATTGAGATTGAAGATGCGATCAACGAATGCGACTCGGCTTACGCTCGCTCTTCCTGCCCGCGCGCCGCAGCCACCTCAGCGGGGAAGGAGGGCCATAAGCGGGGGTAAGGCCCAAGGTTCGATCAGATACCGCGGCCATGCGACGCTGCGAAGACTCGTCTTGTTGAGCTCAGCCGCCATCATCCGTGCCGTCACCATGTCCGACTCTGAACCGTCCAGCTCGGCAGTTGCGGCGACGCCGGAAACGGACGCCGGAGAGGCTCCGTCTCAGCCGCTGTTCAAAAAGCGCACGGTCAAGGCCAAGTCGAGGCTCATCAAGTCGAGGAGCACGTCCACGTCCGCGGGGGGTACGCCGGACAGAGAGGGCAGCGTGAGCGCGGCGGATGCGGTGTCCGGTACGGAGGGCGCAAGTTCGGCGGCGCAGGAGGATGGGTGTTTGGAAGGAGGTGCAGTTGCGCGAGAAGGGGAGGTAGGAGATGAGGACGAGGAGGACGAGAGTTTCAGGTGAGGTTCCTCTTCCTGGGCCGGCACACCTTGACTGCGCACGCGCTGACTGGCGGCACGCCCTCGGCCTTGCGATTTAACGCTTTCGTAGGAGTACGTTGGCGGATATGGTGGCCCTGCGAGCGTTCAAGAAGGCGCACGCGGGCATTGAGCTGAGCAGGCTGAACAAAGGGGACCCGAAGAAGAAGAAGAAAAAGAAGAAGGAAGGAGAGGGGCAGAGCGGGGACGTGTGGAACATAACGACGGGCGGCTTGGTGGACAAGTCCAAGCTGGGTGGTAGAGGAGAGGAGGATGAGTGCGTGGTTTTCCGTTTCAGACTATCAAATCATGATGATGGGCTGACGGCGGTTCCCCTCGCTCCGCTTCCTCCCGTCTCGCTCCTTACAGAGAAGCAGAAGACGACGAAGCCAAGGCGCGTCGTCTGGTGCGATCGAACAACTTTACCCAGCAGACGAATACGCTGGACGTGGACAAACACATGATGGCTTACATCGAGCAAGAGCTCCGCAAGCGACGCGGTGGCGGCGGCGGGGGCAAGTCTGATGACGAGGAGGAGGAAGGCGAAGAAGGCGAGGAAGGTTCGTCGGCGGCGGCGGCGCCGGAAAAGCCGTTCGATCCACAAGACGAGTTGTACAGAATTTCGGAAAAGTACAGGACGGAGAAGAAGGAGGTGGAGGAGGGTAACGTGACGCTGAGTAGCGGCATGTTGACCTCGATTCCCGAGGTGGATCTTGGCATGGAGTGGGTATCGCTGCGAGCGACGTCTGAACGCTTCCTCTCGCTTCTCCCGATCCTGACCCACCGCTCTCTTCAACTTTCTTTTCCGCCCAGCTCCCGATTGAAGAACATCGAAGAGACGGAAAAAGCCAAGCGAAAGCTCTACGAAGAGCGCGCAAAGCGAGGCGGCTCCGATCGAAAGGAGGAGGAGCACTTTGCCGCCGAACGATGTGAGCCACCTCCACCTCCGCCCCCTCCTCTTCCCCCTCCTCTTCCCCCTTCCGTCCCTCCCTCTCACTTTTTTTTTTCATTACCCCTTCCCCCGCTTTTCAGTCTTCCGTCCACGCCACCAGGTCCAATCAGACGCGGACGCGCTTCGCAAAGCACGTCTCGAAGCCTCGGGACGGTCCGAGCCCGACTCAACCCAAAGACAAGGACAACAAGGACAAGGACAACAGGGACAAGGGGAAGGGCAAGGGCAGGGACAATGGGGACAAGGACAAGGACAAGGACAGGGACATCGAAGGAGGGACGAGCCAAGGAGGGAGATGGCGACTGACGATCTTGTCATGGATAGGTTCAAGAAGCGCATGCGTCGATGAACCGTGCGTCTGTCTGCGCCGGCTTCCCGTTCGTCCATTTCGTTCATGTCGACGACAGGACACCCTGCTACAGCGCGTGCGTCCGCCCGTCCATCCTGCCCTGTTCTGTTCTGTTCTGTTCGTTCGATCCTGTCCCTCGCCGACGCGGGCCACGAGGGTCTTTGGCTTTGCACCGTACGTGTGCATGTACCAAACTATGCGATGTGACGCGACGCGATGCGATGCAGCGACGTTGCACCAGCCAGGAGACGGCCGACACGTTCACATCAGATCAGCAATCGCCCCCGCGACGAGGCTCAAGGTCCATAAGGAGGGAAAAGGGCACGAACGGATGATAATTATGAGTGATAGGCACCGGAGCCCAGCCGCGTTCTGGAGCCGATCTACGCAGCCAGCCTGGGCGACGGAGGAAAGAAGGGACGAGACATGGAGGCGGGGGGCAGGGAGACGAGCAAGGAAACCAGAGCGAAAGACCCGTGACGAAGTGAATGCCGTCGACCTTGAAAAAAAAAGAGAAAAAGAAAAGAGTCCAGAGCCGGGGGGGGGGGGGGGGGGGGGGAGGGGGGGGGGGGGGGGGGGGGGGGGGGGGCGGAAGGGGGGAGAATGCGACGGATGGGACGAGGCGAGAGAGCGCGTGCGGGTGTACGTAGATCGATCGACAACGGCGGGTCAGACGGACGGGACGGGACGGGATGGGGTGAGGTACAAATGGGAGGCGAAGACCGAGGAGAGAAAAGGAGAGTCCACGGAGAGGCGGGATTTATGAAAGGAACGAGGCGAAAGGGACAGAGGCGGGGTATAGTTACAGCTGACAGACGGTAAAGCGGGATTGTTGACACAAGTGGGTCGGGAGAAGGATTCATGGTCGGGGGGAGGGAGGGCTAAGCCGCCGATGTGGCCTTCTATAGGATGTATGTATGCGCGGTCGCGAGACTGAAGAGGAAAAAGTAGCTGCCGGGCCGCTTAACAGCCGGTGGTGAGGTTGCTCTTCGGGAATGTCTTCTCGTACTGCGTAGCCAAGAAGAGAACAAAAGCCACCTTCGATCAGCCCGCCATTCATACGCACGTCACGACAAAGCCGAGATTCTCGATGTGACGACACGATGCTCGACGCTCACGCCACCCGTATCTCGAGTTCCGCGCCAAGTCGTCAAGTTGGGATTATTGTACGCCTCGGCATACTTGTTAATGTAGTCAGCCGTAGGATACTCGGGCGGGCTGCAGCCGTAGTTGATTTTATTCACGTCTTGGCTACGAATGCGAAAGGACGAGGAAGGAAGAACAAGAAGGGTGAGCACGGTCATCGAAGAGAAGCGTCGAACGGAAACGACTGTCCCTTACGCACTAGACTCGAACGTAGTCGACCTTCATAGTCGCAGGGAACTTGAGGTGCGCCCAGTCGATCGACGTGAACTGAGGCGACGCGCCCAGGTTGAGCATAATGTACTGGAAAGACGACGCCGAACGGGGTCAGAGGTGGAAACGGCACGAAGAAGGCAACGACGACGGAGCCATGTTCAAATCTTCTGGAGACGCACCAAAGGCTCATACGGGAACGGTCTCCGACTGATCTCGGTCAGAGGATCGGGGCCCATGGCAGGAGCGTCGAGGCGCCAAGAAGGCTTCCCGCCAGACATCCAGGTGATGTAGCCATCGTAGCCGGGCTCATACTCGAAACCGTACGTGTCGAACAGGCCGCCGGTCATCTGGTACGCTTGCGAATTCGTGTTCGTCAACGCCGACGTGGCCTGCTGCAGGTCCGAGCCGGTGTAAGTGTTGATGGCGGTGAGGGCGGTGTCGTAGATATCGTAAGCGCCGGACACGTTGAGGATCTCATAGTGGTTGTTGAACCTGCGCACGGAACGACGGAGAGACGTGAGTCGAGCCCGTCATTCTCTTCGCCGATCAGGGCAGTATAGCGATGGCCGGCTCGCGCACGCGCACTCACGGAGCCCACTGTCCAGATTGGGACACCTGACCGACGTTCTCGCCTGCGGCATCCTGCCCTACGGTGGCCTCGAAGACGTCGATCTCGGGCGCGGAGCGTCCGACCCAGGAACCATCGCTCCTTTGAGGACCGGGGTGGTCCTCTCCGGGGCAGGTGCATGCGCTGAGACGCTGTCCGGGCATGTAGGAGAGCGTCTGTTTCCATTTGTTGATCCACGACGTCGCGATGGGCGTGCCGTTAGGCCAGGTCTGGTTGGGCAGCGTGCCGACGTCGCAGGCGTCGTACGAGTACGGCCACATGCCCTCCGTGGTCGCGCCATATCCAGCGCGGCCTAGATTGCCCATCGTCCAGAAGGCGGGCCATAGGCCGGCGGCGGTGGGAGAGCCGGGGAGCATGATGCTCGCTGCGATGATCATGATGACGTTCGATCCATTTCAGCGCCGCGTGAGGGGCCCGCACTGGTCAACCGGCCGGAAAGCTCACCTTCGATGTACCCGCCGGTGAAGCAGAACTTGTTCCACGACTGGAGCATACCACCTCGGAAGTTGAGATCGTGGTTCTCCATCTCGTCCATGGTGATGACCAGGGAGCCGTTGGCGGTCGTGATGGCCGCGGGATCGTACCACTCGACGTTCTGTGTCGCCCTGAGTTGATGGGGGAAGAAAAGGAAGAGGAGGCGCGGTGGGGTATATGCACGGCGAGGAAGCCAAAGCGGGGAGGTTGAGCGCGGTCGTGGGATCGATTATCGTCCGGCTGGAGACGACCGATGAGACTCACCAGTAGTGCAAATCGACGGCCTCCCAGTAGGGGTCGTCGCCGGGATAGAAACTGCGGCCGTCCTTGTTGAATTCGTCGCTGAAGACGAGCTGGTACTTTGTCTTTCCATCGAATCCTGTTCGACTGTATGCGCTCGGGGGCGTGTCTGGAGGGCGAGGGCGAGGGGATCGGGAACGGGATAAAAGCGTGATGAGGGCGCAAGGAACATGGGTCGCGGCACTGGGGGCCATTCTCACCTGGATCGACGAGCGAGCTCATTCCAGGGATCTCCGGGATCTGACCGGTGGAGTTGACGCCGCCGATGTTAAAAGCTCCAAAGGTGCTGATCTGGGTGCGATGGACGTAGGAGGCGATGGGGTAGCCGGCGAAGAGGGCGATGAGGCCGCCGGCGAGGATAAGGAGGGCACCGAGGTTGATAAGGCCGCGCACGGTGAGGATGGTACCACCGTGATCGCTGAAGCGATCTCGTGCCGGGTCCGGGTTGTGGATGTAGTCGTCGTCCTCGGGCGTCGTGACATCGGCTCCCCAGATGGACAGGTCGGGGGGCATGGCGTACTTGAGCGCGAGCGAGTTGGAGGCGGCGTTGGAAAGGTGGGAAGCGTATTCGACTGCGGGGTTGCCTGGGGGCACGTATGGTCGGTGGGCGCCAGGTTTCTGTGAGCAGGAGGGGTGGAAGAGGTGGGGCGGGCTGAGCACGCCTTCCTGGTCACAGAGGAAGTGCAAGCTTACAGGATCAGCGCCTGGGGGATCGGTGGCGCGAACGAGTCCGGTCATACTGTTGTGACTGTCGACGCTACCGGCCATGCTGGCGCTGGTGTGGGGGGTGTGGCCGCCGACGATGGGGTCGTAGCTCATGATGGAAGACTGAAAGAAAAGGGAGAGATGAGCGGGGGCGTGGAGGAGGAGGCGTATCGACGCGACGGGCGGGCTCACCGCGTTTTTGAGAGGTGAAGATGGAAGGGAGGAGCGGTGGAAGGGGGCGGTGGGGGAGAGCGGGCTGGCGGCGATAGCGCCGGGAGGGTTTGCGGAGGATGCGTAGGAGGATTCGTGGGTGTGAGCGTGGGTTAGGCTGTTGACGGAGGAGGGGTGACGGCGGTGGAGAGGCATGGTATGGTGGAAGGGAGGGGAAGAGGAAAGACGAAGCGAGGACTAGGGGCCGGCGGAAGGAGTGGCGGAGACGGTGCGGCGTTGGGAAGGGGTCTGAAAGAGGGTAAGCCGGCGAGGTGACGTCGGACGGTGGGGCGGTTCCTGAGACCGGTCGGTCGGTGATCGTGGTTTGTGTTTGTGGAAGGATGAGTGAAGAAGGGAATGGTGGAGGAGTGGAGAAGGGAGTGGTGGAGGGGACGAAGGCAAGGGAGGGACGACGAGGACGCCGGCGAGTGACGCAAAAACATCGACTCGGGCTGGCCTCGCTGCGACGGACGACTGACCGACCGACGACTGCGCTCCGGACCACCTCCATTCATTCATTCCACGGCGGGCCCGTCCAGAGCTTTCTAGAATCGGCACGCGCTCGCCCTCGCATCCCATCCCATCGCCCTCGCCATCGCCACCCGGCCCGCCTCCTCATTTCCGAGCCCCGTCCCCGTCGCCAAGCTCGCACCGAGAAGAGAAGAAAAGAAAAATAAAATAAAAAAAAACAACAACGAGCCGAACGGCGATCGAAGCCACGCTCTAGCCCCCTCGTAATTAATATGCGCGATCGATGCGCGACCCCGACAACTGCACCCGCTCCCTCCCTCCAACCATGCCTCTAGCTACCGTAGTCCTCCCCGACCGACCGACCTTTAGGCGATCGTCACGGACGGCGGCAGACGCCGGCCGGGCGCTCGGGGCGGCGCGGATCGATGGATCGGCGGAACGAAAAGAACTTGCTTGTGTGCCTATGTAACTCACCCATTTCGTCCCGCTACAGTAATAACGCCGTCCTTCTCCGTCCATCCACAGTCCGCGGCCGAGGTCAGACGTCGGATCGCCGATCCGCGCCTGTCCCCGTCCCCGTTCCTTCCTTCCATCCGCTCCGCTCCGCCTTGCCTTGGCCGCTCCCTCTTCTCTCCTTCTCTCCCGAACGGAGGCGGAACGGCCGTCCTGCACATCCTGCACCGGCCCCTCCTCCGCTCCTCCCTCTCGCTGACTGGTGGTTATGACAGGAAGAGAAGAGAAGAGAAGAGAAGGAAAAAAAGCGAGGCGAAGCGAAGCGAAGCAAGACGACCGACAGACGGACGGCGCGGGCGAACGGATGGACCGAGCCCGACCGCTCGCCGACGCGCAGCTCCTCCTTTTCCTCTCTCATACCTCCTTCAGATGCACCTTGGTCCTCCTTTTCCCGCCGTCCTATTGGCAGACGGCCCACGGCGACGACGAGACCGTATGTATGCCGTGTGCGTCCGCCAGCTTTGGAGAAACCGCCGTCCCGTTCGTTGGTCTTGAGGTGGACCACCCACGGCTGATGCTGAACACTTGGGCTTGCAACGTATCGCTCGGATGACGATGTCGTGTGCAAATAGGCGTGCCAGGGTAGGGAATTCTGCCTTCGTTCACATTTGCACCTTCGATGTCGTCCGACAGTCACGCCTCGCGTTGGGACGGGATTCCACCTCGGCGAGCTCTTCCAAGGCTACCTATGGCCACTCGACTGCCCATGAGCCCCCTCTCTCCTCCTCTGCGCACTGCGTGACCGCATTCGAGGATCGACGCCGAGCCAGCCCAACACACGGGAGTCGGGCCCAAACGAGAGGGAAACGAAAGAGGAAAGTACAAGGGTGAGACGCGGGGCCGTTCAGTGGAGAAGGGAAGACGTGTTGACGGGCGGCGGTACTCGACACTCGCGTCTTCGCCTCCCTCGCCTGACTTGTCGCCTCCCTGCCCCGTCCCATCTTCGCCTCACTCGACCTCTTCGCCTACCTCTGCTTCGGCAGAGGAAAGACAAAGAGCAAGGGTCACGGCATGGACTCGCGCGACCTCCTGTGCACGGGCCACGCCTGGCGGACTCCCCTAGCAGTAAGGAAGCCATGTAGCTGCTCCTCGCTCTTATAGTGGACATATCCATCGTCTAGAACATCCAAATGGAGAGGGACGCAAACCTACGGCCCGTTTGCAGAGGCGTTACCTCTTCCTCCCGCAGATGGAGAGCAGAAGGGAATTCTGACAGGCTGGCCTGGGGGGGGGGGGGGGGGGGGGGGGGGGGGGGGGGGGGGGGGGGGGGGGGGGGGGGGGGGGGAACTCAGTCGGTAGGGTAGAGCCTGCCTAGCGGACGATTGGTGGTGGTGTCCTCATATGTGTCATGTTGATTGACCCATACAAGCAATTCGGCCCGGCTAGCTCAGTCGGTAGAGCGTCAGACTCTTATTAAAGGGTTTCCCTGAACTCAGGGTGTATCTGAATGTCGTGGGTTCGAGCCCCACGTTGGGCGTCTTTTTGCTTCTTGTTTTTTGCTGGCACCTCTCAGCAGCGTCAGACTCAGGGCTTCAGAATGTCGCTGGTTCGAGCCCGCCATCCGGCGTGTTTATTTTGCTCCTGCCGCCAGCCACCCGCAGCGTCACTGCAGGCGATCGTCTCAGGCACGGACGGCGACGGCCGATCGTAGAGACGGACCTCCA
This sequence comes from Peribolospora baueri, assembly GCA_029717555.1. Classification (NCBI taxonomy): domain Eukaryota; kingdom Fungi; phylum Basidiomycota; class Peribolosporomycetes; order Peribolosporales; family Peribolosporaceae; genus Peribolospora; species Peribolospora baueri. The sequence continues at coordinate 320,293 of JAMDHS010000008.1, read as the reverse complement.
CCACAAAGCCCGTCATGGATTTGCTCTTTGGTTCCTCTCGGCAGCCCTCGCAGACACCACAGTCTCCTCCTAGTCCGCCGCTCTCGGCCGAGGCCAGGACGTCCCCAGCTGTGGGCGCCATCCCCGGGAACGCGAGCACCGAGCTCAGGGCGCCTGTTCCCCGTGTCGCCATGGCCGAGGTCGGGAGGCTGAATCGGAGGAGTCAAGTGGACGGCACGTTGGCAGGGCTCACCGCCGGCTTGCTTGGAGGTGCGTACTCCAACCCGTCGGTCGCGCCCCGCCGGTCGCTCCTTTGCTGCCTTGCCTCGCTTTGTCTGGGTGCTGACCACCACCCTCAACGGAAAACGCCGGTCAGGCATCTTTGGGCAGCGCGTGCTCAAGCTGGATCGCAACAAAACTCTCCTCGCCGGCCTTGGTACGTGGCGCCTCCTATGTCATCGTCGTCGTCGTGCCCCGCACCATGGCGATTCTCTCATTTTTCCTTTCCCCTCCGTCGCCCCGAACCCCCACTGCCTCGCTCCAAGTGACCGGCGCGTGCACGGGCTTCTTCATGGCCCGCGTCTTCCTCGCCTCGTACATGCGGCAAGCCCAACGGGACGCCGAGGTCCGGACGGGCTCGCTCGTCGGGAAACCGGGCAGCGGTGGCGCGAGGGCGGCGGCAGGGGAACAGGAGATCGTGTGGGGCGCACAGGGACACGACCGAGAAGCCGGGTTTGGAGGACAGGAGGAGCTCGTGGACAAGTATGCCACGACGAGCGGCGAGCATTGACCGGCGTGCGTCTGAGTGAGCGGTTGATGTACGCCTCGACGGGCTTTTCTTCTCCATGTTCCGTATTCGCACTCCCCTCTGACATGCCACGAGAGTTTGAATTGTCGCGACCCTGGTCTGCTACCTCTTTGCACCGTATCACTCGCATTGCCACATACAAAGCTGCTCGTTCAGCGAAAGCGATCACTCAATCTTCTCCCCGCGCCCAGCCGTCGTCCTTTCTGCCCCCTATCCCGGGCCCGGCCGCGCCGCCCATCCTCCTCCTCTTGTGCTTGGTCGCCTCTCGATGGCGTCGCTTGTACTCCTGCGTCAAATCCCGCTTTCGCTCGTCCCATTTCGCGGTAATCTCTTCTCTGTGAGCGGAGGGCGACAGACGACGGGGGCGATGGAGAGTTCGCAACAAGGGTAAGGACGGGAACAGACGGACGAGCCGTGGTTCAGCACAAGCCGAGACAGCATCCCGTTCGCCATGGCGGCCGACGGCACTCACTCGGTCTCACACCTCCAAAAGGGCGTCTCGACCCCCCTCGCCAGCACGTCGACAGGATTCCGAAAGCTCGTTTTGGCCGGATCGGGCACCGACTCGTCTTCGTCGTCTTCAAAAATGGCAAAGAAGAAGGGGAGCGAGGATGGGTCGACGGTGGAATCGGAGACGGTCGTCATTGCGGAAGACGCATTCGGCCGCCCGCTCTCTTCCACCTCCCCCGAACCCTGGTTGGCCGAAACAGGCTCGAACACCTCCCGCTCCATGTCCGGTTCTGCAGCCGCCGCAGTCGTAAAGTCGAACTCGTCGTCCAAGTCAAACTCGCTCTCGAGGCCGGCCATGAGGGAGAAGTGTCCGCCTACTCGCCGTGGCGGGCGGAAAGAAGAAGAGGCCCAGAGAGAGAGAGGAAAAGACAGGAGCCGGACGGATGAGGACATCGAAGGTGGGGCGAGCGATCCGGATGAGAGCAATCCAACTCAGCCAAGCTGGAAGGATCAGGTCAGTCGGAAGAACACCACTCACTCTCTGCCTGAGGCTTGAACATGTCCTTGAGACTTGTCATCTTCGCATTAGCGTCGTTCTCGTCGCCCTCATTCGCGGTCAGTGGAACGACGTCGGACTTGGGCCCCTCTCCTTCTGCGACGCTCGCGTGGGGGTGGTCCGGAGGACCGTCTTCTTTCATTAGACTCTTCTCAAGCTCCCGTGCGGAATCAGGACTGGAGCCTTGCCCCTCGCCGTTCTCATTGCCGACCCCACTGGGCGTGAGGGCCTGCAAGCCTCCGCCGTCTCCCTCCGTCTCCCTCCCCGTCCCGTTCTCGCCTCGCAAGAGCGCGGCCGCTCTCCTCTTCTTCGTAGCCGAAGCGTCATGCGTCGATGCCTTGCCACCCACCGGCCTTTCCTCTCCTTCACCCATACCTTGCTCGTCTTCATCCTCTGAAGACTTTTCTTGCAGAATGGGACGCACGTTGGCAGAGACGGGGGTGTCATCCGCATCACGAGAAAGAAACGCATCGCCAAACAGCGATCCGAGAACAGAAAGTCCTCTCCTCTTCTCCTCCGCAGTTGTGAGCTCGGAAGGCAAGGCGGACGCGCCGGCAAGCGTCTCGTCATAGCCGTCTTCCGAGTCAGAGTCGGAAAGTTGGAATGTCGAAGGACGCTTGGGAGACCGTGCTGGCAAGGTTGGCCCAGATGCTTTGGTGGTATCGGCCTTGTGTGCTGAGGCTGGGATCACTTCCGCTCTTTCTGACTCTGCCTCACTCTCCTCGCTCTCCGACGGTACGTCCTCGCCTTCCGACGCGGCTGGAGATGCCGGTACGTTCGGAGCATCCACCTGCCCATCCTCGACGGCCCGATGCTCAACCTGACTCGCTCTCTTGGACGGCCGGTTCCCACTTGGTCCATCTGCGCCTTCTGCCCCGCTCTCGTTCACTGCCTGAAGGACTCCTCGCCGCTCCACGTTCTCCTCGACCGCTATCGTAGTCGACTCAAGCATCATGCCAGTGATGTGTGTGGCGCCATACCGAGTCGGATCGATGGTGATCCGTCTAGAAACCCGGAGGGGCCTCTTCGACTTGGTGCGCGTCTCCCCCGTACTGACAGCTGATACCGAGCCGTCTAGGTTCATTTTGGGTTTGGTGGTGATGCCCGCGGCGGTTGCCTTGGGTCGTGGGAGAGGGCGGTCGGGGCGGAGGTGGAGAGGACGGATGAGGTGGTTGGCTGGAGTTCGTTTCCAGCCCTGAGAGGTACATTGAAAGGGGGATCACTGTAAGCGATGGAGTGCTTTGCCTCAGAACCGTACGTCCGAGTAGTCCCACGCCAGCTTACCCAGACGCCTTGGACGTTGTCAGGACTGATTGGCGTCATGTCCGTCGCCTCCCAGCCTTGAGTTCCTTTCATGAGCCTTCGCCTCTTTGGACGCCGCGTCTCATCCGCCGTAGGCTCCGTCGAGGGAGCGACTGTAGAGGGCGATGCGGTTGCGGAAGATGCCCGTTCTCGTGCAAGCCTTTTCCACGGGAAGAAGAGATGCTCGATGTTAGAACTCGCACTACCAGAGTACTGGACACGGCGTCAAGAAAAGAAAAGTATTGCCGCTCACCGCGCCCTATAATCAGGCTTGGCTTCCGCGATGCGAAGGACGGAACCCTTCCAAGTGGCCCCGCTGAGAAGGGACATGCCTTCCCGCATCGCCAAGTGGAGGCATCCGGGCGGTCGGAAGGAACGCCACGACGTCAGCACCAGTCCTTTCTTCCGGCGACAGCCAGGAGCACTATAAAGCCAGCTCACATTTTAACAACTGAGCTGGTGTCGTATTTAGACTGACAAAGGCGAACTTGCGAGGTTGGTCTGTGCATGGCGAGCGGGAAAGGACGATACCAACGTTCACCCTGTTCAGCTCCCCTCCGACGGCCGTGAACCGACACGTTCGCACATCGCGCGTTCTCCAAAGACTCACTGTTGGCATCCAGCACGCCGACGCCGTCGACTCCCTCCACCTTACCGAAAGAAGCGAACCGCTTGACCAGGTCTTGAGCCGTGACGTTGGCGGTGAGACCGGAGACGTGAAGCCGCTTGGTGACAGAGACCTGGGCTATCGGCTGGTTGCTAGCTTTGGTTGACGCGATGCCCTCCGGGCGGCCATGAGAAAACTCGGAGGGCCTTGAGGACGACATGGCCATGACACACGAGCTGTTCGCCGTCGAGTCCGCCCTTCAAGTCGTCAACCGGGCAGCTTTCGTGTACTTTCACAAAAATTGATCGACGGCATTTCCTTCTTAGGCTGCGGCAACGGCAGGGACGACCCTTGTCGAGCGTGTTCATTTAAGGATGGGATTCTTCGTCTTCGGAAAGAGATTGCAATAAACACATTCGCTCCGGTCGTCACAGGCTGCTGGTATCCTCGATCCATGGGATATGCGTCGGGTTCGAGTTGGCTGGGATATATACCGACGACACGACCACCGGAGTGCAAATTGGGAAGGAGCATCGGGAAGCGATTCCGCGGGGCCGCGCAGCACGAACGCAATGGAGAGGACGAGACGGAAAAACTGGGCGGAAGGCTCTGGCTCAGCTCATGTATGCCAGCCGCTGTCGAAGCGGGATTTCTTGCACTTTCATATGTCCGAGATCGCCTTCCAGGCCCACATCTAGTTGGCGACGACAATTAGAGGGGTAGTTTGGAAAGACAGGTACGTCAGAAAGCGTGAACGCGGCGAGTTAGAGAGCACCGCGAACTAATGAAGCTCCGGCTTACCTTGATCGCCCTTCTCCGGGGCGGTAAGGTCTTGTTCGTGGGCCCGGAAGGCTTGACTGAGCCGGCGCTGTATCCTCTCTTCTTGGCGCTTCTTTGATTCCGCGGGATCTTCCACTTTTGCAGAGGGCACTGGGGACGGCCTCGGTGCCGACCCTGCCGTCGCCGTCACAGTCGCAGGTGGTTCGCCATCGTGACCCAGCTCGGCCATCTCGAGTTCAACACGCCGCGTAAGGTCTTGAGCCCACCCGTCCCTAGCGTCTCCAAAGTGACCGTTGAAGGCCATAAACGGAGGACGATAGCCGATTTCGTCTTCGTAAAAGTACTTTTCGTACGCTGCGAACTCGGCAGGGATGGCGCCCAGCTTGCTGACCATCTCGAAGATGACGAGGGCAGCGAGCACGCCGGCGTGGACAGAGAGTGTGAAGAGAGAGGATAGGTCGTGCACGAGGGGGAAGAGAGCGAAGAAGATTGCAACGAGAAGGCGAGCGACGAGACGGCAAGAGCGAGGTAGCAAGGCAGAATGAGGGGCGTCCAGAGATTTGTGCAGCAAGCCGAGTGTGGTGGTGACGACGAGGACGGTGGCGATCGAGCCTCCGAAGAACCTGCTCATCGAAGCGGAGTCCGATGGACGAAAGAGAAGGACCATCCCATCAGCACCGCCGAAGTGGCATGACTTTGGCCATCCGTGACCGCCTGCAGAGCAGAGCGCTTGACTGACCAGCGGAAACCGGATTCGATTTGGTCTAACTTGACCATCGCCTGGATGGCCACCGACATGAGAATATACCCGGCGCACAACGGCCAGTGAAGGTGAGTAAAAGTGATGCTGGTGACTATAAAGGCAAGGTAGGTACGACAGGAAAGAAACATTCAAGGCGAGGTACGACCGGAAAGAAACATTCAAAATCGAGTCAGTCGTGCCCGATCACGAGGGGCAGGGGGACGCGGAAAGCCACACTCACCCCAGTTCCGTCGCAGAGCATGCTGAAAGACCCTCGCGCTGTCGGCGTCAAAGTAGAGCCAGATAAGGAAGAAGGCGATGAATATAGCCATCGCCGATCGGCCAAACTGTTCGGAAAGGCCAAATTCGGCCTGTTGTGAGGCTTTGTACGTGGCGTCGAGGATGACCTGTAGAGGGAAAGGAATGGCGAAGTTGGCCGAAGTACAATCGGGCCATTAGGTCGTCGCAGTCGTCGTATCGATCGGCGAGGCAGAACTGGCTTCGCTCACTTCGCCCAAGACCAAAATGACGAAGAGTGCCATGCGCTCGACGAGGTGCTCGACGTTGATCGCTACGCGTGTTCAAGAAGGGAAGAAGACGACCGGGCCAGGTGAGCACCCGAGGACTCGGGCAGAGAAGGTGGGCAACGGACGTGAGGGGCTTACCAGGGACAAACAAATCCTTTCCCGCGCTCATCCCTCTTCGTTGGAGCAAGATCATCGTGAGCCCGAGCACGTATCTCGACATCAGTTCCCACGCGACGCCAGCGCACGTCCACAAGACGATGGCGAGGGCGGATTTGACGAAAAGGAGAGGGACAAACAAGAGCGTTGGGACAAAGTTGGCCAGGGCTTGGCACCATTGGGCAACGCGGAAATTGGGGAGGTACCATCCACTGACGAGGTGTGCGTGGAGAGAGACCAAATCAATCGGTAACCGCCCTGGCGGGCGCGATCACGTAGGCTCAGCCTCGCTCGACTCACTAAAATACGTGAAGCAAGATCCTGGACAGCTTGGCGACGAGGAAGAAGGATACGGCGATGCGGATCAGCTGGTGGTATCCGCCGGCGAAGAAGTAGTGGTACGCTCCCGTTTGCTCGTCGACTTCGTGTTCCTATGCGCACGGTCGAAGTAACGGGCCGACGAGGGTTCCCGAGCGGTGGTTCCGTGTCAGTGAGCCAACACGATTAAGGGAAAGTGAGACTTCGAAGTAATATGCGCGGCCGAGGACGACGCACCACTTGAATGGAGCTCGCGTTGGCAGAGTAGCCCACGAGAATGCACATGGAGAAAAGGATGTAGAGTCTGAGCATCGTATGAGAAACAGGTAGAATGCAACGGTGAGTCCATTCGTCCCGGCCAAACCATCCAGCGCACAGTCACATAGAAATTGGAGATCGCCATCACCTGTGCAGAAAGTCGTCGGTACCGCTAAAGCGGCGAGCCACACCGAGTGACAAACAAACGGGAAGGAAAAGAAGGGTCGACATGCTTCAGCACCCGTCTCTGTCTCCCATCCCCTCCGACACTGTCGGGGGGATATGCGAGAGCCTTGACGAACGTGCTTCTCACCTGACGTTGATGAAGTTGCGCACATCTTGCCAGACGCTCCACTGAAAGCAGTATCACAACGGGCATCGCAACCGCGATGACAGCGAGTTGAATATCATTCACCTACCGGTACCTATTGCCGCTAGCTCCCGCGGTCCAAGAGCGCGTGAGAGCGACTCACCGAGGGATAAAAGGTCAAAAGGAACTTGGCGACGCCCATACCCGTCGCATTCTCTGCAGCGCCGTCGGCGAGCTGGTGAACGACGCCCACGAAGGCGAGGTCGAAAACCAGCTCGAAGCGGGAGGGTTCGCGAGCGGCCTCTTCCCTGTGCGGAGGGTAACGGTGTAAGGTGGGAGGCGTGCCGTCGTCGTCGTCAGCTGAGGAGGCCGCGGGCAAGCACTCTCCTTAGCCCTCGCCATCCCTTCTGGCGGCAAAGCCCACACTCACCTGAACAGGCGCCCGTCATGAATCCATTGTCTGATCACAGGCTTCTTAAACAAATGCCTGTAGCTCAGCGGCTGATAATGTGCCTGGATGTAAGGGTGGGTTTCGTCGGAGCCACGCTCGCCGTGCTCGCCCGCCTCTCCGCTGCCTCCGTGTCCACTTCTATGCAAGTCGCTTCTGTCGCTGCTCTTTCGCTCGTGGGCGATCTCAAACCAGTTTGGAGATTCCTCCTCCGTCTCCGCTGGCGGGACGAGGGGTGTGACTGAGGGGCGCGGACTGGAGGCGACAGTGAGGCGACTTGACGAGGGCGGAGGGGAGGAGGCAGAGATCGGACCGAGCAGCCCCAGTTGGGCCGCCTTCGTCTCCGCGCTTGACGAAGCGACGGGAACGCCGTCCGAAACCTTTGCGCTGCCCAGCTCGGCGTCACGGTGAGCAAGGCTGCCGGAGAGAACCTGGGCAATGGAGGCACCGGAAGCGGGCTAAAGAGAAAAGAGCGGGAAGGCGATGGGATGTAAGAGAGCTTGCCTACGCGGAGAAGCGCGTCAGCGTTCACGAGGACTTGGGTAAAGACGCACCCGATCCTGTTCCTCCTGTCTCGAAGTAGAAGCCACTGAGGAGGACATCTCGATGAGCGAGCTATCGCAGGGGATGGTAGGCGCTTTGGGATCCAGACTGGGTAGAGTAGGGTAGAAGCGCGAGGTGGGAGAGCAAGGTGTCTTTTTGTTTGTCCACACACAAGGAGGACGGAATGGAAACGGGAAGGAGATGTGCAGGAGGGCGATGTGTGCCTCTTCGCGTGCTGCTAGTTATATCGTTCGTTCATCGTCGCACGAATGGACGCATGGTCGCCCTAGTCGCTTGGAGAGGCAGTGTAGTGTGTTCGACCGAGTCTGTTGTCGTCGCCGCCGCCGTCCTAGTCGGGTGCTAATAAGTATCTAACGACGCCGATCGAAGGAAATATGCCAAGGGCGCATGGCCAAGCTCGTGCACTGACTGTCTCGAGAACAGCACCCACCGCCGGCGAACAACACCTGGACAAGGAAAGCAGCGGCTCCACGTCGTCATCCGTCCGAAGCTTGGCAAGAGATTAGTAGACGGGCAAAGGCCGCATTTGGCGTCGCCCAGCGTGTTGCCAAGCACCGCAGTCGGGTCGACGGATCATGACCGCCGGTCGGGTGCAATCAAGGCGAGCGACGGGATCACACATAGGCCAACATCCAGTTACTACATCAAGTCTTGGTTTTGTTGTTAGGAAAATACAAGCAAGTGCAAGATGCGCCGTCTATCCAAGGCCCCAATTCCAACCCGAACCAATTCGAGCAAATGCTCCTTCCCCAGGTTTTTTTTGTTGACAAGCAACGGCCGTCTGCGAAGGCAACTGGTGGCGGCTCCTGAACACCCGCTCCCAGCAGCCATCCTCCAGGCTCGCCCCTCCAGCTCTTCATCAAAGAAACGTTCGCACGCCTTTCGATAAAGAATGTACAATGCCCTGGCGCCGCGCCAGGGCGACGACGACTCCGGTGGACGTGGACGTGGACGCCGTCGACGTGAAAACGGAGACGGAGCAGGCATCAGTTGGCAGGGAGCCGCCTGACATCCAGCTTGCCGGCGGCGATCCATTCCTTTTTCACGATCTCGTCCTTGCGTCTCAATAGCTCCTTGTAGCTGCTCTTGATCGTCACGTCCGACACGCTCGCCACGTTGCCAATCTCCTTCGCCGTTTTCGGAGTGCCACAGGCGTGGGCGCTGAAGTAGATGCACGCTGCAGCGATGGAGATGGGCGAGCGTCCCGCGAGCACGCCCAGGTCGCGGGAACGATCCACGATCTGCATCGCCATCGCCTGGATCGAGGCGCGCAAGGCGAGGTGATTGCAGAAACGGGTGATGAGGTCTCGCGCGCCCGTCGTAGCCGCCGACTCGTGATCCACGCCGTTCGCCCCCGCAGCGATGCCGGTGGCGCTCGTGCCAAAGGCGGCCTCAAGTGCCTTGTAGCATTGCCCGATCTGCTTCTTCGGCACGTTGGTCAGGGCGCAGATCTCCCTGAAGGTGCGTGGCACGCGACCTTGGCGGCATGCGACAAAGATGCAGGCGGCGATGATGGCCTCCTGACTCTTTCCCCGGAGCAGCTTCTCCTCGTCAACTCGCTTGAAGAGCTGCTTGGCGATGTCGGCAATGTTTCTCGAGAGCGAGATCTGGTCCGCCATGTTCGAGATGTTCCGGAACGCCTCAATGATGGATCGCTCCTGACGGGCGCCCACCGCCTTTGTCGCCGTCCGTTGCAGATCACGAGCGAAGCCGGTACCGCCGTCCCGGCTGCCGATGATCGTGTCCGTCTGCTCGATATTGTCGAGCAGCGGGTTGACCGCCGCACCGACACGGGACGGATCGTCACCCTCGTCGTTGGCAAACGTTCGCCCTGACAGATGCCATTCTCTACAGTGTCAGTCGATGCCACGTCATTCACGACCTACGGCCAGATTGCGAAAGGCAAACGACGAGCGCAGGCTCACATTCGCTCCTCGTGTCGACGATTCTGTCGCCTAGGACGAGTCCGCAATCCCCGCAGACGAGATCGCCCGAGGCGAACTCCTCTCGAATGTTCGGCGGATCGATCTTGCAGTCGGGGCACATAAGCCGGACGTTGAGGTCCGGCAGGAAGGTCCCAGGGTCCTTTTTTTGCGCGATGCCGTTGGCCGCGAAAGGTGACTCGACGAGTGGGAAGGGAGCGTAAGCCATCCTGACAAGCGTCCAAACTGAGTCGACGTGACAGAAGACAGAGTGGAGGAGTATGAATGATCCCGAAAAGCAGGTGGCGAAGTTGTGACCTGTCAGTAACCGGCGCACGCGTCGATACACATCGGATTGCAAGAACGATCTCCCAAACCCATCCATCCATCCACCATCATCCATCCACCCCAGCGCCGGACCCCGCGAACGCTGCGAGTACAGAAGACAGAGGGAGCGACATGCGAAAACGGATCCTAACCTCTTTCACAACGTCAAAGTCCTCGAGCGGCTCGCTTGCTGCTCGGTCCGGATGAGCGACTCTCGCTGGGCCTTGGCGAAGCAAAGAGGGGGTGCTCAGCCCTGCGTAACGAGACGTAGGTCTGGAGGGGCGCTCGTAGACGAGGTCGAGGTGGGGTACGGCCACCTGGAAGCGAGCGACGCGCGAGGACGAAGACGACTGCGATGGACCAGGGGATGGATGGATGAGGCAGGTGGTGGTGGTGGCGACGAAGCTGGTTGTCCGCCTCGCTCCACCCGGGCCGTCCTTTTCAGCGAGTATGCGTACGCGAGAAACGTGTATACTTGGAGTATGTATATACGTATACTATCGGTCCAAAAAGCTGTATCACGTTTTGGGTGATCGAATCCGGTCCGCGCTTACTTCCCCCGTCCTTCACCTCGCCAGCGTTCCCTTCGGTTGGACAGACACGGACGATGAAGTGAGTGAGCGCGAGGAGGACGAGGAAGGAAGTCGCATGTGTCTCTCACCGACCGACTTCCATTAATTGTTTACTTTTGCAGCGTCGTGCGCGAGATCCAACGTATCAACGAGCGCGAGGTCACTGCCGGCATCTCAGGTTCTTGGCACGACCAGTACAAGGGTGAGTGAGCAGCACAGCACAGGCCACCGCATCCTAGCCAGCGTCTTTACGACGGTGGCTCAAAAGCGGTGGATTGGACTCGGTCTCTCTTCAGATTCGGCGTACATCTTCGTGGGCGGCCTGCCCTATGGCTTGACCGAAGGGGACGTGATCACTATCTTTTCTCAGTGAGTGCACCTCGCCTTCGATTTCCGTGCTCGGCCGACCTCGTCACCGGTGGGAGGCGAACTGACGCGTGCGTCGGCGTCCGCGTCCGCAGGTATGGCGAGGTAATGGACGTCAACCTGCCGCGCGACAAGGCGACAGGTAAAACTCGCGGCTTCGGCTTCCTCATGTACGAAGACCAGCGCTCGACCGTGCTGGCCGTCGACAACCTCAACGGCGCGACGGTGCTCGGACGTACGCTGCGCGTCGATCACGTAACCGCGTACAAGCAGCCCAAGGAGAAGGGCGAGGATGGCGAGTGGAAGGAACCTGAGGAACAGAGTCTGAACGCGGCACCTAAGATGGCCGAAGGTGAGCGAACGCGCCCCTCCCCTCGTACGGGCCGCTGTCCGCGCGTCCGCGGGCGCACGGATGCACGGCTCTTGTGTTGACGGGCGAACCGGTCTATTTCTTTCCTTCTCGTACCGCACAGCTTCCCCTAGCTCCTCCCGTTCCTCCTCTCCCTCGTCCCTGCAGTCCATCGACCCAGAAGACCCGCTGGCAGATTACTTTCGCAAGCGTAAACGGGAGGAAAAGGCCAAGGAGAAGGGGGAAGGCAGGTCTGGGAAGAGGAGGACGAAGGAGGAGAAGGAAGAGCGGAGGAGACGCGCAAGGCGGAGAGGAGGGAAAGGAGGGAAAAAGGAGGGAGAGCGAGAACGGAAGGAGAGGGATAAGGACAGGGAGATGGACAGGCAACGGGATGAAGGACGAGACCAAGGTAGCCATCGCGAACGAGAACGGGACCGAGACGGGGACAGGGTCGGCGATAGCGATCGGTACAGGGATAGGGACCGGTACAGGGGCGATGAGAGGGATCGGTACAGGGACAAGGACCGGTACAGGGACGATGAGAGGGATCGGGAGCGGTGGGGGCAGGACAGGCGGCATGTGAACGACGGCGACCGTGACCGCCACGGCGGGAGGGTGCGCTCGCCGGCCGAAGAAAGAGACAGAGGCCAAGAGAGGTCTAGTGGGCGGCTTCGGTTCAAGCCGTATTGAGCGAAAAGCCAAGCAGCTCGATTGCACGCACGTTGTTCGTGTAGCCGGGACAGCGCCGCTTCTAGGCAATGCTACGGAGGGTTGTGATACGAAGCAAGACATGTCCGATCTCTGTTCCAATCTACATTTGCTAGCTGCCCACCTGAGTGGACGATCCTATGAAGTACCTGACCAGAGCTCGCGACCCATCTCGTCCTCCTCAGTCCTGAGCGAAAGAAAAATTTTGGTCGTCCATAGGACGCAGGACGGATTGCAACCCGTCGCGCGTGCTCACTACTGTCTACTGGCGTTCCTGACTTCTGCCCATCCGTTCCCGGAAACTATGGACGGAAGCTTGGGGGCGAAAGCCGAAGTACTCCTCGTACCACGCTTCGCGACCCGAGGTGTGGAGCATCCAGAACCACTGGGTTGGACGAACGGGAAGGAAGGAAGGAAGAAAGGAAGGAAGAAAAGTTCGAAGATGACGGAGGGGAGGAGCAAGGACGGGTCGTGAGCGATGATGATGGCTTGCTCGCCGCACCCACGCACCCTTCAAGCCTCCCCTCCGTCCCGTCCCATTCGTTCGTTCATATTCGTTCGAACGAGCGACCACGCACCTCGTCCCTGCCGTCGGCGTTGAGCGTCTCGTCCAAGAGGTAGCGCCCGAGGCCCTTGCCCTGGAGGCTCTTCACGACGAACACATCGGTGAGGTAGGCGCTGCGAGTCCCCACGGCCGGGAAGAACGGATCGGTCAGCTCGCATTCGCGCCACAAGACACGACAAGACAAGACAGAGAGCAAAGCAAAGCAAAGCAAAGCAAAGCAAAGCAAAGCAAAGCAAAGCAAAGCAAAGTTTAAAGGCAAACGACAACGGCCGCTTCGCTCACACAGCCTCTCCGTCACCGATAACCCTCGCAAAGCCGACCAGCCGTCCCTTACCGTCCCTACTACCGTCGCGCTCATAAAGCCCGACGGCGAGACAGCACCCGGCGACCTGCCTCTCGAGTCTCTCCCTCGTCCGGTCCTTGGACCAGTAGGCCTCGCCGTGGAGGTAGGCCCAGATGGCGTCTATGTCTAGTAGGGACTTGTCGGTGGAGATGTAGAACTCGGAAGGGAGCAGACCGAGGCCCTTTGGATGGTAGTGGGACATGGAGGGCGACTCGGGTGGAAGAAGAATGAAAGGCGGGGCGACGTGAAGAGGAGAGAGGGAGGACGAGGTCGCAAAGACGATCGGCCACGGGATTCGAGTCCTTTTAAAATGAACGTCCTTTCTTGTGGGGCCCGTCGTCGACGTAGCCGAGTCCAACGTGACTCCAAAGTGACTCCTCCAAAGTGACTCCTCCAAAGTGACTCGTCCTCGAGCTCCACCTCCGCCGTAGACAGCTCGTCACGCAACGCCAGGCAGACAGGCAGGCAAGCAGGGCAACGCGACCCGATTGCGACCACGGCTGCGACCGGCGACGGATAACCCGTCGACGGCGTCGAGTGAGGTCAATGTTTATATTCTCGCCACCCAACGTTATCGGATGGCCGCACAACGCCGCGCCGACCGCTCCCCAACTCGAGGTATCATACACAAGACGAGCAAAGGATGAAAAGGAAAGGGATGGATTTATGGATGGATGGATGGATGGATGGATGGTTGGTTGGTTGGATAGTTGGTTGGATGGACGGACAGTTGGGTGGATGAATGGATGGGAGAGAAAGGCGGAGGCAAGGAGTAGGGATCTTGAGCGGAAGAAGAAAACCGAGTGGGGGTGCAGAGGGAAGGAGCGCATGCTCGGAAGTCGGGTCCGAGTCGAAGTGGGGGCAAAGGTGCGCAAATGGAAGAAGAAGGGTGAAGAGATTAAACGATGCTTGGAAAGAAGGGCAAAGTCGAATCGAAAAAAAGGCCTGTCGGCGAGGTCGAAGAACAATGCATCGGTCGGTTCACGTCCACGGCGGCCGAGGTGACGAAGAAGCGACCGATTTTTAAGAGAAACAGAGACGACGACGAGGGACGGATGCTTGAGAAAGGAAGACGGAAAAAAAAGAAGAGGAAAGACGAGGAGAATGACAAGAAAGAGGGAAGAGCGACGCCCTATCGAATCGGGACGAGGGCGTCCGGCGAGCGAAACGAGGGAGAAACTGACTGAAAATGCTGGATGCGTGCTGGGAACGACATGACGGACAGTGGTGCAGCTGGCTCGACGGACGTGTTGCTGTGCGCGTCGCTGTGTCGCGCGAAAGGACGAAGCGCAGAACGATGCGAGGGTTCTTGGCGATCGATCCACGGGACATGGAGACGGGCGACGGTCAGAGCGCGGCGAGAACAACATGGCGCCCTTGGGAGGTAGGCGGGCCGGCTTTCCGGCTTCTGATGTTGATAGGACTTGCGGCGAGCTCGATCCCTCGAGAACGGTCAGCGGCTCGACCTCCTTCCAATACGAGCCGACCCCCTTCTCGCTCACGGCGGCAGCCTCGACTCGCAATGCTGGTCGAGTAGCCTCGTCCCCTCTAGCCGTCAACCCATGACGCCTTCCAGCCAACATGATCCCAGATCAGATCGGCCGGTCCAGCCCGCGCCGTCGTCCACATCCTCCTCCTTCCGAGCCCGAGCCCGAGCCCGAGCCCGAGCCCGGCAAGGGCAAAACTCAGATGATCCACCTCTTGCCCTTCTTTTTCTCGCTCTCCTTGTGACTCTGGAACTCAACATCGGTCAAGAGCCCAGAGCCGAGCTTCTGATCGACCTGGAAGCCCAACACCTGCGTCTTGAAGTGACGGCCGATAGTCTCGAGGCGGTCGCGCAGCTCGTCGTCCGCCGCCCGAGTCCAGATGCTCACTCGGTAAAAGTTTGCTCGTGCGGACACGATCACGCCGGTGATCAGCCCGTCATCATTAGGCGAAGGCGTGTGGTTTGCTTCGAAGGTTTCTCCAATAGCAGCGAGCATCTGCAGTAGGATTGAATCATTCGCCATGAGCTTCGGTAACCGACCGAAATCGAATTTCGCTCCTCTCGGTCGATCACTCACCGTGAACAGCCAGGTCTTATCGATCGAGCCCTTGAACTTCTCTCGCGGCAGCTGAATCGACCACTTGCCACCCTCGGTGTTCGCCGGATCCTCCCATGCTGGTCGAATGCCCTCTTTGAAAAGGTAGTAGTTCGCCTTCTGGCCGAACATGGATGGCGGGATGATGTTGTGGTAAAGACTGGAGGGAGAGCGGTGACGCGATGGGCAAAAGGACAAGGGGTGCGGATGAGTTAAAGGTGTCGCAAGGCAAACCAACATGCAAACCCGGTCAGGTATGCATCCGTGCTGAGGTGGATGCGGACGAAAGCTTCGGCCGGATGGTTTTCTCCTTCCACCGTTAACCTTCCTCTCCATCGTCCATCCAGACAGCGGAGAAACCCATGGCGAGCAAAGCGGACTCCGGAAAGTAGCCGGGCGAGGGCAAGGGATCCGTGGGAGAAAAAGCGAGGGGGCAAAAGGGGAAGACACTCACCCCCAAAACTCCTCCACGCTGTCAAAGCTGATGACCTTAGACATGTCGTCGCCCCAGGAGTCCTTGGACCCCTTGGGCGCGAAACCGCCTTTGCTGGGGTTATCGAACCAGAGCGTCCAAGAGCTGTAAAGCGGATGCTTGACGTTGAAGTTGGTGGGGTCCTGGAAGACGGTGCGCATCTCGTCCTCGCGTGACGGCGCATCCACTGTCTGGGGGGCGGACTCGGGCGCGTCGCTGGTGGCGGTGGTGCTGGGCGGAGCAGTTTCGGCGGTGGCCTGTGCGATGGCGTGGTCGGCGGCCGCGGCGGCGGCGCGGGGGAGGGTAGAGGAGGAAGAAGGGTCAACAGCAGCCATCCTGGGCAGCTGGATATGGATGAAAGGAGTAGAAGTGCGAGTAAAAGAGAGAAGACTGAGTGGGCGCGCGAAGATGCGGAATCGGTGCGGGATGGGAAAGTGGCGTGGGTCTGTGGATGCGGCGCGGGCGAGGAGTGTAGGGCGAAGACGGGTTGTAAGGAGGGGAGATGAAAGAGAGCGGAGAGGGAGGAGGAGGTGCGAGTGGCTTGAGGGAGAGGTGTGGACGAGCGAGGCGAGAGAAGGGAGGCTAGCAGGGGGCGAGGGGCAAGTGGGCGAGGGTGTTGATGGTGTCGGCGAGGATGCTGATAGTGACGACGAAGGCGGCGATGGAGGTGATCAAGGTGGTGACGGTGTGGATGAGGTGGCGATGGTGGTGGCGTGGCGATGGCGATGGTGGTGGTGATGGCGATGGTGATGGTGATAGAACGACAAGACAGATGAATGACGGCGACGACGACGAGACGACTGGCCGACCTTTTTTTTCGCCTTCCTTCGTCAGCCCGTTGTTCCCTAAGTCCGAGTCGCGCTCGGCTCCAGAGGAGAGACAGGCAGGCCAAGCGCTCCAGACTCCCACGCCCACGTGGCCCCCCTCGGGCAACCGCCTCGCGTCCGGTCCGACTCTCCACTCCACGCTTTCGATTCTTTGTTCCTTCCGCACCCGGCCTTCGACGCTCATTCACTCAAAGCGAGCGATCTTGGATGGTTTCCGCAAACAAACAAGAGCGTCCCGTCGGCCGGAACTGTGGAGGCCAGGGGTGACGTAAAGAGATGTGGACGTCGAGTGTCGTCCGTCACGGCGCGCAGCCTCGACGGCTGCACGAAGGCATCTGGAAACACGGCTCGCAGCTGAGCTGAGCAAAGAAACCTGTCACAACTTTGCGCTGTCTCTCCTTTCCGGCTGCTCCGCATCGGATCGACGTCGTGATATGCCCTTTTAGCGTTTCGGCGCGCGGCGTCGTCTTCTTTTTTTTTTTCAGCGATCTATAACAGACTTCCCATCTTCTGTGAACAGTGCGCAATTCTCAAGACGTGTTCCCAGTTGGAGTCCCAGATGACCGGTGCCGGTGACGTCCCTAGTAGCTCGACACGGCCGTCGCCATGGCCGTGCAGGACCGGAGAGCCGCCGGCGAGGGCGGTCACCTTGCAGCCTAACCTGGCGGCACCCCCCGGTGAGCCAAAGAATGCAGCAAAGTCGGCTGTAGGGAAAGAAAGTCTCACGGGCTCGCTTCCATCCTTTTCACCGACCCCAGTCTGTGCTGACGGTGTGGCGACCTCTCTTGCGGCGTCCACATCCGCTGCCACGGGCGAGGAAGCCACCGCGGTTGCCGGACAACGCGTGTCGTACACCGGTTCGCTTTTGCAGCTCAACAGGGAGAACGCGTACGCTGCGAACGGGCGGTCTCCGCCCAAGGTCAAGGAGAGGCACCCCGCGTGTCGCCTATGAAGGATCGGGAGCACTTGCAGGAGCGACTGTTCGGACGGAGATGGGGACGAGGGGAAGGTTGGAATGAAGATGATCTACGTCAATTAGGAGGGGGAACACTAGACCGTCAAGGGCAGGACGCCTGCTAGAGCTCTGACGCAACCGTCCATGTGCGTGACGCACATTGACTCTGCCCGACGTTCCCGCACAGCGTCAATGACCTCCACCCACGACCCTCATTCGGTTCTTCCATCGCCCCCGTCCTTGTCCGTGTTAAGCTTCGCCTGGCGACAGAGTCAAGGGGAATGCTGTAAGCGAGCCTGTTCACCTCCGTCCCGCAAATGTGTCTGTCTCGACCTTTCAAGGCGATATCAAAAGGCAGGCTTAGCCCTGCCTTGTCGCCTGGCCCGCGTGACAATGTGCGTTTTTCGATGAAGACAGACGTCCCCACGAGTCGCGACGGAGTGCAGGCAGCAATTCGAGGTCTACCGGTATGGATCAAGTGCTAGCCTAGTCGGCCTGCTTCAGCCGCCCCACTTCCAGTATGCGACGCGGTGCAGAACGTTCGTGGATCGCCAGCGCGTTCTACCTGCGACGACATAGACCGGACTCGCCGACGGCTTCCTTGACCATGTCTGGAGTGTCTGCGACGATCCTCAGTGCGTGCACCGAGTCCGAGAAGGTAAAAGAATGAATTACTGCTTCCAGGTCCAATTACGACGGCGGGTTCGCAGGAGAGTGATCGCACGATGGCACCAGTTTCCGTCTTTTCGCCAGCCGGATTGTCCTTCCGCTGTAATGGTGCCAACGAGCTGAATGGTGGTAAAAGAGATGATATTCCTCATCATTGGCTGGAGGCCGCCGTGGTCTTTATATCTCCAGCCTGTCCCTAACCCTATCATGTCATTAGGTCAGCTCTTAACGCACGCAGGAGATCGGTTCGTGGAAAGGCCCATCGCCTACCTTTCCCGCCTTACCCGTCCCGTCGAACAACGTTACTCGCTCACGGAGCTGGAACTGAGCGGATTGACTTGGTTCATACCAAGCTCCAGTACTACCTCGAAGGCTCCCCTTCCCTCGTTGTCAGCGACCACTCCGCTCTCCTATCGATCCTCCACTCCTCATCCGAGACGCTCTACAGCGCTGCGATCGACAGATTCCGCCTCCAACGGCAGCCCTTCCTTTCGGACATGACAATCGTCCATAAGCCAGGCCACCTGCACCGGAATGCCGACGCTCCCCGTTTGATCCCCTCCTCCGACGTGGGACTACTGTCGGGGACCGTACCTCGACTGGTTGGGGCTAGTTAATCCGCTCAGTTCCAGCTCCGTGAGGGAGTAACGTTGTTCGACGGGACGGATAAGGCGGGAAAGGTAGGCGATGGGCCTTTCCACGAACCGCTCTCCTGCGTGCGTGAGTGGCGGTGAAGCTGATGTGGGGGATAAGGCAATGTCCCGGAAAGGCGTCGCTAGCGGAGGGATATGCGACAGCATCGTGGGCCGCGCGGGCCGCGAGGCTTTCCATTCAGCGATCAGCTCATCGGCATCATCTGCCAATAAGTCGTCTTCGAATTCCCAAGTGCCGCGGTTGAGCGTGAAGCTTTTCTACTTGGCGAAGTATTGGACGTACCGCTTGCGCTCACCCTCAACTACGCTTCCCCGTCGTTCGCAAACTGCCTCAGGGCTCGGGTCATCGCAAGCCGCTCTCTCTCCGACGAGGTTGGTTGACTTGGTCTTGATCCTGAGCATGGCCTCGTCAGCTAGGACAACTGGGCGGGTCCCTGTTTGGGGCATATATTTGACTCGAACCGCCTTGGTAGACCCGTCAGTGCTAGGGTCAGGCGTTCCAACTGCCGGTGGGTGGCTCTAGGTCCGCCATGCTAGTTCTCGGGAGACGTCTGGTCGATGAGCCTGAGAGATTCTTAACTCAACTTCAAGACGAAAAGTCATTAGAAGTGAACCGGGCCCATGGCGAGGTGTTGGTACCTATGCTGGATGCTGGACGCTGGTAGCATCGTTAAGAGTCTCAGGCTGTGCATCGGCCATCGCCATCAGGGACCGCAGCCACCGCACTCAAAGCGCACCGAGCCACATGCCAGACGTGTACGTGAGGAACATCTTTGAATCTCAACACTGGGACTTGTGTGAACAGCGCCTTGATCGGGCCGTCGGACATCGAAGTGTGCTGACAAAACCCTAAGGACCCTCTCCTGGACGGACGAGAGGTGATGTCGAGCCATTACCGCGTCTTCCAGCCAGTCGACGCCAGCGAGGTTACCCGAATTTGATCTGCATCAGAACGTCAAGATAGGGCGATTCAGACGCCCACGATTTGGCCTTGTGTGCGACCTTGGGGGCGTTTCCATGCTTTCCCTTCCGATGTGGAACCGGAATCGCTGAGCACATTAGATAGAATTCGGTCTGCGCGACGACGCGCCTTGTTGGACGGACGCCGCCCGCGGAGGCCGTGTGATGCATCATCGAGGCCTGGATGCACCGTCCGTGTTTTCTGCACCAGTTGGCGCGCCGGCCGAGCAGCTTGAGGCACGCGGCTGCGACGGCCGACCGACCGCGCTGCTGGCGGCGAGCGAGGCGAGTGAGCGAGCCAGCGGTCCTCCCACCAGCATCACGTCCCGCGACGGAAACGGTTGCAGCACCCACGTTAGTTCGTTCCGTCGAGAGTCGCTGCCTCCTCGTGTCGACACGACAGACGTTCGCGCCGCCGTCTGTCGTTCCTGAGCCGCCGCCTTGGGGAGCGCACCGGCGAGAGGCGTATCAGACTCCCCTCGTCCGTCCCGTGGCCGTAAGTAGATGCAGTAGACGTGGACAGGCGACGACGCGGAGGCAGCTACCTCGGCTCGGCCTCTTCCTCGGCCTTTAGACGGTCCGCTCCGGTCGGACAGTAGCTAGGATTGCCACGCGACGGCCATGCGGGCGGGGCCGACTTGGGCTCGCGTGGCTTTGCGCGTCGCGTCGGGCCGCGTCTCCTCCAGCTGCGGCTGCGGCTGCGGTCGGTGTGGTGCTATCTCGACCCATGTCACACTGCACGTCACAGGGCAGGCAAGGCAGGCCGCGGAGGGCGCAGGTGGGTGGGCGATGCCAAGGGTGCGTCGGACGGTGCGATGTACGATGGTGCGGGGGTTGGTTGTGATAAGCAGCCGCGCATAGTCGCTCTTGCTTGCTCGCATCGCATCGTCTTTCTACTTACCGCACCCGGCCGTCTTCCTCTCGGCCGGCCATCGGCAACCATTCGAACATGGCCCGGAGCGACCGAAGGCGCAGTGCAGTCTGTGGGTGCATGAGTCGTAGACAGATGGGCAGAGAGCTGATGTAAGAGGTATGGACGCCAGCCAGCCTTGTCGGGTGGAGCGAGAACCGTGATTCCGGTCCGTCCCACCGACGCCGTCCAGCATCCGAGCGCAGCGTAGAGTGACCTACCAAGGGGGACGAACGAGAAGGGCTGCGCGAGGATCGCCGCCGCGCACGACCAACGTGAAATAGAGAAGTGATGTCGAGGGGGGCGGTGCGCTGCGTGATCAATACGACGGACAGCGCCACCATGGCGACGACGGCGAGCAGGCAGGAAGAGGGTCGGGGATCACGGGCACGGGCGCCTCGATCTCATCCCCTCGCTTCGGTACTTGGGCTTCTCCGTTTCATTGTCTCCCTCGCCCCGGCGCCACATGCGCCATCGCGCTCCGTCACATCGTCCGGAACCTCTTCGCAGGCGCACACCATGCCTACCTACGCACACCTCGTATGGCCCCGCAGACCGCTCGACGAACCGCCGTCGACCGTCTGTCTGTCTATCCCGGTGACCAATGACCATGTTTGCACGCAAGCACGAACGGACGGGGAAGGTGCGTGTTCCGATGTCGAATCGAGTCGAAACGAAACGCAATCGTGGGAATTTTTTTTATTGCGTTTCGACGCGGAACACACAACAAACACGGCCGGAGCGCATTTTCTCACGCCCGCCGGCGCCCTCGCCCAACGCCCGCTGATGAGCGGGGAGCGCGCTCCCTCGATCGCGGCCACGAACTGGAACTGGAACTGGGTTGAACGGGTATGCACGTACGTACGTATGCGCGTGTGAGATGCCGCGTCCAGTGCCGACGTGGTGATCAGGGACGAGATCGTGGAGGTCAGCTCGGAAGGTCGGTGGACCGACGGGCGTTGACGTGGGACGTTGGGAAGGACGAGAATGCGCGTTTTGTTTTGTTTTGATCTGCCGCGCCGGGCGGCGGTGGCTTGCGGTGGCGGCGGTCCACGCACCGGAGTCACGTCACGTCGGCCTCTGCCCGCCGTTGCTGGCTGGCTGGAACACGTGTAGAGTATGCACAGTAGGGAGGTAGGCAGGTGCGCTTGCAGGGTCCACCCCACCCTCCACCGACGTCCAGTTTTTGTTCTGGCACGATGAGGGAAGGGTTTGCCGGCAATGCGGACCGGGGCGGGGAGTGACGATCAGAGGAGGCGGGAAGGTCGGCCTTCGATTTCGATAGCGAGGCACACGACGGGTGACTTGGAAGACGAGGCGAAGGAATGGTTCCGGTCCGTCCCTCGTCTTTTTTTATCGACATAGTCTACAACGTAAGGACCGGGTGCAATGCGTGTGCGACGTGCGGTGCGCAGGCAGGGCGAACGCGAGCGAGTTGGGCGGCCCGTGTCTGCTCCGTCGCTCCCGTATCCTGTTTGATGTGGGACATCGAGCCACAGCACCAGCAATGACGCCAGCGCGAGTCTGGTGACCGTCGGCGCTGGACTGCTTAGTTAGCCAGCTAGTCGGGAATTCGAAGCCGCACGGCAGACAGGTCGTCCTTAGGGAGGTGCGCGCCGTCCGTCATCCATCCATCGGTCGGTCGGTCTAGCGCGCCTACCGATGTCCCGCGGGAGAGAATAACAAGCGACGACCGACGTCGCAGCCTCATCATATCACCATCCATCCCCTTGCCCACCGATGAGACTTAGGCCGACACGCGTCGGTAAGCACGCACGCAAGCCAACGTCCATCCATCCTATCCTACCTACCATGCCCACGGGGCCGACCGAGCGCTCGTCCCACAGGCAGGCAGGCGCGCGAGACCTCTTGCTTGCATGTCTCATTTCTAGTAGCGACGTTCGGATGACGACGAGAGCTATCTATCATCGGCGCATATTTACTTGCGACGAGGAGCCATTCAGACGCTCCTCCATGGCGGCCACCGTCGCGAGCCCATCGTGGCTCCCGCCAGCACGGCGAGGCGAGGCGAGACGAAAGAGCTAGTCAAGGTGCTAGAGTGCCTCGAAGGAAAGCGCCCGTGCGTCGGCGCGCGCCGTCTAACCCTCTCCCTCTCTCTCTCGTTCAGATATAACTCATTCGCCTCGAGGTGTCCGAGCCGAGCACGCGCGCTGCCCGCCTGGGGTGGGGTGGAGCGCTGGCATGTGTAGTTCACTATCTATCCATTTGGGCGATCGCCAGGCCCGCCTCCAGCAGCGGTGGGATAGGAGCCCTGTTGAAATGGCCGGGCGACGGGTTCGTTGGATGTTCGATGGTGGACGTGTTCGGAGCGAGCGAGCGCACGCGGGCGCCGTTTCCGTTCCCTCGTCTTCTACACGGCCGCCTGGCTGGGGAATACTATGCTGATCTATCTATCTGACTTGGCGCGCAGTGACGTTTGTTCGTTCTTTCGTTCATTCGTTCGACTGACCGAGCGACCGACCTACCGACCGGCCGGGCCGAGCAGCACCGACCCGACCCGACCGAGCGGGTGGGACGTGTCCCGCGTGTCCATGTCCACTCGCGCGAGCCGCCCGCGAAGGAGAAGGCGCGCGTTTTGCGGGGAGCGAACGCCGGAGTGAGCGAGATGTCTGGCGTGGCATGTGCGTGGCGTGACCTGACGTGGAGGACGATGGAAGCGGGCAAGCAGGCAAGCAAGCGAGCAAGGACGCAAGCAATCCCCTGTGCTATTTCACAAGCATGAATCGCGTCCGTGTCCGCGACGCGACGCGTCTTATCAGCAAAGGCGGAGATGGAGACTGGAGGAGGGAGGGCGTTGGCGGCGACGGCGCTGCAGGCAGGCCGACGACGGGGCCGACTGTGGCAGGCCGAGCTGAAGGGTGATGATCAGCGAGGGTGATGGACCGGCGAGGACGAGGGCGGCGCTGGCCGATGGCGTTGGCTGCTGCGGCGACGCGAGCGATGCGCCCGTCCGCCTCGCCCGGTCTCGCTCGGGTCGACGACGACGATCCAGCACTGGGTTGGGTTGGCCCGAATGGATTGGAATGGATTGGAATGGAATGAATGAATGAATCAATCCATCGCTCCTCTCGCTTACCCGGCTCCGACCACCATCACTCACCCGCCCGGCCGCATACCCATTCCCTCGGGTCGCCGCCCGCTCGGCAGGCCCTTCCTCGCCTCGTTCGCCTCTGCCTCCTTTGTTCCTCCGCACTCTCCTCCGCCCATCATCACATCAACAATCGCGCCCTTCACCTGCCCTGACTTGCCAAAACAACGCAACGCAACACACAACACAACGCAACACACACAACACAACACAGCCAAGCCAGCAGTCCGCCTGCCGTCTCCCGTGCCGCACCCATGCGGACCGGTCGTTGTATGTAGTCGCCGTCCCTTTCTGTCCTAGCATCCCTCGGTCCTTCCCCGGTGTCGATCCGTTCCAAAGCGCCCCGCGGCACACACACCTAAAGCTGAAGTGCAGCAAGCAGCGTTCCCAGGGGCGCGTGAAAGAAGAAGACGGGAAACAAAACAAAGAACAGACCAGCACGGCCCCGAGGCGGCGGCGGGCATGCGCTTCGTTCGAGGTGGAAAGCGCGCAAACGGCCGCCTACCGGGCTGGCGGCTTGGCTCTAACAACAGCGAGCGGGCTGAAGTTGGGACGCGGACGGACGGTGATCGCAGGTGGTAGCGAGCGAACGAAGCGTGACGAACGGAACGACCTACCTCCCTCCTTCCCTCCATCCTTGCCCGCTCGCCAGCGACATGTTCATGTCTGCCCCTGCTCGCTCGACCCGACGACGCGCCCTTTCCGCCGTCCGCGGCCGCGGGGGCAGTGGGCAGTAGTAGGTCCTTCGACAGCTCGTCACAGTGCGGATAGGAACAGGATGGGAGTGCGTGCTTGCTTCCTGGGTCGCTCCGGCCCCTCGGACCTTGTCACCCCTCCCCTCCCCCCCACCCACTCCCTTCCGCGCGCACATCTGGCACCAAACCAACGGCTGTAGACTACTCGTGACAACGGGCGTGTTCTTCCGTCGCTTCGCTCCAACCACACATCCTTCGAGCCCGATCACCTTCGTCCGTCCGTTCAACCGGCAGACGTTCGTTCGCTTCTTCGCTTAACCAATGGCGGCCGCCGCGCCTCTCTCTGTCTTCGCTCTCCCACTTTTTCACCACTCAACGCGGTTTATTAGGACGCGACCCTCTTGCGCTCCTCCTCCTCCTCCCCTTCCTTCCCACCTCCCCCCGTCCCGTGTCCTGTCCTCTTTCCCCCCTTCCTCCACCACCGTTACCACTGTTCATCTGGGATACCTCCCCGCCTCGCCTCTAGCGGCCCCAGGCGTCGCGGTCTCTTACTCCTCTTCGTCCGTCCTCGCGCGTCCGTTCGGCTCTCCCTTTATCCTCACCGTCGCGTGCCTCTGGGAAGACGTCTCCCGCTGGTTTGATACGGCTCTCTCGTATTCCGTCGTCCTCCTTAACGTCCTCCGTCGGCGGCACCGTTCACGCGACCACGACCCCACCATCACGACGCGGTCGGTTCGGTGGGCTCATTCCCCTACGACCTTCTTACGATCGTTCTCGTCCTCGCCCTCGCAACAGCGAAGCGTCGACCACGCCCACGCCCAACCTCCCGCGTTCGCCCGACACGGCAATTGCTCCTCCCCCTCCGCTCACTCGTGCCACTTTCACGCCGCCGCGAGCCTGACCTGCGACTTTTCCATGTGAGTTTGTTTGGCCGTATCGAAGCGTCAACAGGCGTCGAGGGAGAAGCTACGCTTGGGCCGGCCCTTTGGCTTCGACCGGCGCGCGCGCCCGTGGACCGAAGCGGGCGGCAGGCAGGTCTGCCCCGTCCGTCCCCCCTCACGTCTGTGCGACCGATAGCCACTGCTGAAGCATCGCTTAGCTCACGATCGCGTTCCTGCCTCTTCCTCTTCCTCTCCCTATCCTTCGTCCTCGTCCTCGTCCTCAGATCCTTCCCCTCTTCTTCCAAACCGCCGCGTTTTTGCCCTCGCCCTCGCGGTCCGGCCCGATCGCCCTCTCCGACTTCACTTTCTCTTCCACCTGGTGAGTCTACCGTCTGCGCTCGTTCGGCGGGGATGTGCGAGAGCATCCAGAGCGTCTCGGCGGGAGGTCGAAGCGGAGGGGGAGGGGAGACGGACGATTGGAGGCGGCGGCGCGCCGAGCCTTCGTCGTCCTTTCTCTTTTTCTCTCTCTCGCGTCCTTTCGTCTCCCGGGCTTTTTCAATGCTCGTGCTCGCGATGGGGAGTGCGGTGTGGCCATATCACATTCTTGTCGACGGGCACGCCGTCTACGCTCAATATGAGCCAGCCGGCGTGCTGTCTGTCGCTGGAATCGTCGCATGCCTGCCTTGCGCGCCTGCCTCGTCTCGTCTCGTCTCGTCTCGTCTCGTTCTTGCTTGGCTCGGCCGGGTTAGAAGAAGGAATGCTGCGGCACTCCCTCTCCCGCCCGCCCGCCCGCTCGCTCGCGCGCCCGCCGGAGCAACTCGATCGACGCGACGCGTGACGCGTTTGCCGCCATTTTGCCGCAGCACCCGACTCTGGCGCTTGTGCTGGCGGGTGATGCGGCGCCCCCCTCTCCGTCCGTTCCTCTCCCTTGCCTTGGATGAGATTTGTGTCGTCGTCGTCGTCCATCCATCTATCCATCCATCCATCCATCCATCCATCTTCCATCCGTTTGTCCATCCGTTTGTCCATCCGCTCACCATCCGATTCCTCCATCTCCCTCCCTCCTTCGCCTCCTCCCTCCTCCCTTCGCCCCTCGCCCCTCGCCCCTCGCCCCTCGCCCCGCCCCGCCCCGCCTCGCATCGTATCACATCGCCTCTCCCCCTCTCACCCCGCCCCGCCCGTGCCCGTCATGCCTCCCGCCTCCGCCTCCGTCTCCGCCTCCCCTTTCCCTTCCACAGCCTCGTCTGTGTCGCCGGCTGCCGGTGAGTCCTCCGGCACGGCTTGTTTGGCGTAGCCGAGACAAACGAACGGAACGGCGGGTCGCAAGTGCGTAGCGCCGTCGTTGCTGATCGATGCCCCGTCCCACCCATTTGGCTCTCTCTCATTGCAACTCTACCTTGCGTAGATTTCGTCGCTATGTGAGTCGCAGTCGCCCGTCCGGACGCCAACGCTTGCTTGTCTCTCCTTCCCAATCCTTCCCCGTCGTCGCCGGACGTTCCCCCCCGCCCGGGCTGGGACTCGCACTCTATCTATCATGTCCTTTCGCCCTCTTCTCTCCTCTTCCCCGCGACGCGCATTCCTCCCGCCCTCGTTTCTTCTCCGGCCCTCGGCACGGCGCTGACCCAGACCTATGTCACATTCTGCACTCTCCCTCCCCCCCATTTCGCTACGCTCGCCGTCGTCGCCGCCGTCTCCTCGGCTTGGCCTCTCCTCTCCGCCCTCCCTCTCCTTCCTCGCCCTCTCTCTGCTCCCGTTTCATTTCGCCCACCCCCCTGCTCGTTCTTCCCCTCAGCGCCGTCCGATCACCGTTGATCGTCGACATCGTCGTGCTCGAGCCGGTTCTTCGAAGGCACGTTACGCCCCGCTCCTCCTTGAACCCCTTGCGCCGACGACTCGCGGCTCCATCACCGTCGACGTGAGTATCGTCGTCGCGCATTCTTCTCGTCGTCCCTCCCCGTCTTATAATAAGGACCTTCATCGCCGTCCGACCCTCGACGCCCTTCTCATCTTCTGACCTCAACTCTCTCCCTCTTGCTCATCCGCCCTTCCGTTGCCGACCTCCGTCGCCGACACTGGAATCACTCTCTCTTGCTCTACACCGACGCTCCTTCGCTAACCCACCCCACCCGCACCTCGCTCGCCCGCCCGCCCGCTCGCCCGCCCTTCCTTTAATATTGCAACGCACCCGACATTCGTTCACTCTTGCGCTCCCTTGCTCACGCTCTCTCATCCGCTTCATCGGACGCTTGTCTTCTTGTCGCCCGCAGCCCCTACGCCTCCCTTGCTCTGTCTCACACTTGCTGCCTGCAACCATGCCTCCCGTCGCCAATGCCCCATCTTGTATGCCCGCTCGCAACTCCTTCTACCAGAAGAAGCGCACCTCGCCCTCCAACTCGACCGCCCTGAAACGCAAGGGCTCGACGTCCTCTCGCCCCTCTTCTCGCCGCAGCTCTCGGTCCCCGTCCGTCAAGTCAACCGCCGAGTCGTCCACCAACGCCAATGCCAACTCCGGCCGCTCTAAGGCTTTCCGTCAGCTCGAGCGCGAATACCAACAGAACCTGCTCGAGCCCGAGTACGAGTCAGACGTGGTCTCGTACATGAGGGACATCGAGGTGGGTCTCCACGCTCTCGTTAACACCCCTCCGCGTGGCTCCATCGCTGCAACTCATGCACGCGGCTTGATTCCCCCTTCGAATTGCGCAGTCGCAAACCATGGCTTCGCCCGAGTTGATGGACATGCAGCCCGAGCTGCAGTGGTACATGCGACCTTACCTCGTCGACTTCCTCATCGAAATTCACCAGCAGTTCCGCCTCCGCCCAGAGACGCTCTACTTGGCGATGAACATCGTGGACCGTTACGTGTCAAAGCGAATCGTCTACAAGAAGCACTACCAGCTCGTCGGCTGTGCCGCGCTCTGGATCGCGGCAAAGTTCGAGGACGCCAAGGACCGCGTGCCGACGGTGCACGATCTGGCCCAGATGTGCTGCAACGCCTACGACGAGTCGGCGTTCATCCAGATGGAGGGACACGTTCTCTCCACCATCGGATGGATGATTGGGCACCCTACGGCCGAGGCGTGGCTCCGCATCGAGTGCAGTGGCAACACGTACGAGGAGCCCGCGACGCAACACGTCGCCCGATTCCTCATGGAGGTCTGCCTCTTCCATCGCGACTTTATCCAGTTCGCCCCTTCCGCCCTCGCCGCTGGCGCGGTCATGCTCTCCAAGTTCATTCTCGGTCACCTCGCCCGGCCGCCGACGACGGGGACGAGCGTCGAGGACGCGGTTCGCGTGGCGCACCTCATCGACGGCCTCCTCGGCGGGCGCCTAGATGAGCTGTCCACCATCCTCGTCAAGAAGTACTCGTTCGCGTACTACTCGCGTGCCTCTACCGTCGTCCAGGAGTGGTATCTCCGCAAGGCTCGCGCCGCCTATGGCACTTCTTCCTCTCCCTCCACGCCCTTCTCCTTCCACGCCGCCCGTCCCGAGCCCTGCACGCCGATGCGGAGGAACGGTTCGGAGGACTCGATGGACGCCTCGTCGACATGCTCTAGCGATGTCTCGCCCGTCACGAGCCGATGCTCGAGCTCGTGCGGCATGGACGAGGATGACGAGGAGATGCCGCTCACCCCGCTGTCCATGTATTCCGTCCTCGACCCCTTCGCTGGCTCCAACTCGTCAGGCATCACCGAAGGCGGCGGCGGCGGCGCGTCAGCCGCCGGCGGTCTCGGCGTGACCACCGGTTCGGCGGCCAAGGAAAACGTTCGACCAGACCCTGCCTCTGCCGCCACCACCGCCCCACTTCCGACCGTCCACGTGAACACGGTGCCGTTGCACAAATACCCCGAGCCCACTCAAGCGCCAATGCAAAACAACGGTCGCCAGCCTTTGCACGTTGCTACGTGGCAGGTCAACGTCGTGAAGTGATCGCACGCACACCCCCTAACCCTCCCCCTATGGCTTTCCTCTCTTAATCGGCATAATCGACTCTTCCCTCTCGGCACATGCAAGTTGACCCCCTCCGTTCCCGTCTTCAAAAACGCCTATGTCCCCCGAAGCGCGACCCGCTTCTCTATCCCCTTGCCCGATCTCTCGTCCTCTCTCCGGCATCATGATCCCGTCTCGCGTCAATCATCATCTGTACCTCTATAGCATCCATTCTCAAACAAGAAGCCTCCTTTTTCTCTCTCCCTTTCCATCCATCCCATCCCTACGTCTCTCTGTGTCTCCCCTCACCTTCCCTTTCCGCTTTTTCCTTTTTCTGTGCTCCCTCCGCTCCGGTTGTGCCCTGGCCCTGGCCCGACCGGTCTGGTCTGGTCCAGTGCCACTCCCTTCCTTCCCTTCCTTCGTAGCTGATGGCTTTGCTGCCCCTCAGCATCTAAGTTATCGCTCGCCCCGCCTCGCCTCGCATCCCGTGCCCGCTCGCCCGCTCGCTCTCTCCCCTCCCCTTCCCCAACATCCCGCTTACCCCCTTGTGTTTACCCCTCCCTGCCCGTTTCGTCGACACGTGTAAACAGTTTGTGCTCTCGGATGCGTGGAATGAACGGACGTACTCTTCTTCCTTCGCCCCGTCCCGTCCCGTCCCGTCCCGTCCCGGATTGACCAGACAAACTGTATGTAGACAAACGGACAGACAACTGGCCTTGGGCCCGGTACAAGGTAAAGGGAAAGGAAGGAAGAAGTGCGCCCGTTGGAAATGGGCGCGGCGGGACGTAAACAATAGGTCACAAGAAGAGAAGGGAAGAATTGTCTCCCTTGTTTTTTTTTTTTTTTTTTTTTTTTTTAATTGGGCCGAAGGGGCAAGCCGCCGCCGGTCCAATAGTGTGCGTGCGTGTGTGAGTGTTGAGTGTGAATGTTTGGAATGTGCCGCCGGTCGTGTGAGCTCATCGTCACAGTCCGCCGGTGCGTCGTGGCCGCAGCCGCAGCAGCAGTCGTGGGATTGGATTGGATTGGATTGGGCCGGCGTCTTTCCGTCTCTTGTCTCCGTCGCCTTGAGCCAACCAACCAACCGCATCGGTCGGTCGGTCGGTCGGTCGGTTCTTGTTTTTCTTTTTTGCACCAACCCGCGCGCATCTTCCGTGCGCCCAGGATGTGATCGTCCGGACAGGCCAGGCCAGGCCGTTATGCATGTAAGGGCGATCCGGAAGCGAACGAGCGCCAACGATTTGTTCTGGCGTCCTTGCTTGGCCGCACCCGCGAGACGAGACGAGAACTGTCGGACATCCTTGAGGCCGAGCACAAACAGCCGTTCCGCGCCCCCGCCCGCCCAGCTCGCCTTCACGTCCCGTCATTCCAGAGCGGCGCCGACATGCGCAGGCGAGGTCCGAGTCTTTTTTCTTTTGTTTACCTAGCTAGCTAGTCCCGTTAACAGGGGCCGCGTTGAGATGCGTCCGGCCCGGGCCGCATCAGGCATTCGTCTTCGTCAGCGCCGCCACGCCACAGGGTGGACTTCCGTGGCTGAACGTTCTCCCCTCTCATTGCACACACGCGAGGACCCCCGTCGCGGCGATGAACATATGCATGACCAGGTCTGAAACTGAACGTGGGTTGATTAAATCTACAACCGTGACGGTTCCAGCTGATTAAAAAAGGAGTTAATCACGATACCCACAACAGTGAATTCGGTTCGATGACGGAGCAACTGTCGGTGAAGGAGGCACAGCTACGGCCTTGAGTGAGCGTAGGACGAGCAAGTCCCGAACATCACACTTGCCGCCGTAAAGAAAGAAGTGAAGGATGATGGGGTCGAGTCGTCGGCGAAGGTAAGACGGGACAGACACCGGAGGGTTCTCTAAGTCTCGGGGCGACAGCCAAGTATCGTGCGGCGGTATGACGAACCCAAGGTGAGCTGGACGACGAGAGCGGCGACTTGATCGAGCATCTTTTCGACTACAGCCACCTCCGATGGATCGCTTCTTGCGCAAGTCGATTTGCCGGCCGGTCATCCAGTCCATGAGAAGAAAAGGTGAGCCGACGGTCGTTCCTTGGCGGTCGAAATGTCGTTTCCCCGGCTGTCAGCCATTCTCTTGAAGCGCACAATACGTAGAGTGGCCATACGCATATAGATAGTCGGGAGACACGTGTCTTAATTGTGTCATTTCTTGGATACACGCCGTCCGTCTTCTTGACAGTACAGTAAGAATGTGGTTTCAACTCGTGGAGCGACGTCCACACGCCCGTCTTTCGATTCTTATACGGCCGGCCAAAATCTAGGAGATCTTAAAGCCGAATAAGCTATCGCAGTAAACACGCATACTTGTGAGGCCAATTGAGCTCATCTCTTTTGCTGGCCGTCAAGTTTTTCCTGACATCTTCCTGAAAACCTCATCGATGACGTCCGCCATCTTCTCGGTGACGTCAAGCCCTTGCAACTCCTTCATTGAAGACACCCAGCGGTAGTTCTGATGCTCCTCTGGAGAGAGAACGACTCTGCTCGTGTCGGCCACTTCGGTCATGAAATTGAGTTGGAGAGACCTTTTTATGACCAGCTGACTACTACCGTCGGGCATGGACTTGGAGGTGGTATACTCGAAGCTTTTGATGAAGGAGGTAATCCTGCGAACGGAAAGGCCTGTTTCCTCCAAGAGTTCGCGAGCGACGGCGTGGAGGATCGTCGAGTCCTCGGGATCTACCTTGCCACCGGGTAACTCGAAGACGTTGGGATAGTACTTTTCTGACGCCGCGCGCTGGACAATCAGGAGCTGCCGGAGGCCCGGTTTACGGGGATCATCGCGAGTGACAGCGACTCCAACGATGAGGCGGTCTGGCCGAGACTCGATAGGGAGTTGAGATATGTAGGCCTTCGCGCTCTCATTGTATCCTGAGAGGGACTTGTCAAAATTGAAGTCAAGGTGAACATCGGCGTTGATTGGCATGGCGTTGGTCAGAAACACAGACACAAAGGGAGAGGGAGAGGGAGTGTTTGGCGGGCGTGGAGATTGGTCGACAACCTTTCCAGTTCAGCAGTGTTGGAGGGAGTCCGTGTACGTTTGTCGCGCTTCGGCAGTTCTACGCAGACTGCCTGCTGCACCCCTTGAGCCTGCGGCACTGACTGTGGAAGCGGATGCCGAGCAGGCTAGAACGCAGCAGAGTTGAAATGGTGGGAAAGATCTGGGCCTCCTAAAAGGAGACACGTCCCCGCCCACTCTTTTATACTCTACACCTGGTAGGGTTATATCTGCACAGCCGCTCGTCCGCGTCCACAGGTCAACCTGTAGTACCCCATCCACCCGCTACCAGTCTTGCCCATTACGTCTTCATCCCTCTGCGCATTGGCTCTCATTAATGTATATAAAGAGCTATATATGCATCACGCGACGTAATCGAGAATACAAGATCCTTCCTCGCCGAAACGCTTCCGTTCGTCCCGGCAGGGATGATGCCCCTTGATCACATTCCTCACCTCGGCTCGGTGACGATCTATCTCCTCCTCCTCAGTCCCGGTCACGAGCCGCTGCACATCGGGCTCGCCGACGACTCGACCCACCCGATTGGAAAACACACACACACTCACACACACAGACAACCTCCGCGACGGATCGTTCGGAGACGGGCCGCGGCTGCGGAAGAAGCGAGACGAGATGAAGGTGAGAAGAAGAAAGTAAGACAAAGGATACATTCATTGTCACCGGGAGAAGGAAGGGGTGGATGCATGCGTGTGACGCTTCCCCCCTCTTCACACACCTCCTTCGTCGTCCCTATCCTATCACCTTGAATTGAAAATTTTTTCTTTCTCATTTTTTCTTTCTCATTTTTTTTTCCCCCCCTTTTCACGTTTCATCGTTTCCAAGCACCCAAGCTCTCGCGTGAGCCGGGTCATTCCCTCTTCCCCGTCCGTCCTCTAAACTCGGATGACCAGCCGTCGACGCTCATATACGTACGTGAATGCACGTCCATCCATAGATACACACACACGTGCCTCGCGGTCCCATGTCGACCCAGCGGCGGGGAGCAGACCGACCAACGATGAACGAACGAACAGGCCTTCTCGAGCCTCCTCAGTGACGAGTCCAAACGCACGACGTCGGCAACGTCATGAAAGATTCTCTCTCCCCCCCCGTGGATAATGACCGGAATTCCTTGGCCGTTTACACACATTCCCCTCACGTGCGACCAGTGCAGTGCCTCTTCGAGTCTTTCGCTTTGCGTTGATCAGACGAACCGTGCTCGGTATGGATCATCCATCGTCGGCGTCGCCCATCCGATACCCCACGATCAGAGCCTCCTCCCGTCGAACGACACAGTCCCAAACAGACGAGCCACCGGCCGCAAAGCCGGCACGTCGACGGCGTGGCCGCTCACCATCTTGCCAAGCGCCACCGCCGCACCACCGTCTCTCCCGCTTCCCCTCTGTCCGCCTCCGCCTCCTCGTCCTTCGCCGCCTCCTTCGGCCGCCGCGGTTCGCGCCAGCGCATATGCAAAGGAGCGGCCCAGCTCTGCCAGGCCGGCGCGAGCTCGTTGGCGCGCGGCCGCTGGTCCTGTGCGATCGTCAGTGCCGTCGTCTTCGTCATCTCTCTCTACTACTTCTTCTTCTTCTTCTTCTCGGTCGTGGCCACCGCCTCTCGTCTGCCCTTCCACCAGATGGGTGGCCAGGTCGAAAGAGGCCACGAGCACGTCGGCCAGCGTCCTGATCGTCGTCATCGCCGTGTTCGAAAGCGTCGCCGGCTGTGGTCGCCCTCGTCGATGGGCCTCCGTAGCGTCGGCGCCGCCGCTCGTCAGCCCGATCGCATCGTCCGGCTTTGGACTGCGTTCCGAGAGGGAGAGAAGACGATCCGGAACGGTGCGGAGGACAAATGCCCTGAGCAAAGGCGGCACCGGTGAGGCCAGTCCCGTCGCCGGTTTAACCAAGACGAGACAAGCGGCGAGCGCCTTCTTCGCTCTCCTCTCCGGTCCCGCCGCCGACTCTTCTTCCGCCTGGCCTCCTCCGTTGGCGGAGAACGCCAACAGGTCTCCGATCTGCGCCACGGAGAGCACCTCGTCCAAAAGGACGCTCATCGACTTGATCGGGTTCGCCAGCGCGGACTGCAGAGCTGCGTCGTCAAGTGCCGAGGATGGAGACGGCATGGGGGAGACGGAGGACGCATATCGGAAGACGTCTCGGATGGCCTCGATTCCAGGGTGAGGTGTCCGTGCTGGAGGGGGGTACCGAGAGGGTGAGCACCGGAGCAGACGAGACGTGACACATCACACGTTCCGACTTTTTCACTCTCACAATCACTCCAGCTGGTTCTCTCAGCCATCTCCTGCACCTTGGCTCTGATCTCCGTCGAGATCCGCACTTCGGATTTGTCCGCCGGGGCTTGAGCGAGCACGTGTGCGAGGTCGGCAAAGACGAGCGGAATGACGGGCAACGGGAACGATTCCGAAGTGACGAGCGTGTGAAGGACGTCGAGATGGATGCAAGTCTGAGGCGAAGTCGGTCTGAATATGCGTGCGGGGATCGGTATGTTGGCGACGAGACGGGACGACACGGTGGGGCGAGATCAGCGTTAACCGACGTCTTCATAAGAAAGGCGCGGGGCGTCTTGTTTCGTCCTTCGAAACGGACGGAATGGCTCACCCGAGCCTTCTGATCTCCTGAGCAAGCCAACGCAGTGCCCCTGGGAGAGCGAAATTGAGGACGCCCTGAAGAAAATAGGTCAAACCGGACCGAAGCGTGTCCAAGTCGATGACGCCGAGGCTGCACGCGGCGGTCGATTGCGAGAAGAGGGTGGGCGTTAGGAAAAGGAGCGATTGGGGCGGCGTGGACCTGTTTGTAAGGAAGACAAAGGGTAAGGGGCGACGACGGTCAGAGACCACTCATCCGACGCTTATGATCGTGATAGCCCCCCCGTCGGCGGGCAAGAGGGCGGTCTCTCACCGAACGAGGTCATCCGAAATGCCCTCGCTGTCGAACAACGCCGAGATCCACCGTCCGAGCAGACCCTTCTCTTCCTCGCTCAGGCTCTGCGACCCCAGAGCCGCGGAGGAGGACCGGAGGAAGCGGGCGAAAAAGCCGTCCGACACGGCGCCCAGGTGGGCCTGTAGGTTCGAGGACAGCTGGAGAGGGCAAGGGAGGGAGATTGGGAAAGATGGAAAGACGTCAAAAAGGTCCCGGCAGATGGCACATGGGCAACGCACATCAAACACACCCCGTGACGTTGAAAGATGACTTGAAGGGAAAGGACGACGGTGCCGAACATGGGAAACAGGTACGAGGCGTCGTCTGGGAGGAAGACAGGTGGACGATCCCTCAGCAAGGAAAAGGAAATTTTGATCGGCCTTTGATTCGTCGCGCTCCTTTCTGCTTGCTCACCCTCGTCGCCCACCACGTACGCATCAACAAACTGCGTCACAGGCTCGATCCATTTGACCGGTGCGACGTACAAAAAGGCAACGTCAAGAAACCTTCTGTTGTCCGCGAGCTCCTTCCAAAACCTCGCCAAGGTATCGATGTCACCTCCTGACGCGGCTATCGAAAGCCGACGGGCGAGGAGCTCGGCGAAGATGGGCTGGGAAACGGATTTTTGGGCGTCGTCGAGCAGGCGGCTGAGCGTGACGGCGGTCTCTTCCACGCTTGATGCGGCGTTGAGAGCGTTGTCGATGTATGTCTGGACGACGGCAAGGCGAATAAAAACAATAATCAAGCTCTTTGAGCGCTTCGCATTCGGCCATCCTTCACCTCGAGGGCATGAAAAAAAAAGGCACGATGACCCACGTCGATGGCGAGGCCCTCGGCTTGTGCCGCCGCCTTCGCATTGGGTCGCCCCTCCAATGCCTCACTCCAACCGGGCAGCAACGTATTTGCAGCGTCCACAGACAGCAGCGAGACGGCGGTGAAGGAGGACAGAAGGGACGAGCGTATGGGCGGAGGTAGGAAACTGGAGGAAGGAACGACACGAGAGACGGCCCATCCATCACCGGGGAACGAGATGAGCGACCTCTTTCGGAGCCGAGCTCAATGAGAAGATGGATGATTACGACAAAAAGAACCTACTTGATCCTTCGCTGATCCTGATCCTCTCCATAGGCCGTGTCAAAGATGCCATCCATCGGGTCCATCAGGTCCATCGGGTCCAGTGGCTCGTCCACCTTGGCCTTTTCCTTCCCATCCTCGTTCGCCCTGCCAGCGTCACATCTGTCCAAGACAGCCGGCCTGTTGGTGAAGAGGAGCCAGATGGCTTCCTGGACGAATGGCGCAACCGGGAGCGGGCTCAACGTCCCCTCTCCGTCCTCGGCCATGACGTCCTGCGACGCTGCTAGGGAACCTAAGACGGATGGAAGGACGACTGGGAGCTGGAAAGGAGGAAAATGGGAGCGACGGGTCAGAGAAAACTGAGCGAAGACGGTCACCACAACATACGAGCCAGTCCCAAGCTGAAGCTCGAAGCGGCCAAGCGCCTCCACTCACCAGCCCACAAACAAAGTCGAAACACATCTCCACCTCTGCGGCGCCCCTCGAGTCCGCTGACCGTCGCCTCTCAACGGCCGAGGCAAGCATCTCGATGGCAGCGAGGAAGAGCTCGAAAAGAAAGGGGACGAAAAAGTCTCGCGCTGCGTCAGAAGAAATCGGCTGCGCAGCGGCCGTGCGGGTCGAGGGGCGGAGAAGACGAGTCAAGGTTCAGCTCGGCCAGGCCACCATGACGAAGGGAGGGAGGAGAACGAGGGTGGTTATATGCGCCCTCAACGATCTCGATTGGCAACGGCCAATGCACTCCACTCACGCGCTCCACGCCGTTCCTCGACAAGCGAACGTCCAAAAGCGACTTGAGCACGTCTATGCAACCCTGCATGCCTCCGACGCTCGCAGACGAACCAACCTGAAGGTCCAAAATCGATGTAAAGGGAGGCACGGGTGAGCACGCGCGCAGAAAACATCGGAGCGGGACGAAGGAGAACCCGCAGGTTGAGAAGGCAGCTTGCGAAGACGTACGAGCCTGCCGAGCGCGATGACCACCTCGGGCCCCGCGGTGGCGTTAAGGTAGTCTGTCTTGACCGAAGCGGCGTCCCGCCATAGAGACGGTCCAGCGGTGAAGCGGGCGTCCGCCCGCGCCGCGCCCGTTCCGGTCCCGTTTGCCGTCGTGGCCATCATCGTCGTCATTGCCGCGGTCGCTTGTCCATTCCGCTGTGCCTTTTCCCAGTCTGCGGCGGCACGGGCGTCGTCGGCGGTGGGATGCCAAGCGAGAATGGTCTCGAAAAACATGATGAACTGCCGCCGCGTCGCTTCTGCCTCTTCTCCGTCGTCGCTCGCCTCGTCCGCGCTCGTCTGCGTTTTGCCGACGGAACCCAAGTCGCGCACGATCG
Source organism: Peribolospora baueri (assembly GCA_029717555.1). Classification (NCBI taxonomy): domain Eukaryota; kingdom Fungi; phylum Basidiomycota; class Peribolosporomycetes; order Peribolosporales; family Peribolosporaceae; genus Peribolospora; species Peribolospora baueri. Next base: position 282,842 of record JAMDHS010000008.1, on the reverse strand, counting down.
TCTCGAGCACTTGTCGGACCTTTTCCGCGGTGGCCGAGTCGGGGACTTGTGGGCCTGAGGTGGAGAAGGAGGGAGCGCAGGCAGAGAGGAGGAGAAGGGCAAGACCGATCGTTGCGCTCGTGTTCGTGTTCGCCCGGCTGTGGGGAGGACGAAGAGGCGGCGTCGCAGGCAGATGGTGTGCGGAGGAAGAGGGGACGGGGAGGCAAGCGAGACGGATGAGCGCACAGGCGCCGAGGATAGAGGACGGCGAGCGCGGACCGGCGCGTTCTTGGAGGTCTTCGGGATCTAAGTGGGCGAGGGCGAGGGTGGAGAGGGCTTCGACGGTGTCCAGATCGGGGCAGGGGAGCGGCGATGCTGAAGGTCGAGCGTTTTCCAAACGCCACCCCTCCATTCCTCCTTCCGTTTCCGCTTTTGCTCCTACTTCTACTTCTGCCTCGACTCCGGCAGCGCCATCTAGTCCGCCGGCGACGGGGACCGCCGTGGTTCGGCAAAGGTGGTCGAGGAAGGAGAGCAGGAAGGAGGCGGGGTCGATGAGCGGGGTGTGGGTGGATGACGGGGCAAGGCCTTGACGAAGGTAGGCGAGAAGAAGAGGTGGGGGCGGACTGGCTGCGAAGATGAGGGAGAGCAAGGTGTCTGGCGAGGCGAGGCGAGGTGAGAAGAAAGGGACGAGCGCCGACGACGTGCAAAAGCCGACGGTGCTCACCAGGCAACGACCTGTCGTCATCGCGCGTTTCGTCTGCCGTTACCGACGTCGACGTCGATGCCGATGTCGTCGTCCTTCCCAACGACTGGTCCGTGCGTTTCGCTTCGGCAAGGAGGCTCGACCACTGTGAGAAGGACGATGACGGCAGTCAGTCAGTCCGTCTCGGCTCTCTCTCGCGCTGGCGGCAGTTACGCGGCGCCTGACAAAGGAAGGCTGGGGCTCACTTTGGCCGGCGACAGAGCTCTGTTCCAGCATGCTAGCGTGACGGACTGCTCGACGAGGGCCATGGACGGACGGAGGAGGAGGCGGCGAGCTGGGAGCGCCTCGGCTGGCCGAAGGGGACGGCTCGACGATCGGGGCGCGTCCGCGTCGAGGGCACGTGCAAGCTTCCCACGCCGTGTGTCCGGGCTTATGCGCAGATAGCGGAGGGTCAGATTTAAAATGGGGAGAACAAGACAAATGGAAAGGACGGTGGGGTGAAATCAAACCGAATCGAATGTGTGTGCTGTATTCATGTTTGTCGATCGTGTTGGACCCACGCGATCTGGCGAGATCTAAGATCGATGCGATCGCTGCGGCAAGCGGCGTTCGGCCGTTGGGGGAAAGCCGGCAACCGGCGCGGGGGAAACGGGGGAAAGACGGAGGACCGACCGGCTTGCTGGTTCCCCAACGTCACTCACTCGAGCCGGGGCCGGCGGACGGCGCTTTCAACTCGCACTCCATCCTGCCCACCGCCGTCGACGTCTGGCTCGCCTGTCAAATCTCGGACGAGGCTTGTTTGTGTGTGTGTGTGTGTGAGAGAAAGAGAGTGGTGTGTCGTATGAGCTCACTCGCGCGACCTCGCGCGGCAGTCGTGCCTGGCTTCATCCTCTGGCTTCCCCAACGTCTTCGTTCCTTGGCCAGCCTCCAGGTGAGACCGACTCATGTTGGAGGGAGCACAAGAAATGGAGGGAGGGACGAAGAAAGGATGGAGGAGGGATGGAATCTTTTCGCTGGGGCCGCATCTTCCCCCCCCAGTCTTCTCTTCCTCTCGCACGGCTCACCTTCTTTTATTCCTCAACCCCTCCTCGCGACCCCTTTCGTTTTCTTCTTTACCTCGCCGTCCTCACGCACACCCGTCCTTCCTTTCCTCCTCCTCCTTCATAGACTTGCTCGCACGGCCCACCGCTCGCTCTGCTCCCCTTGCTCAGCGTCCCCTCGTCCGCGTCCACCATGAGTGCCGCCGCGTTGAACGTCTCCTCCCACCTCGCCTCCCTCGCCTCTCGCCTCTCCCCGCACCCGGCCGCCACGCTGCCCACATGGGCCCAGCTGCGCGAGCTCCCGTACCCGGCCAAGCCGGACGGGATCCTGCTGCCAGCAAGCTGGTATGAGTCCTTCCTCCACCCCGCCACGCCGCTCACTTTTGTCGCCGTGTACTGCGTCGGGGTGAGCTATGCCAACGTGGTCCAGGACGGTAAGAACAGGCTCAAGGGCCGGTTCTCCACCGCCGCCGTCGTCTCCCACTCCGCCGCGCTCGCCGTCTACTCGCTGTGGACGTTCTGCCACATGTTCTCTGCCGTCGTTCGCCACTTTACCGACGGGTACCGGCGGGGCGCGTTGGAGGGACTCAAGCTCCAGTTCTGCGACGCACAGAACACGCTCTGGGCCGATAAGCTGGCGAGATTCGGCTTTTTGTTCTATTTGAGCAAGTTCTATGAAGTCGGTGAGTAAACGGCAGCCGGCCAGTTGGCAGCGATTTATGCGCGTCTCAACCCCCGTACCCGTACCTGGTTTTCGGTCACCTGCATAGTGGACACGATGATCATCCTCGGCAAGGGTAAAAAGTCGAGCGCGCTGCAAGAGTACCACCATGCAGGTGCCATCTTGACCATGTGGGCCGGATACCGGTACCAGGCGTCGGCGATTTGGCGTGAGTGGAGCAAAAGAAGGTGGTAACGATATGAGGAAGGATCGGCCGAGCTGATGAATATCAATCGCCGCCCGCGCCAGTCTTCTGCGTCTTCAACTCGTTCATCCACACCCTCATGTACACCTACTACTGCTTCTCCGCCCTTCGCTTGCCATACCCGCGTGCGCTGAAGCGGAGCCTGACGACGATGCAGATTTCCCAGTTTGTTGTCGGTGAGTGGCTGTCCGTCGTCGTGCTCACTTTTCTGTCTTGGTTCCGTCGTCGTGCTCACTTAGCTGTCTTGATTCCCTCTCTCGTCGCCTCCAGGAGGTTCGCTCGCAGCGTGTTACCTCTTCCTCCACCTCCGCCCCTCTCGACTGCCATTCGAGCCCGAGCTATACGAGTTCAGCCCGCTGCACTGGCTCGACTCGCTGAGCGGAAAGACGACGTGCCTGGGCACCGTCGGCATGCGCTTTGCCGTGCTCCTCAACGTTGTCTATCTGATGGTGAGGGGCGGGGTGTCGTGTTTCGCCGTCGTCGCTCGGTTCGCCGCGTCGCTCATTCATTTTTTTTACAGCCCCTCACCTGGCTCTTCGCCCGCTTCTTCATCGCCTCGTACATGAAGCCGTCCAAGGCGTCGAAGAAGACGGCGTGATGGGCGGCGTGGCGTGGCGCAGTCCCCGGCCGTCTCCTCTTTCTGCTTTTCCCCCTCCTTTCCCTCCGTCCGTCCGTCCGTCGTCCTCGTCGCACACATACCCTCGTCGAGGCGTACGTGCGACGTGCGACGTGTGCTGAGTTGCTCTTGTCTCACGCTCGTCTCTTCATTGTCTGGCTTCGCATGGCCTCGCCTGGTCTCGTCCGGTCACGTCACGTTCGTCTCATTCATGCCTGTCACGATTCCGACGACCAACCGTAAACGAAAAAATGGATAGAGGCTCGGTTGGGGAGCGATGTGATGAAAGACTATACGACCCGATGTTTTTCTTTTTCTTTTTCTCTCTCTTTTTTTTTTTAACTCGCGCGATGCGATTGCGATGGGAGGGAGCGTTTTTGAGGGTGTGGGTGTGAGTGAGGGAGGTGGGAGACGGAAGGTGGTTTGGGTTGGTTGCATGGCCGGGCATAGGCATAAGCATAGGCATAGGCACGTGCACGGAGCATGGAGCGCGGCGCAGGACGTCGGTCGTAGGTCGTCGGTCATCGCACCGTCTCGTCTCGTCTCGTCCTCGTCTTTCTCTTGGACGAGTCGAGTCGTGCGATACGATACGATACGATATAACCGATGCGTCCTTTTGGGCTGGCCGGTGAACGGGCGTCTGAAACGCACGAGATGGACGAGTGGAGTGGAGTCGAGATAGCCGAACCGAACCGAACTGAAACGTGACGTGACGGGATGGGATGGGGGCTCGGTGTTCCGTGCCCGATCGACTCGACTCGACTCGACTCGACTCGACTCGAGCCTATGTGTATGTGTGCGTGCGTGCGTCGTCGTTCTGGCCGGATCTGGCTTGGCTTGATCGGGTCTGGCCTCATCTGGCCGGCCGTCCCGGAGGCGACGGCTGCTCGTTCGGTGGTCGGGTGCCAGGATGGGATGGGGATGCGATGGGATTGGAGGTGGGGGTGGAAGGAACGCTACGCTTGGATGTGCGGAGTGGAGTGGAGTGGAGTGGAGAGCAAGAAGATGGAGGATGGAACGGGATCGTCTATCGTCGCTGTCTGTCTCTCGACGGCCGCTCGTATCGGATACGGATACACGGCGAGCCGTACCTCTCGTCGTCGCCATGAGGAAGAGCAGGTGGCAGTTGATCAGATAGATAGGATAGAAACCGTCGTGACTCCACGCGGAGTAATAAATATACCTACGCCCATCCGTCAGCCAGCGGTCCATCTCCATCTCCATCACCATCGCCATCGCCATCACCTCGCACCGCTTCACCTCGCCCTCGCTCCTTGTCCCCGCGCCGCCGTCGCCCTCTTGCGCAGACAAGAGAGCGAGCGGGACAGTCCACGTTCGCCCGTCCATCCATCCGTCGATCGATCGACTGTCGGATCGAGCGAGCTGGAACCAAATCCAATCATCCTCCTCTTTCCTCTACGACCACCACTCCCTCTTCCTCCTCGCCGACCCCCCCCGCACACCCCTCCTCGTCTCCACCCTCGCTCCTCTCCTCTTCCCACTCCCTCTCCCCCCGCCCTTGCCTGCCCCGTCCAAACGCCGCCCTGGCTTGCGAGTGGAGTGAGTGAGTGGGTGGGAGCGGCGAAGGCTCGAGAGCGCTGCCACGCCGTCACCTCGAGTCGATTCCATTCGAGTCGATTCCATTCCCGACCAAGCTGAGGCCTCTTCGAGGCCCCCTCGGTCATATCATATCATATCATATCCCCCACCCCGTCGACTGGCCGTCGCCCCGGCACATCATCATCATCCACAGCCCCGGCACGTCGTCATCATCATCCACACCCTCGGACCGCACCGCCTGACCGAGCGCGAGCTGTGTGTGTGACCTTGTCTGATCCACCCACGCCATCGCTTTCAGTCGTCTTTCTTTCATTCTTTCTTTCTTTCGTTCATCCCTTCTTTCTTTCAGTCATCCATTCTTTCATCCCTTCCTTCCTTCTTTCTTTCCTTCTCCTCCCTCTTTCCATCTCCCAGACAAGGCGGAACGCCTCTTTGGCCGTCTCCGTCTCCCCACCATCTTCCCTCTCACCCCCTCCTCTCGCCCGCCCTAGCCCCTCCGCCAATTCATCATGGCTCCCTCCCGAGCTGCCGCTCGCGCAGAGGCCCGCTACAACGTCTCCACCGAGTACACCAACCTCGGTCTCCACGCCGCCGCTGCCAGCGGCAACCTCGGCCTGGTCAAGTACGCTCTCGACAACGGCCAGCCCACCAACTCCGTCCTCAACGGCGTCCTCCCCCTCCACGCTGCCTGCTCCGGCGGCAACGAGGCGGTGGTCCGCATGCTCCTCGACCACGGCGCCGACGTCAACGCCCCTCGCCTCCCGCGCCGCCTCACCAACGAACGCATCCGCGCCGGCACTGGCGACGCCGTTGGCACCGCAGGTTCTACTCCTCTCCATTTCGCCGCCGCCAATGGCCACCTCGCCGTCGTCCGTCTTCTTCTTGTCAGCGGCGGCGGGGCCGACGCCCTGGACAAGTACGGCTACTCGCCCGCGGCCCTCGCCGCCAGCAACGGCCATACCGACGTCGTCGCCCTCCTCAGGGCGCCTGTCTTCGAGCCCGCCGCCGCCAGTACAAGCGCCCACAGGCTCCCTACCCTTGCCCCAGCCCCTCCTGCTTCTTCTTCCTCCTCCCCGCCGTCCCCCGCCTCCTCTGGCCCCCTCTCGCTCGCCCTCCACGGCCAGCGTTCCTTTGACAACATCGCCTCCAGGGCCGCCGCCGCTGCGAGAGAGAAGGTCCTGCTCGCTCGCGCCAAGCCCAACCTCGCCAAGGTCTCCTCCAACCCCAACCTCCGCCTCGCCTCCTCCGCCTTTGCCGCCGGCAGGCCCAGCTTAGGCGGCCCCCCTTCCTCCGCATCTTCCCTGCCCAGGCGGACGAGCAGCGACGCCTCCGAGCCCGGTCCTCTCCTCCGCTCCGCTACACCCACCAGCGACGTCGGCCCATCGTCCCCGCTCCCCTCTCCCGGTGGTCCCGCCTCCCATCGCCCGTCGCCGCAGCACCCCCACCACCACCCCGCCCAGCAGGCGAAACGCAGGCCGAGCCTGCCTTCCATCATCGAAAAGGCCGCTCGCCCCGGCGCAGCGCTCCGCTCCGCCTTTGGCGCACAGCAGCCCTCGCCCGCTTCCGCTCCCGTCTCCACGCGAAGCATGCCCAATTCCGCCACCAGTGACGGCTTTGGTGACGGCGCAGGCGGTGCGCTCGCCTTGGGCCTCATGGAGGAGCTCGCGACGCCCACCTCGCCCCACCCGCCCGTCTCGCCCGTTCGCTCGTCCAGCCATGGACGCGCGTCGCATCACCACCAGCATGCACACCTCGGTTTGGGCGCCGCCCATCACCGACTGCGTGGCAAGCGCAGCCTCACCCATCTTTTTCGCAAGGCTTCCGCAGAGACGCTCGGCTCGTCCTCTTCGTCTGCCGTACCCGCCGCACCCGCCGCGGGGTCGTCTGGCGCGTCCGGTAGGAGGTCTTCTGTGGACGACGAGGCGGAGGAGGAAGAGGAGAGGCTTTGGAAGTTGGAGAGCATGAGGAGGGGTAGCATGGACTCGCCCAAGGAGCGAGACCGGTACGGGCCTAGGCTCGGAGGGGGATTGGGACCGGGACCGGGCAACAGGCTTGGTCCGAGAGGCGGGGGCGGGGACGGCTCGGGGGTGCATGGCTATGGATATGGATACGGATACGGATATGGATATGGATATGGATATGGAACGGACGGAGGAGGCGGGAGCGGGGGCGGAGAGGGAGCCGACGGCGGCGGCGGGGTGAGGCCGCCTCTGAGCGCTCCGCATTCCCAGACCGCTTTCGTCCTAACCCCCATGCCCGGCTCCGCCGCTGCCGCCGCCGTCCATCCGCCATCTTCGCTGACGCCCGCCGCTCGAGATCGAGACCTCATGCGCTCCTCGTCGCAGCAGGACCTTCGACGCCCTGCTCACGCCGATGTCGACGCCGATGCTGACGCCGACGCGTTTCCGACCGACCCCGCTACGACCGACCCCGCTCCGACGCCTCCTACGCCTTCGACACCCGCGCCGACCAGCACGTTCGCCGCCGCTGCCTCCTTCTTCCGCGCACGCAAGCCTTCCACATTTACCCGACGCGGCGACGGCGACGGGTACGGCGACGATGACGACGACAGCGAGATCAGCGCGTCCGAAAGCGATTCGGCGAAGAGGCCCTTTGGCTCGGGCACGCGTGCCCGCTTGCGCAAGTTGTCCGACGCTAGCTTGACCGCCTTTTCGTCTTCCCGACGACGACAGGCTTCTGCCGGTTCGTCTCTCCCTGGTTGCTTGTCTGGCGGCGGCGGTGGTGGCGGCGGGGAGCACGACGACGGCGAGCAGGAGATGATGCTCGCCGACGAGGAGGACGCCAGGTCGCAGTACGCCGCGTACTACGACCAAGAGGGAGACGCACGCTTGCCTTCGGCTCTCAGGGCACCGCCAGCGCCCCGCAAGCATCGGCTCGGTCGCGCCGATGGCGGCTTTGTCAGTTTGCCTGATCGTCCGCTTGATGATGGCGACGGCGACGATGACGACCTCGGCGACGGCGACGGCGACGGCGACGACCCCGCCACCACGCCCACCCAACCCCCTCCTTCCGGCGGCGCCTTCCCCACCGCCGCCCTCCTGCAGAGGTCCGATAGCGTCAACTCGGCCTCTTCCATCTCGTCCAGACGCTCCGGCTCCGGTCGTCGCCTCCGCGGCCTCCTCCTCCTCGGCTCTTCTCCCTCCAGGCCTGGCACGCCTCGTGATCTTGTCGGTCTGGCCGCTGGTGCGCAGTCTCTGTCGCAGTCGCAGTCGCACACCGACGACGACCACTTTTTCACCCCCGACTCTCAAGCCGGCCCCTCGCCCCTCCGCGATTCTCCCGCCACCTTCACCCCCACGCCTTTGCCTCCTCCCGCTCTCGCCGCCCTCCTCGCCGGTTTCGGCCGCGATCGCGGGGACAGCGTTAGCTCTGTCGCTTCTGCCGGCTCCGGCTCCGGATCGGGCTCGGCGTCGAGGAGCGGTCGACCTGGCGGGATCGCGAGGCCGCCGTCGAGGAACGCCGGCGCCGGCGCCTCCCCGCCCGCCTTTGTTCCGACTTCCTCTAGTCCCACCGTGCTTGGCGACGGCTTGTCGCCTTCCAAGGCGTCATCATCCTTGTCCTCCTCCTCCCTCTTTCCTCGCCCATCCACCCACCTCGACGTCCCCACCGCGAGACCGAGCCGCGACCGCGACGGCGACGCGCCACGCCGGCCGCCGTCGAGGTCCAACTCGGACTCGTCCGTGCCGCCGTCGCCGTCTCCGTCGTCTCAGCAGCTCTTGCTCCATCAGCACCAGCACCACCTCTCCCATCTACAACACGCCGGCCATCCCGGTCTCTCCACGTCCGTAGGCACCGCCAGCAGCTCCACCTCCGTACCCCCGCTCTCTCCCGTCCTCGAGTGGTCCTGGTCCGGCGTGTCGCCGCCAGAACGGGACACGCCAGAGTACCACGAGTTTATCGCGTCCCAACACGAGATTGCCCAGTCGCTTCGCCGCAAGACGGAGGAGGAGCTGTTTGCGTTCAACACCGCGACCGCCGCCTCCGCTTCCGCTTCCGCTTCCGCTTCCCCTTCCGCTTCCCCTTCCGCACTAGGCTCTCTCCATCTCTTGCCCGGCTTCGGCTCGAGCACGAGCGTACCTAGTCTTTCGGCTCAGCTCGCCGCGTATAGCGAGAGCTTGGCGCTGGAGAGGAAGCTTGAGGCGGCGAGTAGGAATAGTCAGAGGGAGCAGAGGGACCGGAAAGCTAGCGGGTCGGCCGCGGCGGCTGCGGCGTCGGACGGCAAGAGGAGCGCCAAGAGCAGCATCCAAGGAGGTGCACCGGCGGCGGCCGAACAGGCTTCTCGACAGCATGGCGGCCAGCCAACAGGAGCACACAGCCCAAGGCCTAGCGGTGCGCCGGCCTCGGCCGTGCAAGAAGACGGCTCCCGCCGCCCCACCCGCTCCAGAGCGGCGTCCAACAGCGACGTCGATCACGCCCGACGCAGTTTTTCCGCTCGCATGCCCCGCCGGCCGACGGATTGGGAGGGCGGTCGTCGAAACGCCGGTCCCGCCGCCGGCGCCGCCACCGCCGTCATCACTTCCTCCTCTTCTTCTTCCCTCGGCAAGGCTCCCAGTCGGCCCATGACCGCCCCCGACGAGGCGGCCGCCTCTTCCGTGCCTTGGTACGCTCCTGACCCTCGCGACCCGACGCCCCCATTCCATGTCCAGGCCGCGCTGGATAACATCCAGTGGCGTCGTCAAGCTGCCGCGCGCGCCAAGCGCGCCGCTTCCGTCGGTCGCACTGCTCCGGCGAGCCCTGAGCCGATGCGGAAGAGTCTCAGCGGCCAGCGCGACTCGCCTCGGCCGTCTCTCTCGTTCGAACACGACGCTCCTCCCCTCTCCGCTTCATCCTCCACCACTTCCACCCTCCCCGCCCGCTCCGACCCGCACTCTTACTCTCTCACCCCCAAAGCCAGCTCGCCCTTGCACAACTCCAAGCTCGGCTCGCCCGCATCTCCCCCATACGGCGCCCAAAGCCATCGCTCTCCCGCACGTTCGGGCGCGACGGCCTTTGACGTCGTCCACACCCACTCTTCCTTCTCTTTCGACCTGTCCCCCTCCTCCTCGCCCAGTGCCCAGTCCAAGCACCGCCACAGCGGCTCGGTGCCGCTCGACCTCGTCGCCGGTCGCTCCCCTGGCGGCCCGAGCAGCAGCACGCCGTCGCCTTCGACCTCGCCTTTGGCACCTCGTCAGGTCGTCGGAGGAGCCTCCCACGGAGGCGCCGCTGGCGGGATTGCGGTCAAGCCCGCTCGAGACAAGCCTCTGCCGCTGACTCGCAGCCCGACCTCGTCCGGCGTCGTCGTCGGACTCGGCCAGGGAGAGTCACCGTCGCCTTTGTCGGCAGGCAACAAACCAGCTGCCTATCCCGGATCCTCCCACGCCTACTTTCTTGGTCACGGCACCGCCTCCCTCCACGGATACGGCTATTCCCACGCCCAGACGCACGGCGTCGACGGCGCAACCACCTCGTTCGCCGACCTGACTCGCACACGGAGCGCCGAGCAGAGCGGACGGGCGCTCGGTCTCGGTCTTGCCTTTGGCTCCTCTCCCAACCCGGCGGCCCACCTCGTACACGTTTCGACCTCGCGTAGCCTCCATAACGTCGCAGGCGTTCCCGCCGCCCCCCCTCCTGAAGCCGAGTATGCTGAGACGGTGGCCGAACCGGGAGCCAAGGGGAGCAAGCGGAGGTTTATGAAGAATATGGTCAAGTCGATCGTCGGTCGTTGACCGGCGGCGTCCCCGTGACGACCGCCGTGTGTGTGTGTGTGTGTGTGTGTGTCATTGTCTTGTGTGTCCGTCCCCTTGTATGTTTTTCTCCGTACTCGTTTCGTCGCGCCTGCTTCATTTCATACCCCTTCTCGCCCCGTCCCCTTGCCTTCCATTCTCCTTCCTTCTTTCTTCCCGAGCTCGCCCAGCCAGCTCGTCCTCGGTACCCCCCGCTTCCTCTCCAGCGATCACCTCTTCGCTCGCCCGTTTGTTTGCCCCCACATTATCATTGCCCGCGCCCTCGACGCTGCTCTTCCTACTCTTTCCCCCCCTCCCATCTCTTGGCCGCCCCCGTGACTTTGACTCGCAGGTCTCGTTCCCAGTCACATGTGATGCTACGTACACACTTGATGCCTCGTGTAAACGCTTTGTCTTATCAGTCCATCCGCACCGCACCGCACGTCTCGAAGCGCGCTTGCCAAGTCGGCCTCGCTACGGAGACTTTGAAGCGGGGTCGGCCGATGGGCGCCGCCGCTTATGGCAGGGCAGTCCGATGTTCATCCCATTCATTTCCCCCGCACGGCGTTTTCCTAGAGCGTCTCCCATTTGGGCGGCGACCGACGTGAAAAGGGTACCCGGTAGTATGTTGTTCCGATTATTCTGCGAAACTTTCGATCAAGTTTCATTCCATGTCCGCTACATTTCGATCACGAGGCCGGAAAGCTAGACTGTCCAGCTCCTCTCCCGTGCCGACGTAGTCCATATTTTCTCTATCCGGCGATAGCAAGCGGCCGTATTCTGCGAGGAGCGGAGAGGCCGGGGCGCCTAGGTGAGCATGACTGAACGGATTATCCGAAGCGAGAAAGAGGGAGGGAGGCGCTCGCTGACGACGGCGTGCTCACCCAGGTACAGCCTGAAAGCGTACGCCTCCATGTCCTGCCACCGGAAGTGATCTTGCACCCATAATTTGCCCTCCTCGGCGATGAAGCGAGCTTGCCCGTCGTGCGCGACGGCCGTCGGCGGCGCGTCCGGGTTGTCTCCAAAGCCTGATAGGTGACGGATGAGACCAAGTCGAGGCCAGAATCAGCAGGGCCGTTCGCGAAAAGAATGAACACTTGAAAACGTGCTGACCTCGGAAGTAAGCCATGACGTCGTACAAATCCGAATAGTCAGGCGAAATAGGTATATAGTGAAGCCAGGGCTGCAGTCGTGGACCAAGTACGGCGGAGGGCACGGATTAGATCTCTCAAGTTCGTCCGCCATTAGAAGGAAGCAAAACAAAAATTGCCTCGCTCAGCTCACCTCGATCCAGTCGCTGAACCACTCCGGGTACATGGTCGCTTTGACCACGGCGCTGTTAGAACTGAGAAGGCGGTGGAACCTGCCCGACCACGAGTTCCCATCAACTACAGGCCGAGCCAAACAGACCAGAGTCAGCGTAAGAAGCCGGCACGGTATGGAACACGGTCAGCTTCATCTGTCAAACGTCAGCATTGGACGAAGCAGAGCCCACGCACTGTCCAACACGTATTTGCTCCTGTTTGCCTCCTCCTTGCTCATTCTCGAGGCGTACCCTTTGAACGTACGTTCCATCTCATCGCACGTGCCGTCTTCACGTATGCACTGCACAGGTGGCCCCACCATGCCTACGTCCATTAGCTCGTTCAGCACCACCTTTGGCACTTGAGCCACCTGCACCGCTCCGCGCCGGTCAGAGTAGGTGACGTTGCGGACGGGCGGAGTCTTCGGATCAGAGCCGTCCTCGTGCGTCAGGAGGTGGGCCCGAGCGCGCTGTGAAGTTCTCCACGGCGTGTGCCTGGACCAGACAAGCCCTGACGTCTGACCGCGCCACACCAACTTGTCGTCCTTTTCGCGCCAGGGGATATCTTCGCCCACGGGGTCTTCTACCTGTTCGGTCGGCACGGCGAGGATGTCGGCCGACGGGTCGTTGGCGCCCATGGAGAAGAAAGGGTATAGTTGTCCGCAAGGACCGCCTCCGAGGAAGGTGAGTGCGGTGTGATAGAAGCGAAGATAAGGAGAAGAGCAGCCGTTGTACGACGCGAGATGGTCGACGAGGAGGACAGCGTCCGCCTCCTCGCCTTGGAGCGTCTTCGGTGGGTCCGGCATCTCGGTACCCTTCATGTCCATCGGAAGGGCTTGCCAGGGCTGGTAGATCGTGCGCACTGGAGAGTCGGGGGGACATTGCTTCACCACGGACACGTCCATCACGTCAGAAGGTGGCTGGGCGGTATCCTCATCCCGCGCGACCTGGTCGTCTGAGGCCATCGCATCATCGGAGGGAGCGACGAAACGGCACACCGTCTGGTCAGTCTGAGCAAATTGGAACGGGTCCTGAAAGCGTACGGGTATGCCTGACGAGTCTCACATTGCTCTGTCCTGATCAGCTCCTTTAACCGTTGCCGCTCTTCCCAAGTCAAGGCGACTCTGGGCGTGTCGTGGCCGTTGTACCAGGCCAAGAGATTCGGAAGATGGTGTGCGAACCTGCATGATATAAGGGAAGAGCATCGGGTCGGAAAGGTAGTATCAAATCCAGGACCATGCTCCAGCGCAGCAATCGGCACAGACTAACCTCTGCATCAGCTTCATCTGTCCCTTCGCCCGATCATGATGCGCCAATTCGCCCACCAGACTGACGACTCCATCCTCCACTTTGCACCCCCATGTGAAAGGCCACTTGCTCGCCGTCTCAAGCCGTTCCGCCATCGTCTCCGGCGACATTGCCCAGAAGAGCTCGAGATCCTTGTGAATACGGTCAAACTCGTCGATCAAGACCACAGAGTTCTCTCGGGCGAAGGCATACCTGGGAAAGGTTCACGGAACAAAGATGTGCGCACGACACAGATGAGCACCAGACATACGTTTTGGAAAGCGGATAGGCCAAATCGTCAAGCCAACAAACAACTGCTGCGAGACGGGAAAAGATGAAGCTCACCATTGATCGTACCCCTTCGGCGGGTTCCTCCCATACCTCCGTCTATACTCTGCCACAGCCTCCACCCCATTCGAGCTCTGCCTGGATAGTTTCTCTTCCCACCTCTCCATGGCCCTCTTCAAGAGCGCCGGGATGGGGTGCAAATCGCCCTTCTTGAAGCTGACCCTTCCGTCCGCATGAAGAGCGTCGATGTCGGGAGACGTCAACGGCGCGAGGTCGAGCGGGGAGGTGAGCGAGGAGACAAAGTCTGCTTGGCCGATGGCAGGTAGGAAAGACGCTGGGCGAGCATGCGCGGCAGAGGAAGCGTGCTGCGTGTCCGGGAGGAGCTCTGGCGGAAGCGGAGGGATGGGCTCAAGAGCTGCCGCGGCGTCGGCCAGAGAGGGAAGCGAGAGGCCCAAGCCGACTGGCATCGCATCCCCCCCTCCACCGCCCTCGCCTGGGGAGCCTCGCTGGCCTTCCAGAAGCGCCCTATGTCCTTCTCCGCCGGCGCCGCCGTTCCACCACCAGCCTGTGTGCCCGTGCATCTCCACTTGCAGAGCCGGTCGAGAGGAAGATGGTGAGGGCTCATGCATCCCCCCGAACAGCCATCTCGATACGAGCATGATGAGGGCAATGGCGACGCACAGCAACGCTAAGCGTTGCATACGCCTCAGGGTGCGAAGGGAGAAGGCCATCGTCCATCGGAACAGGGTTCCTTAAAGAAATGTATGTCTGTGGTGTGCCTCCGAAGGCTCGGCTTCGTTCCTTGCGGGATGAGGGAGGATGGCATGCGGATGATCGTCGACGCCACGCTGCACGTCATCTGCCGCAGTCCGCCCTCAACTCGGGTGCATGACGTCACTTCCAGCGGCCGCAGCCACGGCTGATACGACAACGGCGGTTCGAGCGTTCACGCACGCGCTCAAGGTCCCCTCTTAGATACCGAGCTAGATACTGAGCGGGGTCATCTATCGACACCGGTAGCACTTTGTTCCAACTTTGAGTCAACGAGGCACAGGGCCGCCAGATCTAGGAGCGGGGGACGGAGGTCGAGGACGCGTCTTGCCCGAAATGCTTATTATACGCAGGCCCAACTTCATCAATGATATCGTTGGTGAGCATCGCCCTCCCTAGCCGAGCAAAGCCGTTCCGGCTGCAGGTGCGCGTCACCGTCGCAGCGCCATAGGCTGCAAGAAGGGGGATCCGTGAAGAGGGGATCGGGTTGTCCTTCGGCCTTCGGTTGGCAAGAGGGAAAGTGTGTCACTGAGATTGTATGACGCGACAATGGAAAGAACCTTGTTCCTCAAAACTCACCTCCCAACACCCTCCTCATAAACCTTGCCCCAGGCCATAAAAGTCCCGGCACATCCCGTCAAAACGTCCCCTTGCCCGCCGCATCTTTTCAGGCCACCGGGTTCGTCAACGACGAGCAGCTCCTCCCCGTTGGTGATGCGGTCCTGTTGCCCCTTTTCGAGGATCGCCGGTCCGCCAAAAGCTTTGGCCAGCGATTTGCAGACCACATCTTGTGGTTGGGAGGTATCTATTTTCTATTGCGGGGAACATCATCAACGGTATCAAGGGAATATGCACGACGTTGGCCAGATCTGATAAGCGCCTTCGCCCGGTTTCATCGATCATCTCCATCACAAAGCTGTCACCATGACACTCACCATCGCGTTACACAGTCGCTTAAACTCCATAACGTTCGGAGTCAAAATCGCCCTATCATATCCTTTGATGGCATCGGGCTCGTTTTGCAACAACCAAAGCCCGTCGGCGTCGATGACGATGAACAGGCCCTTCTTCCTCGCCAAGGAGATGGAAAGTCGACCCATGGATTGCATAAAGTCGTCCCGTCCTAAGCCTGGCCCCACTACCACCGAGTGGAGACGGTCGAAAAGACTCGAAAGCTCTGTCTCGATCTCTTTAGTGGGCTTGTTTGGGTCCAAGATGCGGTGAACGATTAGGTCTGCGCAAGGAGACACGCAGATGAAAAGTCAGCAAAACCGCGCGTGAAAAGATAGAAAATCCCTGCCACGGTCAAGCATGGTCAGCGCGACCGATGGTTTGTGTTGGACTCACCGGGAGAATATGTCTTGATCACCGCTCCTGCGTCGGGCTGGCAGATGGTGTGGGACATGTCGGCCCCCTAGCGGCAGTGACATGATGTAAAACGGTCAACGCTGAGCCGCCGCAAAAAGGGAAACCGGTCCAACTCACCAGCCGCATGCATGCCATGGAAGAGAAGTATGGGGCGCCGGTGTAACTTGAGAACCGGACAGTGCGTTCGAATGCCCAAGCAAACATATCAAGCGGCCGAGCCAGATAGCGGGTGAGTCCCCCAAGCAAGCAAAAATATGAAAATCAAGCCTGACTTTGAGCCAACCGCACTCACTCTTTCGATCCGCCAACAATGCCAACCCTGCCAGCCTGTCCTTTATGCATACTTCCGGAGAGCGGGGGGATGATCTTCCTGACCTGCTCCATAATCTCGCTTTTGTGACTGGTGGACATCCTGGAAAAAGACGCGCCGACGGTGAACAAAGAGGGGTTAAAAGCCTGAGCGCTTTTGGGGAGGAGTGGCAAACGGAGGAGGAGGCGGAGAGACATAAATTCGAGCTGGTGGTAGTTAGAAAGGTCGGGGACGCCTCCACAGACGGACTGGACGAGCGTAGATCGTGATCGTGACGGTGGTCATGATGACTAAGCATGTCGATCGCACCCCGCACGCTTCTCATGACGGAATGACCGATGGCTATCGGCGTTAGGTGCAGGAACGTCGGAAAAGAAACTGAAGTCCATTCACGCGCCAAGGTAGTCAGGCGCGAGCAACCAACGACTGCGTGGTAGCTATGTCATGTGTATAAGCGAGTGAACGGAAAAGGGAGAATGTGTCTGGAAAGCTTTCTTTTTTTTGCGCGAAGGAAAGGGAGGGCCTGGCTGCCGCGGCCGGCGGCATAGGTGAAAGAGATTGCAGTCTTTTTCCTCGAAAGGGTATCTATCTGCTCGCAGATACGATCGTCTCTTGCAGCGTCCGCCCCCTGTTGGCACAGATTGATGGGGACTATACTAGAAATCTAATGCTCCATTACCATTGACAGGCACCTTCAACGCGCCTCGTCATGCCGATGGCAACGCCGACATGTCCACGCCCTCGAGCTCAGTCAGTCCGAGTTCGTCGGCTGTGCGCGGCTTCGGTGGTTGTTCGGCCTCGTGTTTAGGCGACTTTCCCACGAGCTCCTGCGCCCAGTCCGTGTCAGAAATGGCGATGCCAACGACCAGGATAGCCGCGCTTCCGAAGACAAGAGCTGCGACAACGACGACGAGACGGCGAAGCGGGCGCAACCTTGTAAGTCACACCTGCAGACCCTCCTTGATCTCGATTCGGGTCGAAGGCTCACCCAATGCTCGACGGGTGGTATCCCACTTGCTTTGTTCAATTTCGGTTCTGGAAGGGGCAAAAACGAGTCGCGCTTGGTTCAGCGAGCGCGAATTCCTCGCCACGCGACAGCGTCCTCACCTGAGATCACCAAGACTGATGGTAAACTTGTTGTTGAGTTCCTAAAGGACCAGGATCCGCCAGACAACACTTGTTCGTCAATGTTCGCCATTCCAACAAAGCGCTGTGGATTTGCCAACTGACCTGGATCTGAGTTTCAAACGCGTTTTGCTCTTCCCTGGCTTCCGCCTTGCGCGAGTTCATGTCGAGCTGTATGCTGCCGGTTGGATGTGAAGTGGAAAGTATGTAAGCAGATAAAATCAAGCCGCGGCCGGCACATTCACTCTGGAGGAGCGCGCAGAACACGCAAACGTCGAACTCGAACGCACTCGTGCTTGAGGGTATTGATGTCCTCGCGCATCTTCTGGGTCAGGCCATCGACTTCGCGTTGGAGGAGAGCGGTGATGGACCGTAGTGCTGCGGCATCATTTCGAGCTCTGACTTGTAGCTCTGTGCGCAGCTCAGAAAGGGCGGCCTTGAACAGGTAGCCTTCCTGTGGAGATTAAATAGAAGAGGGGTAAACGCGAGGCGCCGCGCCGATGACCTATATACGTGTGCGAAGCAAGTCCCTTTGCCTGGTCTTGAGGGGACAGCCAAGTAATACTTCGCACTGCGGCCGGACAGCTCACGTTTTCAAGATCGCCCTTGTTGAGATGGTCAGCAAGCGCCCGCTCTCCTTGGTCCTTCATCAGTGCCTTGGTGGCTTCCATTATGATTTTCGCCGTTGTCTTCCGATCAAACCCAGCTTCCTCGAGACGGGAGACGAAGCGATGAGTGTTGAAAGGGTGATTTAGGCGAGGCCGCGAATAAGTGAGGTCGGGAGAGGGAGGCGGCGGTAAGCTTGAGCCGCCTCCTTCGCTTCCGTTGTTGGCAGGCACGAGAATGGTGGTCGAAGAAGACGCGCCAGATTGCTCATCTAAGAACGCGGGGTCGGAGGAGGCAGAGTCGGACGAGGGGGTATCTCCTTGGTCAGACGACACCACAACTTGATCTGGAAGTGACGGTGAAGGCTTGGATGGGCTTCCGTCCGACGCCCACGAACTCGGATGTCGTAGATCAGGGTCCTGGGAATATGGATGGGCTGAATCTGATCTACGAACGCTGGCAGCCCGCTCAGAAGGCTGTCCGGAGGCGATCCCCTTCCTCTTCCTCCGACTCGCTGGTTTTCGGGAACTGCTGTCGGAAGGCGGGGTTGCAGAAGACGAGGCAAAGGCAACCAAAGAAGACAAAGGCGTGCATGTGATCCGCGAAGCCGGCGCGGAGGAGCTCAGTAGCGTTCTTCGCAGCTCGTGGCTAGGCTCGTAAGGTAGAGGCGGTGGTACGGCCGAAGTGTGCAACGGACGCGGTGGGCGTGACGCACAGTGCCGAGCTCCCTCCAGGGCGGATCTGGAAAATGAAGAAGAAATGCCGAGGACACGGGCGCTGGAGGAGGCCGAGGCGAGCATGTCTGTCTACCGACCGGTCGGCGATCTCTGCGTTGTCTGGTGTTGGCGAATGGGTGGGGATGGAGCGACGTGAAGGCGCGGCCGGCGATCACGACGCCGGAGTCCGATCGAATAGTAAGTATACTTGAGCGTGTACTTGTAAGTATACGCAGCCGGATGGAAGACGACCGAGTTTTGTGCTTCATGAGCACCGCGCAGAAGCATTTCATTTATTAATGACCAGTTTTAAATGATCCGAAGAGCTCATGTCGAGAATGGGGCATCGACGCAACTCTGATCCGCTTCCAGAAGGAGTTCTCTATCATATTGCGACGGCGCTCCAACTTCTTGAGCGTCAAGGTGGTGTACACGACCGTCCAAGTCAAAACGACGAAATACCGAGCTTCCATCGAGGCATGACACTGAAATGCGATTTACGTATCTACACACACGGCCAGCAGGCAGTGCGATAGCGCGTCCTGGTCCGACTTCAGCCGTAGCGGAAACCTGGTGACGGTCCTCTACGACCAGCGCCGCCAGCCCCTGCGAACGATGATCCCGGCATACCGCCGCCGAACGCAAACTGTGATCCTGACTGGAAGCCTCCGCCGCCGTAGGCTCCACCGCCGTAGCCTCCGCTGCTGAAGCCTCCGCTGCTGAAGGCTCCAGAGGCGAACAGGTCGGCAAGGTCCATGGGTTCTGCGAATCGGCTACCGCTGCCAAAGCCAGCTCCACCCATGCCAACCTCGTCGTCGTCGACTCCAGAGTCGTATCGCCGCTTCTTGATGGGATCAGAAAGGACGGAGTAGGCTTCGGCGCAGAGCTTGAACTTCTCCTCGTCGCCACCCTTGTCCGGGTGATGCTTGAGCGACTCCCGACGGTAGGCTTTCTTGACATCCGTATCGGTACAGTCCTTCGACACTCCGAGGATCTTATAGTAGCTGGAGAGATAATGGACGAGGACGCGCACAATCAGCCTGACTCTGGCGTCGAGTATCGCAGACTCGACGCGATACACGTCCACTCACTCCTTCTCTTTGCTTCTCTTCAAGTCTATCTCCACTTGTCTGAGCTCTTTCTTCAAACCGGCGGTCTCCTTGTTGTCAACGCTCTCCTCGACCGCCCGCTTGAAATCGCGTATGGAGGCCTCGTAGTCCTCCAAGGCGGAATACGCCCGCGCTCGCGTGCGCAAGGCCTTCGTGTACCCGGAATCCAATTCGAGAGCAGTCGAGCAGTCTTCGACCGCCTCCTTGTGTTTGCCGAGCTGTAGAGCGGCGAGGAAGAAAACGAAAACGACGACGATGAAGCTTGGTTAGAGGGAAGCTCTTAGAACTCTTTCCCGGACAAAATCCCTGCTCACTTTGGATAATGCCATCGCCCTGTTCCCGTACAAGATAGCCTTAAAAGACTTGTTCTCGGCCCCATCCTCCTCGGCCTCTTCATCCACCAGCTTGATAGCGTCACCATACCTTTCCAAGCGAGGAGGCCGAGGAGGAGGAAAGCACAATCGTCAGTCACTCTCCGACTGTGTTACGAGTCGGTTTTTCAAACCTCGGTCACTCACTTCTCTACCGCTTCATCCAGCCGCTGCGCTTTGAACGCCTCGTTGCCGGCCTCTTTGGCGGCCTCGAGCTTCCGTACCCTCTTGAGTAACCGCCTGGCCGGTGCGAAATCGGGATCGCACCGGAGCGCTTCCTGCGAGTGGGCGATGCTCTTGCCGAGCTCGCCCTGCAGAAACAGGATCCTCGCCCTGAGGTGCAAAGCATCCGGGTTCTTCAGGCTCAGCCGGAGAATGTCGCTAGCCTTGGTGCTCGCCTCGCTGAGATACCCCTTGCTGATCAAGAGGTCGGCCCTCCAGATGCGCCATTGCAGGGGCACCTCCTCCACCTCGCGATGCGCCTTGTCCAAGGCGATGCTGGCCAATGTCCAGCTCTTGTCCTTGCGGTAAAAGTGAAACTGTCGCAGGTGATCCTCTACACTTTTCGCATGAGCAGAGACCTGGAGGGCTTGGGCGTTGGAAGGGTCGAGGGAGGACAGCACGGGGGAGAGGACGGAGAGGGCCTGGGAGAACTGGCCAAGCGAAAGGTGACATCGAGCGAGACGGATGAGAGTTTTGGGTTGGGGAGAGGCGGACTGCAGCTTCGACGCTTCTTGACAGTCAGCGAGAGCGAGCTTGAGGCGCTTGGGAGACATGGTCATGTACGCGGCCGCCCGGTTAGTGAGAAACGAAGCGTTTGTCGGATCGAGGTCTGAATTGGACCGGGGTAAAACAGCGCGAGCGCATGGTGAGTTGGCCAAATATTTCCGCCCATCTCGGCTGGTAGGACGGCAACGGGGTCAGGCCCTCTCACTCACTGATTGCTTCTGTATAACCCTCCACCGCCTCAGTGAACTTTTTTGCCTTGAACAGGTCGTTCGCGGTGTTCTTCAGTTCCTCCGCCTTATCCACGTCTTCCTTACTCGGTCTTCCGGGTCAAGTCACAAAATGTCCCCGATAAGCATACTGCGATCGTCTTCCAGCGGGGACCACGAGCACGACTAGCACACCCAAGTCACGACGCTCGTCGAAACCAAACGAAGAGACTCGCTAGGAAGCCAACGTCTGCTCACCCGTGCACGGCGGCCGTGCCGTTCGCGGCCGCCTCCGCTTTCGCGTCCACACTCGCAGCGTCTCCGTTCGCGCCCGTCATGGTGGGAAAAGGGGGGAAGAACAGATAAGCAACGAGGTGGGGCGGGGGATGTGCGGAGGAAGAGGAGAGCGCAAAGGACGGGCGGGGGTTTGAATTCTGCTGCGGCGACGCTCGGTGCCTGTGTGTTCTAGGAGTATTCACGTCCTATTCAGCGGACTGCGGCAATAGGCGGCATGCGCGGAGGGCACGTCGGCCGGCGTCATCTCGCAGTTCGTTCGGATTGCAATTGCAACGCAGGACGAGCTAGACAGAGGCGAGCAGCGTCCAACGTCCGATACCTACACAGCTACGACCATACTCCTGTGCATCCTGCGCGAGTGCTCAGACGCGAGTGATCTCCTCGCTGTACGCCGCTCCGCTCGCTCGCGCTCCGATCAGGCTATTCTTCTCGCTTCGTCTCTTCTTGCCCATGCCCGCGTGTTCTCGAGATCTGTCGCTCGTGACTGACCCGTTTCCCGTCTCCACGTCTGTGCACGAGGAGCGTGGCGGCGAGGACGCCTCGGCTGTGTATCACCTCTTCGCTCAGCTCGACGGGCACTCGTCTGATGTGAGTGAATGATTGAACGAGCGAGTGAGTGAGTGGCCGAGGCGTCTGCTTCTCTCGCCTTCGTCCCACAGCCTCTTTCGCGATGACCGATGCGATCCGAGTTTACTTTTCTCTTGACGCACGCACGCCTTGCGGAAACAGGTGAAAGCAGTCAAGGCGGTCGCGCTCATCGACGGGCGCACGGGCCCCTTCCTCTACAGCGCGTCCAGGGACGAGACGGTTCGCGAGTGGGCCCCCGTTTATCGGCGCGCCGACGCTGGTGACGGTACCGGCACGCACGGAGAAGAGGGTGAGGTGATTGGGTGGGGAGAGGGATGCAAGCTCCAAGGTCGGCGGTTCATCAATGCGCTCGATTGGATCGAGCCTTGCGAGGAGGCGCCGGATGGTGCGTTGATCCGGATGGCGAGTGAAAGGGCGGGGTACTGAACCGCGCTCACATTCTCTGTCGTCGTGCGCCCTCGCAACATATTCACAGGCTTCGTGGCCTTTGGAGGGCTCGACTCGACCAGTGAGTGGCATTTGGGTCCCTGTTCGTCCAGTTTGCGTCAGCCGACCTTGCGTCGACACCGTTTGGACGGGATGACACTCATTTTCCGCCAGCTTTCACGTCAATCTTGGCCGCTCTTCTCAGTCTCGCTGTTCTCTCCTTCCCGTCCGGACAAGCCGGCGCACGTCATCGCCGCCCACTACGGCAACGTGTCCTGTCTCCACTCCTTCTCGCCGTCCTTTCCGACGCGGGCATCGTCGGATCGCAGGGACGGCACGGCGGCCTTGCCCATCCTCATTTCAGCCTCGTGGGACCACACGGCGAGGGTGTTCGCACCGATCGGTTCTGGTCGAGGGAGAGAGGCGGAGTGGCAGGAGGTGGAGTGCCTGAAAGGCCACGAGGAGGCTGTGTGGGGCGCGGCCGTAGTCAGTCCTCCTGTCTGGAATGAGCACGGGGAGCGGACCGAGAAGGGGTGGTATGCCACTGGTGAGCCCAAGAGATCCGCGCATAGAGCTGAGTGGAGTCTTAGGAACCCTTCTTTCTTACGGCCATTGCCTTGGCCATCCGTTGTCGTCTAGCCTCGGCGGACCGCGTCGTCCGACTCTTCCATGGATCAGAGCTCCACACGGCGTGGGTAGGCCATTCCGACGTCGTTCGAACCGTCCTTCCCCTTACTCTGCTCGCCTCCTCCGGCGACACCGCGACCGCGTCGTGGAACGATCCGAAACTCATCGCAACCGCCTCGAACGACGCCTCGATCCGCATTTGGAATCTGCCGTCGCTAGTCGACCGACGCTCGCCCACCGAACCTGGCTCTGGAGGGGCGGCGGTGAAGGTGTTGGAGGGCCACGGCAGCTTTGTGTATTCTCTGGACGTGTACGGACGATGGATGGTGAGCGCGGGGGAGGATGGGACGGCCAGAGTTTGGGATTGGGTCGGTGAGTCGTCTGATACCGAAGGGGGAGAAGTGGGACCGGAATGGCGTCACTGAACGCTCAGGTTGCGCCACGCCCCGTCTCGCCTCGTCTCGCTTCACCTCGCATTGCATCGCATCACAGACGGCGCGCTGCTCGCCACCGTCCCTCACCCGGCCATCACGGTCTGGGCCGCCGCCTTCCTCCCTCCGGTGCCTCGATCAGCACAGTCTGAGCGGGACTCTCACGACGTCGACGATCCGCCAGACATTGTAACCGGGGCGAGCGACCACGCCGTCCGGGTCTACTCCGTCCATCCGGCGAGGAGGGCTTTGCCAGCGGTGGGAGAAGAGCATGATAGGAGAGCAAGAGAGGTGCAGGAGGTTGTGTCAGGCGCGTGAGTGCGCGCGAGTCCAGTCTCGTCCGGTTCCAGTTGGCAGATGCGCTCTCCTCGACGCCGCCTTGCCGTTTCTTTCTTCGAATCGATGGGCCCGAATCTCTGACTTTGGTACGTCCATTCACCCCGCCCCGTCCCGCGCATTTATTTGCCCTTGCTTTTGTCTTACCAGCTCGAAAGGCACGGCGAAGATCGAGGTGGTCGAACCGTCACAGCGAGAGGCGGGACGGCAAGAGGGCGAGGCGGAGGAGGAGACGGTGGACGGAGAGAGGTTCGATGTGGTGATGCACGTCGACGTTTCGGACGATGCGCCGCCGCTGTCTGTCGGAGCGAATAGAGGAGGTGAGTGGGCCTGCGGCGACTCGTCAGGCGTCAGGCGTCGGCGCGAGGAGGCGGAGGAGGTCGATCGGTGTTCTCATCCCCGCCACTCGCTCCTTTTTTCTTTCCCGTCCATGCCTACGTGTCTTCCTTTTTATTTTATTTTATTATTTTATTATTTTTTTCAGACGATCCGGTGGCCGTGGCGCGCGACTTTGTGGCCCGACACGCGCTGCCAGAGTCGTACGAGAAGGAGATTGCGGCGTTTGTGAGGATGGGGTTGGGGGAGTAGAGTGGGGCGGTCGAGCGGCCGTGCTGTTTTGTTTTTGTTTCGCTAAGGGCGGCGCGCTGGCGTGTGGCGTGGATGGATGAGAAGACGGGTCGGTGGAGTGAATAGCGTATGTACTGTATTGTACGTCCTGTATGCCGAGGAGGGGGCGGGGGAGGAAGGAAGGGACGTCTCTGTGCGTGGTCCGTGCGTCGCGTCGCTGAGTCGTCGGTCGAGCCAAGACGGTTGGAAGCGCTGGGCGTCGCCTCCTTGCGCTGGATGGCGACGCGATGGCCGTGGCGACAGCGCCAAAGGCTGTGCGTGCGAAGGATGGCGTGCGGTGACGCTCGTGGTGATGGTGGTGGTGGTGGTAGTAGTGGTGGTGGTCGGTCGGTCGTCGTCGTCGTTCAGACCGGTGTCCCCTCGTCGCCGCCAAGTCGAAGGGTGGGCGAGGCGAACCCGAGTCGAAGCGAGTCGAAGCGTGGCCTCCGGGCGGGCGAACGCAAAGCCAAGCGTGGGCGCCGGGCAAGATCCTGTCGACGACTACAAAAGCGGCGGCGCTCCCTCCCACTTCTTCTGTCCCGCCTTTTCCTCCCTAACTTTCCTCCTCCCCCCTTTCGCCCCTCGCCATGCCCGCTCTCTACCTCGCCGCCTCCATGGCCGGCCCGGCGACGCGACGAGACACTCGCACGAGGGACTCCTCTCTTTCTGTCTCTTTCTGTCTCTGTCGCACGCCTCGAAAAGCCTTCTCTCCGCCTCCTCCATCCGGTGCGGGACGAGACGACAGGACAGATCGTCACGCCCGTCGCGGTCGAAGAAGATCATGACTCGCTCGTCTCGGACCTTGTTTATTCCACCCCGCTCGTCCACAATTCTATTCGCCCCCGTGTACGACGCATGTACGCACGTCTCCCCCCTCTCCCCGCATCTAAGCGCGCACCACCTCGTCTCCCACTTCTTCTTCGTCTTCTTCGACACAAGTGGCCCCCTCGCTGCCGACAGTCAACACCTCGGTCCAAACCTCTATGCCCTCCGCGGCGAATTCGGCCTTGATGGTGGCGGCGATGGCGTCAAAGTTGCCCGTGGCGAGCGCAAGGATGGTAGGGCCTGCGCCGGAGAGGCAGATGCCCAGGAGGCCTGGGTGGGTGGAAGGGGTCACGGAGGAGAGGATGCGGGGGAGGCCGGGGATCTGGGAGGGGTAAAAAGGAAGGGACAGGGGAGCATCGCTGGGTCGGTACCCGTTCCGAGTCGATCGAGTTTGGAGAAGGAGCTACTCACCAGCCCTTTTCGGTACGGTTGGTGAAGCTTATCCTTCATGCCCTCATAGATCAGCTCCGGGTCGGGTGGAGAACGCGTGAGCGCCGTCGTGAGGACGGCTAACCGCTGAAGATTGAAGATCTGCGATCGAGAAGCAGGAAGGGGAGGTCGTGAGGAAGAAAGCGAGTCGGAAGGACGGCGTCTGAGCAAAAAAAAGGGCGGTCGACCCGACGGCCTCACCATGTCCGAGAGCGCGTACGTTTTGGGCAACACGCCCCTGGCCTTGGCGGTGGGCACCTCAAACTCCGGAATGATGGCCAAGGCCTTGATCTCGGGCGCCCAGCCGAAGCGGATGTAGTGGCCGATGCCGATGGGCGGCACTGGCGGGTTCCTGCCCCATCCCTCACCCGCATCCGGCGGCACTTCCGGGACGACTTCGGCGAGGGGGATGTCCTTGGCCTCGGTGTCTTCCTTGCTCAGCTCTTTGAGGTAGCTGCCCACGAAACCTCCGACAAGCGCCGCAGCAACGTTGTCTGGGTGCCGCTCGACCATGAGGGCAAAGTCCAAGAGGCGCGACATGCTGAGGCCGAGCCTGCCAACGGCGTTGCCGAGGTGAACGCCAGCGATGACGCACGCACCGGAACTGCCAAGCCCGCGGCCAAAGGGAATCTCGTTGTGCACGTCGATGCGCATCCGCGTCGGGAAGCGGGACACGCCGTGGCAGCGAAGGACATAGAGGGCGACGCGGGTGATCAGGTTCTTGTACGGGTCCAGCGGGGCGTCCTTGGCTCCCAGGCCGGTGTAGTGGAGCTCGGGGTGAGAATAAGCAGAGGAGGAGACGCGGTCTCTGTCGCCGCCATCGATGGACACGCGGAGGGTGAGAAAGAGGGAGAGGGAGAGGCCGGCGACGTCGAAGCCCGGTCCGATGTTGGCGGACGTGCAAGGCACCTTGATCGTGATCCTTCGTCGTCGCGCCGCGGCAGAAGAGCGCGCGGAGGAGTGAGCAGAAGGCGAGGCGGCCATCTGCCTATCTATTTATTTGCCTCTATCTGAGCCGTACTGGGGACGACGAGGGGGGAAGGGGGAGGAGAAGGACGGAGAGGAAGGGAATGGTGTTGCGATGCGATCCGTCGAGTCAAACCCTAGCAGACGACGACCCGACCGAACAAGAAGACGCGGGGGCTGCGGCAGCTGCGGCAGCTGCGGCGGCGGCGGCGGCGGCGGCGGGAGTGGCCGGCCGGTGCGGAGGTGCTGAGGCGTCGATTCATTTTGCTTTCACACGCCGAGTTCGAGTCGAGGAGAGCGAGAGCGGGGGAAGAGGTTTATATTGAGACACGCCGAGCGAGACAGACACACGACAGAGGCGGTCAGACAACCAACCAACCCATTCCTCGCCTCGTCGCCCCCCTCGCCCGCTTCGCACGCCTACCTCAACATGTCCCTCGACGACTCCTTCTCCCTCGCCGACCGCCTCGCCGCTTACGTCCCCGCAGCCCTTCGTCGCGCCTCCGCCCGCGACGCCAGCGCCGGTTCCACGTCCGCCGCGTCCTTTCCGACGGCGCTTCTGTGTTGCTCCGGCGCGAGAAGGAGGGGAGAGGACGGCTCGAGCGGGGAGGAGGAGCTGGGTTTGGATGTGGACGGAGTCGAGGGAGGAGGGGCCGCCAGCGAGAGGAGGAGGCCGCGAGGAGACCGAGGCGGCGCACACGAGGTCGAGGCGCTTCTCGCGAGGCGGTCGCGCAGGGGACGGTCTTCGAACGAGGGGGATGATTCGGAAGAGAGCGATGAGCGTACGGACGACGACGACGACGACGACGACGACGACAACGACGGGGCCGACGCCATCAGTTTGCTGAGTAATATCGCCGACCTCGACGCGCAGGGAGCGGAGCGGGAGAGGACACAGAGGAGGGCGAGGAAGGGGGCGAAGAAGAACAAGTCACGAAACGGCGCGCGCTCGTGTGCGTTGTTCGGTTTCGACCCCACCGCGCTCGGTTTCGGCCTTTGGGGGAAGCCCAAGAGCCGTCAAAGGACGAGGTCGAGACGCGGCGTCTACGAAGACGGCAGCGACGACGAAAATGGATTTGCTCGTAGGGCCAGAGGGAGCACGCGCCGATCGGGTGTTGCTACGACGACGAGGACGACTGACGGCCAGACTTCTGCGCTGTTTTCCCTGGACGCCGACGCCGACGACGACAATGACGACGACAGACGAAGCCGTCCGCGGACAGAGTCCAGCGGAAGCGTCATGCTCGAGAGTGGTGACGAGGACGCTGGGCTGCTCCCCGATGCCGCGATTGCTAGACTCTCGCAGTCTGGCACGTCCGGTCCCCTGTCTTCTGATCCCGCTCCTGGCGCCGCTGGACAGGCGGACCCTCAAGCGGACGAGCAGGCCGCCAAGGACGCGGCAACGGATGCCGCGCTTGCCGCCGAAGAGGCGGCTCTGGCTGAGGCGGAGGAAGCAGAGGCAAAAGCACGCCGCAAGGCGGCCAGGAGGGTGGTCAGGGAGGCGAGGGGTAGGGCCAAGTTTGGCACCGAAGCCGAGGCGGAAGCGGCAGCCGGAGGGTTCGACTTGGGGGCCGTGGACGCAGACCAAGCGGCGGAAGAAGAAGGGCAGGACGGAGCGGTGGTGGACGACGACTTTGATGGGTTCCAGGGTGGACCGCCAGGCGAGCTTCAGGCGTACGATCGTCCTGCCGAGCGGAAGCAAGCCAGGCCCTACGAGGTGCACCATCATCATTACCACTTCGCGCCTCCTCCTCAGCAACCGGTCGGGGACTACGATCGGCGCCAGCATCCGCTTGGGCATCTTGGAGCGGAAGGCCCACTCGGGACGTCGAACGAATCACCTGCGACGTACGGGTTCCGCTCCCCTCTCAGCGGCATGCAAGAATTTGAACCCTCCCGCTCTTCGAGCCCCAATGTGTCCTCCAGCACAGGCGGTTTCGACGGCAATGGCGTGCTCGCCTCATCTAACCTAGCCTTTCCTGACCAACTCGCGTCCGACTTGCGGGAGCGCGGCGGAGAAAACGCTTCAGCACGGCAGGAAGAGGAAGAGCCGGACATGGGCGACTTCGGACTCGGTCTCGGCCCCCCCAGGCGCGCGCGTAGGAACGCCGGCGGCGGAGGCGCGTCGGGCGGGAGTGAGAGCCGCAGCGGCGGCGGCTCTTCCCAGTCCGGCAGTCGTGGGGCGTACCGTGAGCGAGCGTCGCACCGAAGGAAGGAGAGCATGTCCTCCAGGGGCACCGATCCTTCCACCTTTGCCGGCGCTTACGGTCTCGGCGTCCACCAGCAGTTGGCTGGGGAAGGGCGCGTCCCGCTGCCGACGAGTCCGACGGTCAGCAACACCTCGGCGCCGCTCGAGCACCACTACCAGAATCGATATCAGCACCAGTCACCGCACCCGTATCCTTACCAGGCCGAAGGCCACGCCGACGCGCACGCGCCCTCGACGCAGGGTTCGTCTTCGGCGGGCCGAAGGGGCTCCAGCTCGAAGCCTTCCTACCGGGAGCGTCGAGGGCGTCAAGCCGCGAACCTCGAGACCAGCTCGGCCGCCACGGGCTCTTCCTCCTTGTCGGCCGGCAGCGGGAGCGGGAGCGGCATGGGCTCGGCGAGACCGGAGACGCCGCGAGAAGGCGGCGGGGGGTGGACGAGTCCCGCGGTGGGAGGTGCGCCGTCGTGGAGCGATGGGGGCGCGTCGTCGGCCGCGGCACACCAAGGCCAGCACGGACAGGGAGCGCAGTCACCGGTGAAGGTGGGACTTTTCAGCAGGCCTCGCAACCCGACGGCCGTCTTTGGAGGCGGGGGGGCGGGGGCCGCCGGCGGCGGCGTGCAGAACATGTTCGGAGGAGGAAGGCGAATGGATGAGGACGACATGGCCGAGGCCGACGGTCTCTGAGTATCCTACCGCGCTTTCCTTCCTCTTCTCTTTTTTTCTTTATTTTTTTATTCCATACCAAGGTCGCTTCTCGAGCTCGCGCCGATACCCACTTTCTTCCGAATTTTACGAATTCCCTATTCGCTCGCGATCGCGCTCGTCGAATTGTTGCTTTGTTATCCTATCGTGTCCGTGACCGACGGCCATCCCATCCCATTGATGGACCACCATCGTACCGGCGCTGGTTACGTAACCCAGCGCCGACGGAGCGGCCCAGCGTCGGGTCGGCAATAGTCGGCCATGACTCGACGTAACCCTACTCTGAATGTCGGAGGCCCCGACTGGCCCACTCCGCGCCGAGTTATATGTCATGTCGGCCGACAGCCGTTCTTCTCGCTCCCCACACCATCCCCCATCTCTTCCACACCTCCCAGCCGGCGGGCCCACAACCCGTTCCTTCTTCGACACTCATTATGGGACGCACGCTCTACCAGAAGGTCTTTGACTCGCACATCGTGCACGAGGTGAGCGCCGATCACGCAGAGCCGGCTCGGTCGATGACGAAAGAGAGAGAGAACTCACCACGTTCGAGTCGTTCGTCGGCCGTCGTCGCTCATCTCGGCTTACTTCCCTTCTATCCCACCCTCGATCTCGCACCTCTTGCTAGGAGGCCGACGGCACCTGCCTGATCTATGTCGACCGGCACCTCGTCCACGAGGTGACCAGCCCTCAGGCGTTCGAAGGACTGTGAGTTGCCGCCCCCACAGGCTACTTATTGTACAGGTCCGGCCTCAGCTGCGTACGTTGGCACTCATCGTATCCCCCTCCTTTTCGTTGCCCTATTGAATACTGTAAGGCGAATCGCTGGTCGCAAGGTCCGACGCCCGGACTGCACTCTGGCCACCTTGGACCACAATATCCCGTGAGCGTCCCTTGTGAAGCCTTCCCATCTCTTGTTTCGCGAGAGCATGCCGCAGGGCGTCGAGCTGATCATTCTCCGATTCTGCGGCGAACAGCACTGTCGATCGGAAAAACTACAAGGACACCAAGTCGTTCATTGGCGAGGCCGACTCGCGCACGCAATGTGTGACGCTCGAGGACAACGTGGCCGAGTTCGGCCTCACGTTTTTCGGCATGAGCGACAAGCGTCAGGGAATCGTCCACATCATCGGCCCTGAACAGGGCTTCACCATCCCCGACGCGGTCATCGTCTGTGGTGACTCGCACACCTCCACTCACGGCGCTTTCGGTGCGCTCGCCTTCGGCATCGGCACTTCCGAAGTCGAGCACGTCCTCGCCACCCAGACCATCCTCCAGAAGCGCTCCAAGAACATGCGCATCCAGGTCGACGGCGAACTCGCGGAAGGCGTCACGTCCAAAGACATTGTCCTCCACACCATCGGCGTCATCGGCACCGCCGGAGGCACTGGCTGCGTCATCGAGTTCTGCGGCTCGGCCATTCGCTCGCTCAGCATGGAGGCGCGCATGTCCATCTGCAACATGTCCATCGAGGCCGGTGCTCGCGCTGGCATGATCGCCCCCGACGAGACCACGTTCGAGTACCTCAAGGGCCGCCCTCTCGTGCCGCAAGACCCGGCCGAGTGGGAGAAGGCTGTCGCATACTGGCGCACCCTCCCCTCTGACCCGGACGCGACGTACGATGTTGAGGTTCGTGTAAACGCCGCCGACATCGTGCCCACCGTCACCTGGGGTACGTCTCCTCAGGACGCTGTGCCCATCACCGGCACCGTCCCGAACCCTGACGAGGTGCAGGACCCGGTACGGAAGGCGGGCATGATCCGCTCGCTCAAGTACATGGGCCTTGAGCCGGGCACCAAGATGGAAGACATCAAGGTCGACAAGGTTTTCCTCGGCTCGTGCACCAACTCGCGCATCGAGGATATTCGCGCGGCCGCTCGCGTGCTCAAAGGTCGCAAGGTCGCCGACCACGTCTACGCTATGCTCGTTCCTGGATCGGGTCTCATCAAGAAGCAGGCCGAGGCGGAGGGTCTGGACAAGATTTTCATCGCCGCCGGCTTCGACTGGCGCGAGGCTGGCTGCTCCATGTGCCTTGGCATGAACCCTGACCAGCTCGCACCGGGCGAGCGGTGTGCGTCCACTTCGAACCGCAACTTTGAGGGTCGCCAAGGCGCTGGCGGTCGCACCCACTTGCTCTCACCCGCTATGGCTGCCGCGGCTGCCGTAACCGGCTACTTGACGGATGTGCGCAAGCTCGTCTCCGGCGCCCGACCAGGACATGCCGCCTCGGAGCCGACCTTCGAGATTAAGATCTCCGATTCCAAGATGTACCTCACCAACGACTTTGCCGGCTCGGACGGCGCACACGCCCCGGCTCCCGCCCCGGCCACGTCGGACTTGGACGCCTTGCGCGATGTTCCTTCCTCCTCTAGCGCCTCTCCCAAGGGTGCGATCAGCACGAGCGGAGGCGGCATGCAGGCGTTCACGCAGCTCAAAGGCATTGCGGCGCCTCTGGAGATGGCCAACGTGGACACCGACATGATCATCCCCAAGCAATTCCTGAAGACCATCAAGCGCACCGGTCTCGGCGTCGCCCTTTTCCATCCCATGCGCTATGATCCCAAGACGGGCGAGGAGGACCCGGAGTTCGTGCTCAACGAGGAGCCTTATCGCAAGGCGAAGATTCTCGTCGTCACCGGCCCCAACTTTGGGTGAGTTTCGGTCGTGATGGCCAGGCGTCATCAGCTTCGTAGACTGAGAAGTGTCGTCGTCATCTCCTTTTTTCCGTACGCCGTCGCGCCCAGCTGTGGCTCTTCTCGAGAGCACGCCCCTTGGGCGCTTACCGACTTTGGAATCCGCTGTGTGATCGGTCTCTCGTTTGCCGACATCTACCGCAACAACTCTGGGAAGAACGTGAGCGACCTTCTCCTTAGATCCTTCTTCACCAGCTGAGAATTCCATCACTTATCGTTCGTTCCCCTCCCCTTGTCATCGTCTACGTCTCCCAGGGTCTTCTGAACATTCCGCTGACGCCGGAAGCTCTTGCGCCTTTGGCCGAGGACGCCAAGGCGGGCAGGGAGCTCGAGGTGGACCTGGCGGCTGAGGTGATCCGCCGCCCGAACGGGGAGGAGGTACCGTTCAAGATCGATCCGTTCGTGCGCGAGTGCCTTCTTAACGGCACCGACGACGTGAGCCTCACGCTGAAGCAGGAGGACAAGATCAGGGAATTCGAGCAGCGCAGGCAGCCCTGGCTCAGCCTCGCTGCTCTCGGGACTAAAAAGCTCAAGCCGGTTGGCGGCAAGAAGAAGGAGGGTATGGAGTGGTGAAGAAGGACGCTTTCTTGCTTTCTTTCTTTCCACCACCTTGGGTCCACGTCCCCCAGCCTATCTATATTCCTCAGGGATGCTTCGCTCGCTGGTTTTGGCTTTCTATCGAGGATCCGTCTCCATTGCAAAAAGTTTGAAACGACTGAAGAGTCAAGGCGCGCGACACACGAGGCAGCAGAGTTCTGCGGAGAAAGAAGGAAGGGCCAGGCAAGGCTCGTAGTACTACTTGGCTGCCTGACTGGCTGACCGCGCGGGGGATGAACACCGGGCCCGACATCTGAAAAAGGGCGTATAGAAACAGCTATTTGTACATTGGGGGGGAGGCAGGTCATATGGATGGATGGATGGAAAGAAGAAAAAAATGGACGAGAGAAAAGGGCGAATCGCGGTGCAAGAAAGGGCGCTGGAGTGGGACCTCACGTCGCGGTAGGTACTGGGAGTGTACCGTAGAGACGAGGCTGTGGCAGTGGGGCGGCAGTGACGACGACGGGCAGAGAGAGTCAAGAAGGGCAAAGAGAAGATATTTTTAAGAGATGTGGATGCTTCGTTCGTCGTCGTCGTCGGCGCGTGTCGAAGCTACGGTCGATGTTTGGGGGTCATGCGCTGATGGCGGGGGCGGCGCTGTTCTGCTCTTCCAGCTTCTTCTTCTCCACCGCGTCCTTGCCGGCCTTGTGGGCGGCCCTGAGGTCGTCGTGCGCGTGCTGGAGCGTCTCCTCGTCCTCGGGGGGAGCAACGAAGGAGTGGTCGATGGTCACCTTGAGCCTCCCGTCGGCCTCGTGCTCCACCGTGACGGCGCGGAGGTCGTCCAAGAGGTATTGCGCACCACAGTCCTTGATCTTTTCGCGCGCGTGCGACGTGCACACCGCGATCGTCGTCCCGCCCGAGGCGACGGCGGCGCGGATGCCGGAGGGAGAATCTTCGACGACCAGGCACTTTTTCTGTTGTGAGAACGAACGAGTAAACATATCGGTCAGTCAAGTGACGGGCGAGCCGACGGCGCCGTCCGTTACGTACGCACCGGGTCATAGCCGAGCAGCTTGGCGGCGAGGAGGAAGGGGTCGGGATGAGGCTTGCCGCGCTTGAGAGCCGGGTGCTCCGCGGTGACGGTCACTTCGGGTGGGACGATACCGACGCGCTCCATGGCGCCGTACGCATACGTCCTCGCGGACGAGGTGGCGACAGCGTACTTGCCCTTGGGGATCGCGTCGATCATGTTGCGCACGCCGGGGAGGATGCGGATGCTGCCGTCGAACGCCTCTTCCTCCACATTCTCCGCGTCGTCCTCGAGATCCACGCCGCTGTCGGCGGCGGGACTCGAGTTGGAGGGGCGAGGCTCGTCATCGTCATCCTCGATCGCGCTCTCGTTGATCTTCTCTTCTCCCTTGTTCTTGTCCAGTGTCGAGAGCTTGCTGAGGCCGTGGGCGAGTCCGAACGCGCTCACGCCGCCGCCGCCGCCGTTCAAACTCTCCGACGGCCTCCGGCTGATCGTCTGGGAAGGACGACGGCTACCGGACTGGGACGGCCTCCGGCTGCTCGACTTGCTGTTCCGCCGCGAGGAAGGGCGGGAAGGGGTGCGACTGCCGTCGGCAAACTCGAGGATCGTCTTTTCGAAATTGACCACCGCCTGGTCCATCTCGTGTTCCTTGATGTGAGGCTTGAACTGCTTCAGGTTGTCCACAGCCCGCTTGCCGTGCGTGGCAGCGATCACGTAGTCTGGGTCCTGGCCGATCTCCTCCGCGACGGCGCCCCAGGCGGCCTCAACGGCGGCGATCGAGTCGACGAGCGTGCCGTCCTGTGGAAGATGGAGGTGAAGGAAGGAAGGTGTCAGTCAGATCGATCGACCGACGGTCGTGGCCCGTGCGAGGACAGCTGTGAGTTGCTGCTCACCATGTCCTAATCATATCGGTGGCGGTGGCGGTGGCGCGCGACACAAAAAGGGTCGGGAAGCAATGGGCGGCGGTCAGTCGAAGCGGCTCGTGTGCGAGCAGCTCCCGCCACAAGGTCCACGACGACTCACGAAAAGGACGGCGTCGACGTAGAAGGACTCGATATTCTTATTCTTGTCGGACGTCATGGTGTGGGTTTTCGGATGGAAATATGAATGAAGGAGTGTAGGGTAGCGTGTATGAGGCGTCGGTGGTCGTTTATATGTCTAAACCGGCACGAGCGAAGGAGGGAGCGGCGACGGCAATCTAAAGGGGCGAGGGAGGTGTTGGCATGAAAAAACGCCGGCGGGGTACGTGGCCAGGCGGAGCAACTTATATATCCATGGGACGTCGAAGCTGGCCCCGCGTTCCCCTTCGTCACTTGCCATCTCGGCGGCGGGCGGAACCGAACGGAACGGGCGGGGCTGCGATCAAGGCTGGAGTGAGCGAGTGGAAGGAAAGGGTGGAGGATATGACGGCGACTTCCGCAAGTAGGAACAGCGGACGGGGGCTGGGCTGGGCTGGGCTGGAAGAAATGGAGGGTGGGTGCGTCATGAGTGCCACCTCAACCTCGAACGGGCGCGGCAATCCGATCGGAACGGCGAACGGCGAACGGCCGAAGGAGGCTGTTTTGCCTAATATGGCAATCCTCAGATCTTGGACCCCACCTTGCCTCGGTTATCACGAGCTCGCACACCGGCCACCACCGACCTTTTTTCTGCGAGCCAGGGAGGAAAAGGAAGGAAAGCAGGCGGATGACCCGATCCTACCGCCCATCGTCATCGCACAAACAGCCGCCGGCTCGCACAACCGACCACCAGCCAGATAAGATGAGATGGCGCTCGTACCGCGATCCGCGCCAGGACGGGCGTCGGCCGTCGCATCGCATCGTCACGTTCTTCCTTGCTCTCGCTCTCCCGCTGCGGTTTAATCCAGCCTCTCGCACCCTTCCATCGCGGGCGCCGACCCGTCACCAACTCTAAAGTAAGTTACAGACAGCGACAGCGACAGATGCTGTGGAGCCCTGGACGTGGCATGGCGGCGGCGCGCGTTAAAAAGGGCGACGAAGACGGCGCACGCCCGAGCGGGCCTCGCTCGCTGTCAATCAAGCTCGGCCCAACCAAGCCCGGCAGATCGCTCTGCATTCTGCATTCGTCTCTCCAGAGGGCAAACGACGACCGACGCAGTCGAGTGCGCCTGAAATGGAGCTCATGTCCCCATTTCTGGTGGCCCCCCCCCCGCGGTTCTCGGCCTCGTCTCGCTGCGAGCCACGACCGCTGACACTGGAGGCAGCGTCGTTGTCGTTCGGCGCGCTGCCGGGTGCCCCGCTCATGGCACTTGGCTCCAGCGGGGTCTCTTGTGCCTCGCGAAGGCCTACAAGGCAGCCAAGCCAGACAGACGCACCTCGTCGCCTCCCAACCGACGCGACCGGCCGCACTCCAATCCAAGCTGAGACCCGCCTGGCTCGCTCGGCTCGGCGACCCAGCGGCGGAGGCACGTGAGCGGATTTTTATTTTCATGGTCACGTGCGCCCGTCGGTGTCCTTTCCATGCAAGGGCGGGTCAGCTTGTGTCTATTTCACCGAACCTAACCGGCGAGCAAACGATCCATTGAAGCGCACGGATGCTCCGGTGATGAGCACGTGCGCAATACGTCACTCAACGCACCGCGAAGCCGTAGCGTCACCGACGTTCGTTCGTCGTCTGTGTGCTGAGTCGACTGCTTCCGATGATGACCGCCTTATCATCATCATCAAGCATGGGTCTCCAAGCCTGCTTGCCATATTCGGTCCTCGAAACACCCAGCACGCCCCGCTCGCTCGACCTCACTTCTCGATCCAGCCAGCTGACTCGAGAACGTCCGGGACAAAAAGAAAAGAACAGAAACAGATGAGACCCGGCCCTCCACATCCCTTCCATGTGCTTCTCCACATCTCATAATCTAGCCCGAAGCGAGCGGGTATCAAATACATCAGTGCCAGACCCCGTGGAGGACGAGAGCGTAGGCTGCTTCTTCGACCCGGGGATGTGAGCAGAAATCGCGTCGCGCCGTGTATCCACCGCCACCGCCGCCGCCGACGCCGAAGCCTCCTCCGACGACAGCCAAGCCCGAATGCACCTTACCAACGCCCGCACCTCGCCAACCGTGTTGCCAGAATGCAGACAGATCCGCACGCGTTCCTGCCCCTTTGGCACGGTGGGGTAGGTGATCGGCCGAGCTAGGAAGCCGCAGTGCTGCATGTACGTCGTGAGCCGTCGGGGATACGGCGTCAGAAGGGGTATGATGGGTTTGGGGAACGAGGACGCGGGGGGCGTAGGAGGAAGGGACAGCTTCGGCCGGTCCTGCGGCGCCCCTCCGGACTGTGTCTGGCGGAGGAGAGAGCGCATTTCGACAAGGAAGACGTCGCACAGCCCTCGCAACCTCTCCGCCCGCCTCTCGCCCTCTCCGCTTTCCAGCACGTCAAAAGCGGTTTCGATGCTCAGCACATTCGACACGCTCATGGCGGTCGAGTAAATGAGCGGCCGGGCGTAGTTGATCAGGTACTCTCGCACCACCGCCTCCATCGCGATCACCACCGCGCCATGGGAGCCGAGCGCCTTGCCGAAAGTGTGCAAGCGCACCGAGATTTGTGTCTGTTCTTCGGCGCAGAGGGTGGAGTAGAGACCTCGCCCTCGAGGGCCGAGCAGACCGGTCGTGTGCGCCTCGTCGAGGATGACCCGGTAATTCTTGGCAGGCAGGATTTCGGCTAAAAGGCGGAGAATGGAGGAGAGCGGACAGTAGTCTCCATCCATCGAGTAAAGCGATTCGACAGCTAGGAACAACGTCGACTCGCCCGATCGGAGCCGGCGTGCCAACCTTTTCCCGAGCCGCTTCCCGCTGTCTCCCAACTGAGTCGACTTTGTGTCCTCAGCCTTGGCCTTGGCCTTCTCCGGTACTTCCGCTTGTCCGTCCAACAAGCGCTCAAGTACCGTCTCCAGGGCGCTCACATCATTGTGTGCGAAGCTCAGCTTGGCCGCCGCCCTCGAAGCGCGCATGCCGTCATGAACAGAGGCGTGGATGAGCTCGTCGTAGACAATCACATCTCCGGGCTGAGGAAGCACGGAGAAGAGGGAGACGTTGGCGTCGAAACCCGAGTTGAAAAGAAGGGCGGAGTAGGGATGTCGCAACGAGGGAGGAGTGAAGAACGACGCCAGGCGGTTCTCCAACTGGGACAGCCGTCGCCAACAGAAACGGTGATAAGATCACCTTCTTCAGCCCAACGTTCACCCATCCGTCACACACCGTGGCCCAAAGCTCACCGCCTCATGCTCCGCCGTATTTCCGTCCAACAGCCGGCTCCCCGTGCTTCCCAAAGGAAGGCAAGCCCGTCCGCTGTCCCGCATTTTGTCCACGAACTTGTCCCGAACCTCGACGGAAGTGGACAAGGAGAGATAGTCGTTGGATGAAAAGTCGATGAGGGCTCTGGAATTGCCATGCCGCTTTGCTTGCACGGACAAATCGAACGCCCGACTGGACGACGAGGCTGAAGGCGTCTCGTCGTCAGCCGCGTCGGTCACCGTTGGCGTCGAAAAGTGCGTGAGGCGCCGGAGCATGCCCCGATCAGCCCGTCTCCGTAGTGCTGCTTGGAGTTTGTCCTCGAGCGCCATGAGAGGAGATGACGACGTCAAACACCGGCGAGGGAAGCAACGATGCGAAGAAGCGTTCCTCCAAAACCACCTCGTTCCGAGTCAGCGCAGTCGGCCATCAACGGCGTTAAGCGGCCCTCCGGCATTATCTTATAATTAATTGCAGTCGGCCGCCCTGACCATAGCGTAACTATGCCCACGTCCTCCCAGCGTCCTCAACCTCACCCCCCTCCTCCTTTTCATCCTCGCTATCCCCTTCACTGTCCTCTCCACTATCCTCTTCCTCGCTCTCATCCTCCTCTTCATCTTCCTCCTCTTCTTCCTCCTCCTCTTCTTCCTCCTCCTCTTCCTCGTCGCTCCCCCCTTCTTCTTCATCTTCCTCCTCCTCCGCACCGGACAGCCTTTCCGTCTCCTCTTCCTCGCTCTCGCTCGACTCGTCCAGAAACTCATCCAAATCCTTCCAACCCCCTTGCCCTCTCCCAACCTTGACACCGGCCGGGGAGGCCCTCCCGCTGCCTGTTTCCGTCGGCACCAGAATCACAGGTTCTCGTGCGCGTCCGACACCTGCTCCTCCTCCGGATGCGAAGAATTGCTCCGAAGACAGCGATCTCGGCGAGGCGAGAGAGGGAGAAGACACGGATCGTGCAAAGGCGGTGGGGACGGAAGACGGAGGCGGCTCGTCTACGTGTCGCGTCGAAGGATCTGGGATGGCGTCCGGCTCAGCCCACGGTGGAAGAGGGTTTGACTCTTCTTCCCTTTTCAGCGAGCGGCCGTCCAAAGCGAGGGCCAGGGAGCCTAAGACTGCAGAAAGAGAGGCGACCATTCGTTAGAGTTTAAGACAGGGAAGTGGGAAGTTAGCTCGTCAACGGGAGATCAGTGAAGCGTTGGCCCGTAACATGACGTCCCGAAACACTCACGGTGGCCATCGAGGCCCTGCTCTGTCTTTGGTGACTCCTTGCCGCCGAACATGACCATCTGCACCTGTTCTCTCCTCAATCTCACACCGCCCCTCTCCGCCGCCTCCCTTTCCTCCCTTTCCAACTCCTCCTTGCCCGCCATTCCTTCCACCTCCACTCCTTCCTCCAAGCCGCTAAGAGCGCTAGCGGCCGTGACAGAAAAGATGAAAGTGCCGGTGCTCTGTCCGATACCGCTCACAAGTCCTTTGCAGAAGCGAGCTCGGTCTCGAACATCGTAGTTGAGGTCGTATCGAGCGAGTTGGAGTACGTAGGTGAGGAGCAGCGAGACAGGACGAGAGGACGGGGAGAGTATGAAGAGCTTTGTCGCAAGGGTCAGGATTTGCAGCTTTGGGGAGGAAGCCTGAACACGGGACGATAGCCGAAAGGAAAAGGAAAATCATTAGTACAGTGTGAGCGAGCGCAACCGTGCCAATGGGAACAAGGCGCTCCGTACCTCTGCAGAAAAGCTCTTCGCAGCCAGGCGAAGTACGTCAGGTGCCACGACCTCGGCCAGCGTCCTTTCCTCTTTGCCACCTCCGCCTTGAACGGCCGTGGCTTCACTAGCCGCCGTTCGCCAGCGCACTTGCACGGTCAGGTGAGCGTACTGCCCCAGCAACCAGAAAATGCACGCCCTTGCATCGGGACTGGACACTCCGCCGTCGGAGATCTTCGTTTTAGATGCCTTCTTGTTCTTCTTGATCTTGGACGACGACGATGAGAGCGCGGCATAGAGCATGCGGGCCAGTCGAGCGATGATGGCGCCGGTGGGCTGAGAAGCGCCCGAGGAGCTGACTGTGCTGACGCCGGAGCTGGGCGACTCACGAAGCTGGATTAGAGTCTTGACAACCATCACGGATTGAGAGACGAGCGCATCTGAGAAGGGAAAAGCGAAAAGGATGAAGGTCGAATGCAAGCCTCCTTACGGAGCCCAAGTCGGCGAGACGAAATTCAAACAAACCATTCTTGGTCTTGAGTAGCTTCATGAGGGCTGATAGGCACTTGTCCGAAACTTCTGGCTGAGACGATGCCACCTGCCCGATGGCTTGAATGGCAAGCGAGGCAAATTCGTCTGACGGAAAACGAACGTATTCCTACAAACATGATAACGATAATAGCTTCAGCTTTCCAAACCACACAACTTCGTTCGTAAAATGAGCGCAGACAAAAAATCCAGTGACTCACGAGAAGCTCTCGCAACAGCACTCCGACGTTGTCCTTCTGGGCGAGGCACACCAAGATTCTCAGCTTTGCCCTCTTGACATACAGCGGGTCGGTGGCCTTGACGAAGTAGGTGGACAAGTAAGAGGAGAGGAGCTCCGGCCGTTCTCTCGCCACCACCTCCGTGTCTAGCAGGACGATGTATTGGATGTCTGGAGGGAAATGCACTAGCCGTACGAGGGGTCGGGATATCGTCCGAGAGAGTCTGGACCGAGGGGCGACGTAGAAGAAGAGCTTGATAGCGGCCATCGCCACCTGTGTGCAGAGTGTGCGGAGATCCATCAAATCAGGTCAGAGAAGCAGCTTTGACCCATCGCCCACTCGCATCCGTCGGCGACCCTTTCGGGACCCTCACCGTAGGATTCCGACTTTGCAACAGCGGCTCTGCGCTCTTGAGCAGTAGCTCATGGTCAGGGTCTAACGTCGGCTCGTCCGCCTGCATCTCAAAGCCCGGTAACTCTTCGTCCTCTTCCTCTCCACGTGTGCCTTCTGACTTTTGCTTTTCCTTGGGTCGGTCCGGATCCGCGAATTGCGTACGCGCATACCTTGCGAGCACACCAAGCACCTGAGCCTGTCCCCACTCGTCCATGTCGATGAGCGCCGCGCACAACTTGCGATAGTGCTTGTGCAAGAGGTCGAAACGGTCCGGACACACACGGGCGAAAGCACCAAGCGTCGCGCCGAGCGTTTGAGCGGATCGATCGGCGAGAAGCGCCGAAAGGATAGGGACGAGTTGCGGGAGGAGCTCTTCGTCGAGGCTGGTGAGATGAGAAAGAAGACGTACGATATCAGAGTGGGTTCCGTAGATGCAGTTCGGAATGCGAATCCCAGGAAGCTAACAAATTTGAGCACATACTCGTAACATTTCGGAATCGCTAATGCGGCAGTCTTCCTGACATACGGGCTTACGTCTTTAGCGGCTTTCCCGACGCTCATGACCACAATGCCGGCAATGACGGGTACGCGAATGCCGCTAAGCACACGGAGCGCCATGGCACGAATGAGTGGGTTCGGGTCGGTGAGGTCTCGCTGAAAAGTGTTTATGGAGAGCAGGGCGAGATCGGGCTCTGCTGACGAGTAGCGGAGGAGGTAAATATAGACGAGCTTGCGAATCTCGAGAGAGGGGGAGGCCACGTTTTTGATCACTGAGGCAAAGAAAGAGGATACGTCTCGGTTCTTTGAGATCATCTGGAGAAATAAGGGGAGTTTGGAGAACGTAAGCAAGAGCCAAGCTGGCTCCAGGCGCGTCTCTTCCGGGACGGCATGGCAATTCCCTTCGCCGCCACAACACCTTGGAAACGGAGTCCAGGAAAATTCCCTCCACGTTCAATATACAACGACTCACAGCAATAAGCCTCTTCAGCGCCTCCAACTTCTGCTCATCCCTGTTGCTCTCGAGCTGCTGGCGAATGAGCGCGACCTTGTCCTCGCTCGTGTCAAGGAACTTGGCCGACCCCGCTCCGTCGACGAGGCCACGAATGTTGGAGGCCAGGTCCTCGGCCCGCTCCGTGATAAAGGCAAGCGCCCGAGACGAGTTGGAGTAGGCTGCCATGCTGGACTGCCTCGTAGGAAGCACTGCTTGCGACGTGCTCCTCTCAAGAGCCACTCCCACTTCACCGTCCTTCTGGCGGCCCCCGTGATCGGCGTTGCTGCGGTCACGCTGTCGTCCATACGGCATGGGCGGTGATCACGTGCGTCATCGGGTTTACCGCCCACGCCGCATCGGGTCTCGCAAACCCGAGCCGGTTGAAGATCTCTACCGTCGTCCAGGCCAGCAACCTCCTCCTCCTTCAGCAACCACCGTTGCCATGTCGCTCCCCCGTCTTTCGTGCGCTGCCCCGCTGCGCGCCCTTCTTTCCCCTGTATCTTCCTCCGCGCTCTTGCCGTCTCGCGCCCCATTCGTCCAACGCCGGGGCCGGGCCACCGCTGTCGATGTCAACACTCCCAGCACCTCCCCCGAGAATGCCACCGTCCAAGATGCCTCTGCCACGGGCCGTGCTAACACTGCGGCTTCCGAGTTTGCCGTGCGGCATGACTGGTCGAGGGAGGAAGTGCAGAGCATCTACGATACGCCTTTGATGGAACTCGTCTACCGCGCCGTGAGTGGGTCGTGCTCTCCTATCCTGAGACGCGGTAAAGGATGGACAAGGTTGTGAGGAGTGGAGCACTTGTGTCGTTCGATCTTTCACGTTTGCTCATTTCGTGACCTCTAACCACTTTGCAGGCCACCGTTCACCGTCACTATCATGACCCGACGAAGATCCAATTGTGCACGCTGATGAACATCAAGACTGGTGGCTGCTCGGAGGATTGCAGCTACTGCTCTCAGTCCTCCCGATATGACACCGGCCTCACCGCGAGCAAGCTCGTGGAAATTGAACCTGTATTGGAGGAGGCGAGGAAGGCCAAGGCGAACGGTTCGACGAGATTCTGTATGGGCGCAGCTTGGAGGGATATGAACGGAAGGAAGAGGGGTTTCGATAGGATTTTGACCATGGTCAAGGAGATTCGGTGAGCACGACCTTGGAGGAGTGGACATCGCGTGAAATATTCGGTCGGAAGTAACAATATCTTCTTACACTTCCCTTTTCTATCAGTGGAATGGGCATGGAGGTGTGCACGACTCTCGGCATGCTAACCCCCGAGCAGGCCAAGGCGCTCGCAGAAGCTGGTCTCACGGCGTACAACCACAACCTCGATACTTCGAGGGAATACTATAGCAAGGTGAGCGATGGAGCGGTCCAATGATGTGTGAAGATGATGATGAGCAAAGGAGGAAAGAGCCCCTCGCCGCGCGTTTCCGGAACCGCACTGCGCAATAGGATATGGCACTCAAACCCGAGCATGTTCATTTGCTTTTCCCTTGCGCCCCTTACCGCTCTTTCCTTCTTTGCGCTTCTTTGCCATCGTTTCATTTATTTATAGGTAATCACGACCCGTACGTACGACGACCGCCTGGCGACATTGCAAGCGGTGCGAGATGCGGGCATCAATGTGTGCTCTGGTGGCATCCTGGGCCTAGGAGAGGAGAGGGAGGACCGCGTTGGGTTGATTTGGGAAATGAGCCGGTGAGTACAAAACCAGAATGCAAGTAGAGGAGGATAGGCGTCGTCGGCCTCCTGTGCTTGGCTCCAAACAGCCAACCGCGTCGTCGAGAGCAATGTCTGACTGGCTGCGCACCCTTCTGAATTTCTCCATTTTTTGCCTCTGCAGTCTGCCTCAGCACCCGGAGAGCTTCCCGGTCAACGCTCTGGTGGCGATCGAGGGCACGCCTTTGGCCGGAAATGAGGCAAGTGGAAACTTTAACCTAGGACTGTTGTTTCGATGCGCTTTAAACGGTGGCAGTGGTTCTCATCCTTATTTTCATTATCCGCCTCGCACGCGAGCAGC
The DNA here is from genome assembly GCA_029717555.1 of Peribolospora baueri. Taxonomy (NCBI): domain Eukaryota; kingdom Fungi; phylum Basidiomycota; class Peribolosporomycetes; order Peribolosporales; family Peribolosporaceae; genus Peribolospora; species Peribolospora baueri. The sequence goes on along the minus strand of JAMDHS010000008.1, from coordinate 239,286 downwards.
CCGTCTCGTTCCACGACATGCTCCGCACGATCGCGACCGCTCGCATCGTCCTGCCCACCTCTATCATCCGTCTCGCCGCTGGAAGGTATCTGTACAACGAGTCGGAGCAGGCGATGTGCTTCTTGGCTGGAGCCAACGCGGTGTTCACCGGAGAGAAGATGCTCACCACGCCCGCCATCTCTTGGGAAGCGGACAAGGAGAGGATGGACAGGTGGGGCCTGAATGGCATGAAGAGCTTTGCTGGCCAAGAGGAGACGGAGGCCGTCCAGGCTCTCGAAGCCGCAAGCGGCCGAGAAGGCAAGGGTGAGGGCAAGGACGTGACCGCCTGACAGGATGGAAGGATGGATAGATTGTTTTCGCTCGTTTTATGACCCGTGCCCGGAAATTGGACAGGAACGGAAGGAAGGGGCCTGATAAGTTTTTTCTGAGAGGGCTGGATCTCTGAACCGAGAACAGCGGGGCCGCTCCGCCGATCGATCGACATAGCACGAGAGACGGGGAGTCATTTGAGAAAAAAAACAGATGGGAGGGAATGGAGTCGTCTCGCTGCTTCCTTGCAGTATGAATTATTCTCTTCGGTGCAATATATGGTCGGAACGGATCCAAGGTCCAGCCAGGTTCTTAAAAAGCTCGCGGATCTCGCAATCTACTGCGTCCGCTCACCGTCCACCTCCCTCCTCAACACCTCCAAAGAGCTCTCGAGCACGTCGCAGAGGTGGTTCGCCTCCTCCTCGGAGACGGTCAAGCTAGGCACGAGGCGAATGGCGTCTTTGCCGGCGCTCAAGATGAGCGCGCCCCTCTCGCGCACCAGACCAACGAGCCGGGACACCCAACGAGAGTCCTTGAGGGAAAAGCCGAGGATGAGACCTCTGCCGCGAGGCACGGAGGCCATCTTGTCGGAAGGCGCGGAGACGAGGGTGGGGAAGAAGTTGGGCAGCTTGGACAGGCGCGACACGAGCACCTTGGACGCGCCCTCGACGCCTCGTACGAGGTCGGGTTGGGAGAGGCGGAGGAGGACGTGGTGGGCGATGCGAGAGGCGAGCGGTCCGCCGCCAAAGGTGGTACCGTGGTCTCCGATGGCGATCACATCGGCGATGCGGTCTCGCATCAAGATAGCGCCGATGGGGAAGCCGTTGGCGAGCGGCTTGGCCATCGTCACGATGTCCGGGTGTGCCGAGACGGGGAGGGACGAGTGCGCCCAGAGCTTACCGGTACGGTAGAGGCCACACTAATGACGGGAAAAGAAGCGAGCGGATCGGGTCCGGAAAGAGGGGGATGAGTTGCGTGATGCGGTCCAACGGACGATCGAGGCGGTGACAACTCGGCTCACCTGGATCTCGTCGTAGATGAGCACCGCTCCCACCTCATCACACCGCTTCCTCAACGCCTCCAGCCACTTCGTCTTGGCCTGCCAAACGCCTCCCTCGCCCTGAATAGGCTCGACGATGACTCCACACACGCTCTCGTCCACAAGCTCTTCGAGCCCTTCCATCTGGTTGAACACGCCCTCCTTAAAGCCGGGGACGAGCGGTGCAAATGGTGCCTGGTACTTGGCGTTGTGCGTGGCGGAGAGGGCGCCCATGGTGCGGCCGTGGAAGCAGTTGGTGAAGGAGACGATGGACGTCTTCTTGTTGGGGGAGCCTTGAGATGTCAGACTGCCCACTTTGCGGGCGAACTTGAGTGCGCCTGTGCACACACACACAGAGGGAGAGAGAGAGAATGTGTGAGAGGAGGGAGGGATGAAAGGACGAATGTTGGCTGAAATGTCGAGCCACGACGGGCGCTCACCCTCGTTGGCTTCCGTGCCGCTGTTGGCCAAAAACACTTTGAGGCCCCGACTCTCGCCCGCCTTGGCTGGCTCCACCGGAGTGCCGCTGTCCGCTTCGACGCCCTTTCCGGTACCCGTCTGGAAACCCAAACCACCTTCTTGGCGGGTAAGCTCGACGAGCAGCTCGGCAAGTCGGCCACTCCACTCGTTATTGTAAAGGTTGCTGACGTGCACGAGCTTGTGTGCTTGCTCGGCGGCCAACTGGGCCACTTGGGGATCGGCATGGCCGAGGGCGTTGACGGCGATGCCGGCGGAGAAGTCGAGGTAGGAGGGGTTCGAAGAGGCCGAGTGGAGAGAGAGGCCGTTTCCGTGTGTGAAGAGAAGCGGAGGCCGGGAGTAGGTGGAGAGCGTGTAGGACTGGAAGCGGGTCAGCAGGTCCGTTGTCTCTTGGCTCGTCGCATCATCGGGGTGGGTGACTTGGAGATAGCGCGTGCATGGCTGGCGGAGGAGCGTAACGAACGGAGAGGCGTGAGTCTCCCGTCCGCTCTCTCTCCTACCGCACGCCGAAGAGCAAGCGACCGACTCACTTGGGCATTTCGCAAGGGCGCGATGGAGGAGAAGCTTCGGGCCGCACGACCTCGCGCTATGGCAGAGGAAGGCGAGACGGCGAGGAGGGCACGCATGGGACGGGGAAAAGAGGGAGTGGGCGCGAGGATGAGAAGGAGAAGGCGGCGACGATGGAGAAGGAGAAGGAGTGGGGTCCAAGTGTGTCTGTCTCTGTCTCTGTTGTCTCTGTTGTTGTCGTCGGCCTGGAAGAAGGAAGAAGATTGCATCCCGAGTCATTCTCCCGTCGATCACTTCAAAGTCGCGCCTTCTTCCAGTCACTCTAAGACCGCCATCCAACGTAGAACCGTTATGACCACGAGAGCTCTCATACAAAATTTTCACACTGTCGTGGTCCGCCTCTTTCAAAACAATACAGGCAAGCGAGCTCGCTACCGAGCGGATACGTCAGAGGGTACAAGGGGGACGAAACGGAGACCGAGACAGGGAAAGATGACACGGCCAGCGCGAGTCAGAGAGTCGGAAGGGGAAACAGGAACGCAAGCCTTGAGAGCGAGTGGACGAGTGGGGCGCTCTCGCGCAGTCCCACGTCGCAGGCAACGACAGTCGCATTCGCATCTGATCGACCACTCAATACGCCGGTGCGAACACGGACGCTGGCGCGGGCGGTCTGCGAAGGGGGAGATCGGAAGACGAGGCCGAGGTATTCATGTCGTACGACCACGCTGATTTTTCGTCCTCTTGTCCGTAGAGATATGGGTTGGTGTAGCTGGATATGGCCTATGCGATGAGGAGAACGGGGAGGACGGACGATGCGCAAGTGAGCGCGCAGAAACAAGAAACGGCATGGCATGGCACGGCGAGCACGCCGTTTGGACAAAAGAGAATAGACGACTGACCGGCATCTCCACTTTGTCAATATCCGGCTGCCTGTCCCACCTCGGAACCACCGCCGCGCCCTCGATCCCACTCGCAGCACCGGAACCGGCACCAGCGCCTCCCCATCCCCACCACCACCACCTTCCCATCGCCCCTCCGGAACCGGGGCCGCCAACGCTGCCCGACGATCCGAGACCGCCGCCGCCGCTGGGCACGTCTGCCATTTCATCCAGCCCGAATTCGTCCTCCTCGCCCTCACCGTCCCCCCATCCGGCGTCACCCACGCCGTTTCCACTGCTAGTCCAAGCACTCCCGCTCCGGTCCTGAGGCGAAGTGACAGAAAAGGACCGAGCGCGGCTGAGCGGGTGGGAGGGGGGACAGGTGAAAGCGGAGGAGGACGTGCCGCAAGAGGATGGCGGAGGTGGAAGGGGGCGCGAGGCGATCGTTGGGATGGGCGGGGGTAGCGGGAGGACGTCGGTGCCTCTTCGCGGGCGGCGTCGTTGTGACAAGTCTCCGGAAACGGTGTCGTACGGCGACGCCCCTTCCTCGCGTACGGAGCGCAAAACGGCAATGCTCTTTACGTTCCTCAACGACGTGGCCACCAGCGGCTCCGTCTGCTCCATCGTCTCTGTCGCCGTCGCCAACTCCCCTTTCCCAACTGAAGAGGAAGACGAGGAAGACGGAGGCGGAGGCGGGACGACGACGCCGACCCGAGTGACACCGACGACCCTCTCGTCCCTACCCTTGAGCAGAGCCCTCGTCCTCGAACTCTGAAGCGGATCGAGGGGAGGAGGGTACTTGGGCTGGTGGCGGGGAAGCCGACGAGCGTTCTCCTTCGCGACGCCCAGCAAGAGCGGCGTGGGTGGAGGGCGGCGAGCGGAGCGGGGTACGTGGGCCGGGGTGTCTTTGAACATGTCCAGATGCTGCCCTTGCTCCTCGGAGGACCTTGGGAATATTAAAGGAAAGAGCGACTTGGACGAGAGGAAAGGACGGATGGAACATGGCGTCAGCGACCAGCCCGGACCTACGTTTCTGTCGTCTCGTCGAAGGGGCTCACATGGGCGAGCCTTCTGGGCGGAAGACTGGCTATGAGCGACGGAGGGCTAGAAAGTCAGGGAAGGGAAACGACGTCGAGCGAGAAGGGTTGGGAGATGGAGGAGGACGGGTGGCCATCTTGTCTGAGAATGGGAGGCGATGACGGACGAGGTAACGCAAGAATGGACGGCGAGCGGTCGCGATGGAAACGAGTCGGTGGGTCATGCCGCAGTCGGTTGATCGTGGTGGCCTATCTCTCTGGAAATACGGATCTGTGTCTCCAAGCTGGAGAAAGGGCGACGTGGACGAACGTAAGACAAAAGGGGAGAGGAAACGATAGGCCGTCGACCAACAAGCGCACCGGCAACTTGACACGACTGCTGTAAACAAGGATGGTAGACGGCTGGCATCATCGTCTCATCCTTCAGGTTCGGACACCTCTTCTCTGAGTACAACAAGACAAAGTGAGCCCAACATCTGGTCGCGCCAATTGATTATTTGTCTTACAAGCCTTCGTCATATTTCCACAAGTTTTCTCCATTACTGTCCATGACCCCCAAACTCAGTGTCCTTCGTTGGACAATGAAAAGGCATCCCACCACTCCAAGGCGCTGCTGTTAAGATTTGTAATATTACAAAGAGGAAAACCGCAGAGAAAAAGGAAGACGGCAGCTTTGAGCGTGCGGCCGGTCTGCACCTCCGACTTTGCGCTGAGCTGCCGCTTTCAGCCGCGTAACCACGGTGCTCGTCGATGCATCCACGTGACCTGGCGGCTGCGGCGAACAAATGTGGTTGATAGTGATGAGCGCTTGGCAGTCAGTCGAGAAGATCTTCGAGGCCAGCGGCGAGACGGACTGGTCGTCATCGTTGGTCACGGCTCTGCGTGCATGCGCTCGTCCCCCGTCAGGCCTCTGCTCTCTCCCGCGCTCGCCTGTTGTCCTCGTCGCCTGTGCGCCTTCGTCTTAGCCCCTGCCCTGCGTTGTCGTCCCCTTTCGCGGTGCTCCTTCCATCTCGCCTCGTCGCCATCGGCGGTCAGGATGGCTTCGTCGGGTAGGACGTACGAGGTAAGATCGGTTGTGTATGTGGCGCTCCTCTCTCCATTTGTTCTTGCATGCATTCTGGCTGAACATACGAACTCCCCGCTGCGACCCCCACGATCACTTGGACGGGCCGGAAACGGATAACTGGTAGGATGCGATCGAGCGCCTCAACTCGCTCCAGACTAACGCCTCCGTGCTCGAGGCCATCCGAAAGGCTCAGGGCAGCATGGACCGCTTTACCATGCCGGAAACGATTGAGTACCTTCAGAGGGTAGGGTACCAGGTAAGCGCCGTCGCCGTCTCCCATCTGTCCGTCTCGCATTCGCCAGATTACCTGTCGTTTAAGCCATTCATTGCTTCTCCCCGGCTCCCAATGCCGGACGTGCTGCTCTTTAGCCTGAAGACCTGAATAAGCTCAACGTGATTCACATAACTGGAACAAAGGGGAAAGGTTCAACGTCCGCCTTCTGTGATTCCCTCTTACGTTCTTTCCAACCGGACAAGAAGATCGGTGAGTCGACTGCTTTCGTCCACTGTGATCCAGTGGAGCTATCCTCATTTATGTTTTCACCTCTTGCCCTGTTCCCCTTGATTAGGTCTATACACCTCTCCGCACCTCGTGGCGGCGCGAGAGCGCATTCGCATCAACGGCGAGCCACTCTCCGAAGAGACCTTTGCCAAGTACTTCTTCGAGGTCTGGGACCGTTTCGAGGCCAACCCCGAGGTACGCCGCTTTCGTCTACTGCATTTGCATCCCACCCCTCCTCTACAATCTGGTTTGCGAGAAAGCGGAGTTTGCACGCTCATATGCCCTTCCCGTTCTCCGACGTTCGCTGTCCCGTCGTCCTCGGGCGACAGCGCAAACTCGAGACGACGCCGGGAAAGCCAGCCTACTTTCGTTACATGACCACGATGGCTTTTCATGTGTTCCTGCAAGAAAAGGTAAGTCATCGATTTGATCCATACTTGCCTTGTGTGTCACGTGGTACTGCCCAACGTGATCTAGCCAACACTCACATTGTGGCTTCGTTCCGTCCCTCTAATCCGATCGCTCGCTCGCCTCGCGGTGCAGGTGGACGCAACGATCCTGGAGGTCGGCGTAGGCGGCACTCTAGACAGTACCAACATCGTTCCCCGCCCGATTGTAACGGGCGTCACCGCGTTGGGCATCGACCACGTTGCCGTGCTAGGCAACACCATCGAGGCCATCGCCGGCCAGAAGGGGGGGATTTACAAGGAGGGCGTGCCCGCCTTCTCCGTGGAGCAGCCTCTCAGCCCGTTGGACGTTTTGAGAAGGAAAGCCGCGGAGGCGAAGGTGAGTTTCAGCTGAGCCGGCGAGCGGGGGAGAACTATTCGGGCTGGAAGGTTCCGGCGAGATTTCCGACGCCAGTCGAACCTGCTGTGCCTTCATTCATCGATCACAGGCTTCGAGCTTTACCATCGTACCACGAGATCCACGACTGGAGGCTATTCCGCTCGGTGAGCGTTCATGCCGTCGCGTGTCCGAGAATTGCACGCGACTGATCAGACGACCTCGAGGCGAGCCAATGGATTGACGACGACGCTCGTCCCCTCCTGTGCGCCCGCTTATCCTTTGCAAAGGCCTCCAAGGCACGCACCAGATCTCCAATGCGTCCCTGGCGCTCTCCCTCGTCTCTTCCTTTCTCTCCCAGACCACCAGCTCTTCTCCGATCCCTCCTCCTACCTCCTCCTCCTCCACCGATCTCCAGCCCCTCCCCGAATGGGCCATTCGAGGACTCGTCCGCGTACGCTGGCCAGGACGATGTCAGGTGGTTCACGACGCCGAGGTCTCGCCTCCGCCTCGCACTCCCACTGGGAACGCGAGAAGAGCGACGTGGTATCTCGACGGGGCGCATACAGTCGAGAGCCTTGCGCTATGTGTGGAGTGGTACGTCGGCGCCGAGAGGAGGGAGCGCGCCATGGGATCTGGGCCTGGGTCGGGAACGGGACAGCGACGGGGCCCCGGTTCTGGATATGACGGAGCCAGCGTCGGTTTGAGCGAGCGTCCACGCGTGCTCATCTTCAACTGCACCTCTGGTCGGTCCGCACCTTCCCTCCTCTCCGCAATCCTCGACGGCGTGGAGCGCAGCTTGGTGGGCGCCGAAGAGCTGGCCCTCAATGCCTCTGCCTCTGCCGGTGAGGACAAGGTGGACGGAGCGGAGAAGTACCGCCACGCGAGGCGGTACTGGGATCACGTCGTTTTTTGCACCAACGTCACTTATGCGAGCGGCGATTTCAAGGGCGGTGAGCGTCTAGTTGGGAAAGTTTTTTTTCGCCATCGCCGCGTGTCATCTCATCATTATTGGCTTTGTCCGTTCTTCTTCGTCCCATTATCGGCACACCGACGCCGACGCCGACGGCAGATATGGCGAACAAGACCATTGACCCTGCCGACCTCTCCTCCTTGACCGTCCAAAGAGAGCTCGCTTCCGTCTGGTCCGACCTCGTCGGCTCCTCCGGCCCTGGCACCAGGGGCCCCTCCGCCGCGCTTGACGCCGCCGCCCCTCTTGAGGCTGAGGGGGGATCGAGCAGGGTGCACGTCCTGCCCTCGGTCGAGGACGCCGTCAGGGTCGTCGAGCGCATCGCCGCGGAAACGGGGGCGGGGAAGGATGGCGGGGCGGACGTGCTGGTAACGGGAAGTTTGCACCTCATCGGCGGCGTCATCGAGGTCGCTGGCCTCAAGGAGGTTGCGCTGGCCACTTAAGACTAGACCCGTGGCCCTGAACCGGGCTTGACCGTCTGATCGAGAGCAGGAGCGTGGGATATCAGATCGTTGTCGTCTGTTAGTGCTCTGTCCTTTCGTCATTTGTCTTTTCCTTGTGTTCCACGGACGACGTGAGGAACGGTGTAGACACTCCGCAAAGCAAGCTCCCGAGTGGATTTCTAGAATCGATGGACCTGAGGCGAGAGGACTCTGAACTTTGACTGCAGACGTGCGCCGTCTAGATCGACGGGACTCGGGAAGCGAAGACGGGCGTTGGGATGATGGTAATGAGATTACAGTACTGCGATCCAAATAGCAAACAGAGAGTCCCGATTCTATTCTATACCTGATCCCGGACACCCGATCCCCCTCCAATCGTCGGCGAGCACGCCCACCATGTCTGCGCCTGGAACGACGAGAAGATGAGGGCCGCTGCAAGAACGCTCGACAGGGAACCTCCATAGGTCGTGGAAACCGGTATCGCTGGACGTACTCGAGCGCATAGGTTCTCGCTCGCGTCGTGGCCGCTTGCCTGAGTCCTCCAGCAAGGCCGAGCTGGTGAGTTTGTGCCCTGACGTCGTCATCCCGCGGCTCGCAAAGGTGAAAAAAAATCCAAACCGGTGTAGTATATACGCGAATGTGAGTGGACCGGCCGCCGGCCAGTCATCCATCACTTGTCCATCCCGAAGACCATCGATCGCCCATCCAAAAAACCCTTCTACGCGACGATCTAGCGGCCTTGGGCCACACGAGTCCACTTGCGCTTGGCCAAGCGCCGTACGGTGATGAAATAGACGGCAACGGAGCATGCGACGAGACAGACGATGCCGAGGAGAATAAAGAACCATGTGTGCGGAGGTACCGAACCATCCGGCTCTAGGTGCGTGTCCCATAAACCGTTGTGGGGGACGTGGACATTCATGGAGAAGATGCCTGTTGTCGCAGTTGGAGCCGAGCAACCGAAGGAAACAAGTTGAGTTTTTGGCGTTCAACGCGAGGTCTCCATGGCGAAAGACGCCAAACACAACACACTCACCCACGAAAGGAGCGATGGCGATGAAGTTAAGTGTTACATAGGAAAGCAGCATGAGAGAACGCGCAGATTTCGCTTGCGCGGTGGACTGGAACATGCGTAGGCGCGAGAGGTAAGCCGAATGGAGATGCATCAGGGTCGCGTCGTGGAAGATGAGGTTTTGCTGCATCGTCACGATATGGTCTACGTCGAGTCGAGCCGTTTATAAGCACCGCGGGGAGCAAAGGGAAGAATGTGCACGAGAGACATGCGTTAGTGACCGGCACCCTCCCTATGGCCGCTCGCTCGCCGTTCTACATCTGGACTTACCGTCAATGTCGCCCATGTATATGTGCACGTCGCTACGCCCCATTCCGGGGATGTTAACGCGAACAGTGTTCTCCGCCAATCTCTTTTTGAGCCCGCGAACCATTTCTCCCTTGGGCGCGAGCAGGCGGGAAATGCCTACGACGAGCTTCTTCGTATCGGTGATGCGGCGCAGCAGCGCGCCTTGCTCGATCTTCTGGTTCGCACCGCTTGTCGGCCCAGAGGCCTTGATGCCGACGAACTGCATGCCTTTCTCGGGCAACGAGATCGAGGGTGCAGAAGCGACGGAGCGTGTGGAGGGACGCCTTCGTCGTCTGGTAAACAGTCGAGAGAGCGAGGCGAATGGTGACCAAGGACGGATGGCACGTATCGAAGATCGAGACGCCGAGACCGAATTTGGAAAAAGCTCTTTCTCGTCCAACGTCCCTGCTCCTTTGCTGCCGTTTCCCGGACGAAGACGCTTGCGTAGCTCCTTTCCCAAACCGGTGTCCTTGTTCGGCGCATGGCCTGACAAGGCTTCGGCGATGAGGGCCTTTCGAAGCCTTAGCTCTGCCTTGCCGACCTGCGGCTTGTTGTCGTGGTCGTTGATGAGCTCGTCAAGCTCATCGATTTCGAGCTCATTATAGGAGAGGAAAGGGAAGAAGGCATCGACAATTGAATCGAGGAAGCCGTGCGCGATCCAATCTACACGCAAACACACATACATGTGTGCGTTTCGAAAGCAGAGATTAGCGCGTCGGACGCGACGGCATGGTGAACAAAAGACAGCTCTTTCGCTCACTCACCGGAAGTCATATTGGCAGGATTATCAAAGGAAAGAATTCGGTGCTTTAGACGATAGAGATGCGTCCCCACGTCCTCGAAATGGAACTGTGAACGTGCGTTCTCTCGGCGTGTGAGCCCGTTGCCCTTCTCCCATCCGAAACTAGGAGACGTGACGCGGCTGCAGAGAGGAGGGAAACACAAGCTCGGAAGAAGCACTCACAGTGATGACCCCGCCGGCGAAAACAACGAGGTACACGTTGACGGCTCCTACGCTCACGCCCTCCACGCCCTCCTTGCCCCCGGGCTGCTCAAGGATGTCCACTCGAGGCCTCCGTAGCTTCCTTCCCTGGACCACCTCCTCCTCATCAGCCTCGTATCCATCTCCCACCCCAGCCATGTTTCTATACCCATTCGACAGGCCCACCTGCTTTTCCTCTTTACTAGCCCCATCAGAACGCCCCTCGCTCTCCTTCGACAGCACACGAGACAGAGACGGTGGGGATTCCAAAGTGGACGAGCACCGGAAGTAACTCTCGTCGATGGCGCGGATGACGATGAAGTAGTACCCCAGCCGGTCGAAAACGTCCACCTTCTCGCGCGATTCTTGTTGGAGCACGTCTTCGATCGTCAGTGGGTGGAGGGGGAAAACCTGGTCGAGTGCCGTTGAGAAGTCGGAAAGCATTAATTGAGAGTGAACGATGTTCAGGAATCAACAATCCACCCCGGCAACGATGCGAAGGCAAGGGAAGATGTAGACCGACTTACTTTGCTCAACTCTCGCATGTCCTGAGCCTTCGGCGACGCGATGTCCAGCCACCATGCGCCACATCGACCGTGCTGGCCGATGCCAAGGTCAAACTTTCTCATCGACGCCGCAGGTTTGGACGGATCGGCCGCGCCAGAGTTTGCGGGCCCCGACGTCGACTTTGTCGCAGGATCAAATTGGTGCTTTCTCTTCGTGTCGGCTACAGAAGCGTTGGAGGGGAGCCCGTCTGGGCTGCGAATGCCAAAATAGAGAGAGGAAGCATGAAGTGGAATCAGGGAATCGTTGATAAACCAAAGTGACTCCTCCTTGGGGACACAGAGGGGACAGGAACTCACGTGGTCGACAGCGGCGGTGTTAACAACCCCAGGTCGCCGGTCAAGTCCTCTGGAGCCCTCGCGTCTTCAACTGGCGTCCGATGCGTAGAAGGCTGCGAGACGCTCTGTATTCTACGCTGGCTAATAGGTCGGGAAGGCCCGGCCTTCGCTTCATCGACCAGAACATCAGGGACATGAAGCTCTTTGTCATTGGCCGTCTGCTGCTGAGGGTGCACGCCAAGATCTCCGTCCTGATTGTCGGTCTGCAACTCGAACTGCCGCAAGTGACGTAAACCTTGGACAACGGGCGCAAGGGAACGAGAGGTGAGCAAGCGGGACGCGGGCCGGTCACGCGCATTGGTGGTAAGGCCAGGAACGATGGTTGATAACGGAGTCTCCCGCGGAAGCCGGGGCCGAGGCGTCCCAACCCAAGAGTCCGGAAATGGGAGCTCTATTGGGCTGAGGAGGGTGTACTCTGTAATTGCTTGTTGACGCTTGCGCACGGAGTCCGCGTCGTCTGCTTCGCGGCTGTGCATCTGGCGATCGAGCGACGCATCGCCCGTCCTCCGTCTGCGCCTTCTTCTTCTCCGCTTGGACCTCTTCGGCATGGACTTTGTGTTCGTCGGGGTCTGCACGCTAGGAGTAGACTTAGAGCGGGCAGGAGAGGAAGACGAAGACCGACGTCGGGAGCGGAAACCGGAAATGGCGCGGGATCGCCAGCTGACGGAAGATTCGTCGGAAGAGGCGTCTGAACCGGTTGAGGAGGAGGAAGAGTCGGAGGAGTCGGAAGAAGAAGAGGAGCTGCCGAGGAAGCCGAGCAGCTCTCGGACCGCGCGCCCCGCTCGACCTCGTTTCCATGCTGCCCAACCGTCGGAGGCAGAAGAGGAGGAAGAGGACGTTGAAGCCTCTTCCTCTACTTTGTCGTCAAAGACGGGAACGGTCTCGAGACCCCGATAAATGTCTCCCTCCTCCCAAGCTCGTTTCCACCTATTGTTCCTCTCTGCCCTCCTCCTCCTTTTCCTCACCTTGCGACCCTCGAACGCACCCGTCGGTGTCGTAGGTGCCGCCCAGGAGAGAGCTTCCTTCTTGCTGCTGGCTACAGTACTTGTCGACAGCCTGCGAGGCTTCTCGGCGTGCGGGCCCGCTTTAGAGGATCTCGTCGGACTGACGCTGACGCCGCGGCGTGGGCGACCAGAGTGTAAATGACGGGAGCGAGAAGGCGAGGCGGGGGGCGCATCATGGGAGGGCGGAGAGGAAGGTGAGGGCTCATGGCCAAGGGGGAGCAGCTCGCGCAGGGCATCGTTCATCAGAGCTTGGCCGGCGGCATCAGCGGGATGCAGTTGCTCCGCCTCACATGGTGTGCTCGGCATTCCTTCGCTGTCTGGAAGCTCGGCCAAATGGGACGGCGAGGATGGACGGCCGTCGCCAGCGAGTAGCGCGGGTCGACGTCCTGAGTGGCCATGACCATAATAAAAGGAGGGTTCATAGACGGCAGGTGGCAGCCGAGGTCGAGAGCGAGCGTCTTGCCGGCGCTGGCGAGAGGGCGTCTCGGGAAGAGGGTCTGCTCGGTCACCCCCAACGGGGGCAACGCCCCTCGTGCGGGCTGCCGCCGGAAGGACAGGCTCGTCCGGCATGCAAAGCAAGAGAAGTTGAGCCTACCTAGGTCGGGGCATGGAGGAATGGCGTGTGTGCGAGGGCTCAAAGCCGGGCGCACAGCAGAGTCGCGAAAGTCCCTTATAGTGGTCGACTCGTTGAGAACGATCAGACGGCCCGCCTTGTCTGATACGAGGCCACAGATGTCCGCGTATATCCGTTACAAGAGCAAAAAAGTCGTTATTTTAGAAAGTCCGTGGATCTCCGTCATGTCCGTCCGTCGCCGTGCCTACGACGTCCTTCTGATGGCGTCCTTCCGACGGGCTCGGAAAACAAGACTTCGGACGATACTTAGAACACAGAGATGACAGGGTGACCGCACGGGTCATCTGCCTTTGCGCGAGTTGGCAGGCCCGGTTGAAACGGCTGGGAGACAGTTGGTCGACGAGGAGCCTTGCGAACGCCACGAAGGACGACTTCTAAAGGAGGCACGTGACGAAATACGAATTTCCAGTCGCATTCCCAGCTGAGAAGTCTGGCGTAAACCATTAGCTCCATCGTCCTCGAACAACCCGACCACCTCAGACAGGTAAACAACCTCATCATGGCGGATCAGGGACAGCAACAGCAGCCAATTGCTCTTTTGTCCGTGTACGACAAGAATGGCCTCCTTCCACTCGCCAAGGGCCTCCACGAGCAGGGCTTTAGGCTCCTCGGCTCGGGAGGAACGGCCAAGATGGTCCGCGACGCCGGTCTGCCCATCGCGTGAGTGGGGTTTCGCGAGGTCGCCCACGATGGCGCTTGTTCTGCTCTGGAGTCGTTTGTTTGTTTGGTGCTGGAAACGTTTGAGCGGGTTATTTTTGCGCCTTAGTGGATATATTCTATATCTGACCACGCTCGCTTTCATGCGTCCTTCTGTGGCCCAACAGCGACGTCTCAGACATCACCAAAGCGCCTGAGATGCTTGGCGGAAGGGTCAAGACGCTCCACCCCGCCGTGCACGGCGGCATCCTTGCCCGACTCGGCCTTCCTTCTGACGTCTCCGACCTGTCAGCGCAGCAGATTGCGCCCATCTCGGTGGTTGTCTGCAACCTTTACCCGTTCGTTCGCTGCATCTCTCAGGACCCGCCTCCCACCATTGCTCAGGCTGTCGAGGAGGTCGACATTGGAGGTGTCACCCTGCTCAGGGCCGCTGCGAAGAACCACGAGAGGGTGTGGGTTCTGAGCGACCCAGCGGATTATGGGAAGGCGCTCGAGCTCGTCGGGAAGCAGGACGAGGAGAGTGTGGAATGGAGGAAGAGGATGGCCGTCAAGGTAAGCTGTCGTACTGCGACCCATCGCCTCTACATTCTCGTGGGACGGGCTGGGTTTCAGGTCACCCACTTGTACTCGCCGTCTGCCGTCCGCCCTACCCACTCCATCAGGCCTTCACCCACACCGCTACGTACGACGAGGCCATCTCTGGTTACTTCCGCTCCAAGTACGCCACCGCTCCCTCTTCCGCAACGGAGAAGGAGGGTTTGGTGCAGTGGATGCCGCTCCGGTACGGGGCTAACCCCCATCAGAAGCCAGCGGAGGTGTTCGTCAAGCAGGGTCAGATGCCAGTGAAGGGTGAGTGACGACGGGACGGGATCGGTGGTGGGTGTATCTCCGCGCTTCGAGTGACCTTTACACCGACTTTTTTTCGTCCGTCTTGTACCAGTTCTCTGTGGATCACCCGGTTACATCAACTTCCTCGACGGGTTGAACGCTTACGCGCTTGTCAAGGAGCTCTCCGAGGCCCTTGGCCTCCCTGCTGCCGCTTCCTTCAAGCACGTCTCCCCAGCCGGCGCCGCTGTCGCTGTGCCTCTCAGCGACGTGGAGAAGAAGTTGTGCTTCGTCGACGACATTGAGCTCACTCCGCTCGCTACGGCTTATGCTCGGGCCCGAGGTGAGTGTTCTCTCCAGCTTTCTGTGGCCCCGAGTCGCGGCGGACGCAACCAACGAAATACATCCCTCTCTCTTCACTCCGTGTCCAAGGTGCCGATCGTATGTCCTCCTTCGGCGACTTCATTGGTCTCTCTCACACCGTCGATGTTCCTACTGCAAAGATCATCAGTCGTGAGGTGTCCGATGGCGTGGTCGCCCCCGGCTACGAGCCCGAGGCGCTGGAGATCTTGAGCAAGAAGAAGGGGGGGAAGTACTGTGTTTTGCAGGTACGTGAAAAAAATCATTGGCCTGAGATGATGTCGTTACCCTCGATCACGTCGAGAGCGCCTCGCTCATGTCTTTCGTTCTTTCGCCGCGTCGCACTCGTTTCGACCCAGATGGACCCTGCCTACGTACCTGCTTCGACTGAGACGCGGCAAGTATACGGCATTAGTCTTCAGCAGAAGCGCAACGATGTCAAGATCGACTCGAGCCTGTTCTCTAACGTCGTCAGCTCGAACAAGGACCTTCCCCAGAACGCCCTCGTTGACCTCACGGTCGCCACCTTGGCGCTCAAGTACACGCAGTCGAACAGCGTCTGCTATGCGCTCAATGGCCAGGTCATTGGTCTCGGCGCAGGCCAGCAATCGCGCATCCACTGCACCCGTCTGGCCGGCAACAAGGCGGACAACTGGTGGCTCCGCCACCACGCTCGCGTCCTCTCGCTGCCGTTCAAGAAGGGGGTCAAGAGGGCGGAGAAGAGCAACGCCATTGACCTCTTTGTCGAGGGGGATATCTTTGACGAGGACATGAGCGAAGGCCAGGAGAGGAAGGAGTGGGAGGCCATGTTCGACTCGGTCCCGTCGCCTCTGAGCAAGGCGGAGCGGAGGGAGCACATGAAGAAGCTCACCGGCGTCTCGTGCGCCTCGGACGCCTTCTTCCCCTTCCCCGACAACGTCCACCGCGCCTCTCGCAGCGGCGTCAAGTACGTTGCCGCGCCGGGCGGAAGCGTCATGGACGAGGAGGTGATCAAGACGGCCAACGGCTACGGCATCGTCTTCGCTCACACGGGCCTTCGCCTCTTCCATCACTGAGTCCGCACCGACCCCTGCGGCAGACGTCGGAGGAAATATGAAGAGCCGGATAAAAATGCTCGCTTGTCCCTGCCTGTGCCAGCTGGCTGCGAGGACCAGCTCCAGCGTCGATTACGGACGGATGAAGTACATGTGGGGGCTTCTCGGCCCGCTTGGAAATCATAGAAACGAATTAGGCAGATGTCACTGGAAAAGAGATGGACTGGACGGTTGACTGCGGCTACTGCGGGGTTGTTGATGGCCGACACTGTTGGCGACGCAACTCCTCGTCTTCGACTCCGTTAGGCCAAAACTTGCTCGTTCGCCGTTCAGTTGTCGCTCTCCCTCCACTCTCCGCCGTCGTCTTATTTTTCCGTATAAGGCGGCGCATTTAAAAGTTGAGAAGCCGGGGTGCGCCCCGCCGTGATATATGACGCACCGACTCATCCATCAGTTCAACGGCGTTTTCGGCGAACCAGAGCTGACAGATTCTTTTTCTTCCGGAGTCCTCAGCTTCGGATATGGCGGTCTCTGCTTTCGGTTCCAGACGAGAGGTTTCGGTTTTGGAAACCGCAAGTGAATGATAAATGTACGGACGGATATCGCCAAATGCTCGGGCGAGCCAAAACGGAACCGTGAATCGAAGCATTAGGTCTTTTTCTCCTTGTCTGGGGTGACCCCAGCTCCTTTCCTCGACTTCCAGCTTGTCACTATCCTGAAGGAGCTCACCTCCCTATCTCACTCGTTCATTCTGCTTCGCCTCAACCTACCTCGTCCAGCCCTTGACATGGTCGCTGCCATGATCTCTCCCGCGGTCCGACACCTTCTCGACGCGACAACGGAGGGAAGATGCCGGGATGAACGGGCTGCTGCCGGTACACGCAGCCCCCGCCCTCGATCTACGTTCGCTACCTTCGATCGGTACGCTCCCGGCAACTCGCCCGCCGCCAGGCGATCCCGCATGGCTTGTGCCGGAGTGAGTTTGGCGTCGACGAGCCATCTCGGCAGGATGGAGTCTGATGGGGGCCGGCGGTCTGCGTCTTTGCCGTTATCGCACAAGACCCAAGCCGCTCCATCCGGTCCGGACACGTCGCCGTCTCCCTCGCCCACTCCGACCACCTCATCCGCCCCCGGCTCTCCCGTCTTATCGGCTCGATCCTTTTTGACCTCATCGGTGTCAAATTTCACTTACCCGCCCGTCGCTCCACGTCGACCTGTGGGGTCCAATGGCGGTTTGGGAAGCTATAGACGCCGCAGAGCTCAGCTTGACGGTCGGACGCATGGGCTCGCCGCGAGCACGGGCGAGGGCGATCGGAAGGGGAAGGGAAAGGCTGTCGATGCTGAGGTCGAGGAGGGAGAGGTGAACGGTGTGAGCGGTCCCGGTGGCGCGGATCTGAAGAGTTGGACTGGACCGAAAAAGAGCAGCAACAGGAGCACGGGAACGAGAACGGGCGGGCCGACCTCTCTCACGGTGGTGGATGGGGATGCGCTGCTCGAGGCGCTCGAGACCGGGTTTGGCGTGCTTTGACCGCCCGTCTTTGCCCTGCTTTGCCTTCTCATCATCGTTGTCTGTTGCCTTTTCCTATCCGCCGATATCACTCAGTCCGATGGATCTGCAGGAAGGGATTTTTTACAACCAAGGTCCATAAGCGCCATGCTCCGCTTGTTCCCCTTTGCAAAGGGAGAGGCAACGGACCGCGGCGTCATGAAGTCGGTAGCTCAAGATTTCCCTTCGGTCACACGTGCAGGCCTCTGGTGGAGACGACTTCGAGAAGCCCGGGTGTGGGCTAGCCGACAGGAGGTCGAAGCGGTTGAAACGAAGGAAAAGAGGATGATGACATGAGCGTATCGGGCCCGCTCACTTT
The DNA here is from genome assembly GCA_029717555.1 of Peribolospora baueri. Lineage (NCBI taxonomy): Eukaryota > Fungi > Basidiomycota > Peribolosporomycetes > Peribolosporales > Peribolosporaceae > Peribolospora > Peribolospora baueri. The sequence continues at coordinate 221,652 of JAMDHS010000008.1, read as the reverse complement.
CATCGTCGTCGAAGACATGGCATTTGCTTGCGTCCTGAACCTTTCATAAGCTCATGGAGAACTCTTGTAAGATAGGAGTGATAGTTGTTCAAGTAGTTCAAGTCATTGTTATCGGGCAGGTGCTCAGCCCACTATCTCATCATGAGGACAGCGTGGGATGTTGAAGATGGAGGTGACAGGTAACGGAGGAGAAAGGAAATTGAGATGTGCTTCCATCACATGCTCGCCATCTTCCATGTGTCCCCTGTAGGGATTGAGGAATATTAGGCCATTAAGGACAGTCCAGTCGCCGGATCTGAGACGGAAGAGAGCCCTCCATCTGGACTCCATCTGGACCAACCGGACTGCTTCGGCGAGATGAAGTCGAGCGCCCCGGGGGCGAAGTATGGAAAAGGAGGGAGGAAGAAAACGTTTGTGTACCATGGCCCTGCTGTGCTCGGTTTGCATTCGACTTCTGGATGCTTCTCCTTCCGGGGCCTCTCCACCGAAACCTATCCCTGTGCTCGAAAAGAGGGATATATTAGACGGGCGAAGACGGCCCGTAGAGGTATATGAAGTGGAGAAAACAGCGAAAAGCAAAGCAGAAAAGGGGCAGGGGCAAAATATACGCCCTATCTGACTAACGCTTCTCGCCCGGATACGTACCCGCCCGCCCATCCGGTCTCCTTCCGCCCATCTCTCGCAACTCGATGGCTTGCTCTGACCCTCCCACCCTCCTCTCTGCCACCCACCCCCACCTCCCATCTCTTCCCACTCCTTCTACTGCCTCTTCCTCCCCGTCGAACATGCGCCTTAAAGGTCTTGTAGAGCTCGAAGAATTCCTCGGAAGCCGAGAATGAGAGGCCGGAGAGGCAGATGAAGGCAGCGGAAGCGGAAAGTGGGAGGACGGCGTCCTGTAGTCGTGGTCGTGGTCGACGTGGGGATCATCGTAGAGGAAGGAAGATGCGGACAAAGAGGAGGGAGAGGAGACGACGTGGGATAGAGGGGACGAGGGCCAGTCCGATTCGTCTCCGCCTCCTCTCAATCTTCCGCCCATTAAGCCGGCCGGGTCACCCTGATCTGTCCAGCGGGCTCTCCTGCGGACGGCCTCCAATGTAGCCCTCCTCCCTTCCCTCAACAGCTCTTTCTCCTCTTCCTCCACCTGCATACTCCTCTCCAAGCCGAAATTGGCGTCAATGTCCCCATCATACATCCGTCTGCCTCCTTCTCCGTCCCGGTCAACGAAGCTCTTCTCTCCGCCCACTCTGCCCCTGATCCTCCCCTCCACCAATCCCACCAATACGGCCACCACCTTGACCACCTCCTTGTAGTCCTCCTCGCTAGGCTCATCTGGCGCATACAAGGCGCGTTCGAGGTAGGAGGCATAGAGGCGGAGAAGGGGGCCAGCAGTTGGTGGGAGAAGTGGCTGAGGCACGCCTAAGGATGTTGCGGAAGGGGATGTAGAGCGGCTTGACGGGGAAGTCTGTGGTGGAGGGGCAATGCAGAGGGACAGGAAGGAAGAGGGTGGGGCAGAGGGCGGGAGACGACGGTGGTAGTCGGAGGGAAGGTACGGAGCTGTGCGTCTCGCTGGGATTTGTAGTGATAAACGAACATTTCGCGAGCACATGAGCAAGCAAAGTGCAGGAGGTTCCGCGTAAACCCCGCGTTTCGAGATCGCTTACGAAACTCACCGAACATCCTGAACGTGTCAATGACGGCCGTTCTGAAGTGGACCTCCTCAAACTCGGTTCCTGGACCGGGAATTATCGAGATGTTCAAACAAATGAGCTTTGTTCACGTGGCCTTAGAAGCGGGATGAAGAACGCTTGATCGCCACCTACCTGGCCGTCCCCAGCCATTTTGAGTGTTTCCCTGAGGCTCAGAGATATGTGCGATGACCGAAGCGCGCGTGTACTCTGTGTCAATAAGACGGTAGACAGGCTGGTAGGGTACAAAAAATAGATTTGAATCTCAAGAAGCCAGCAGAAGATCTATAGACTGAAGCTACGACAGCGAGGGTGCCACGCTCTCACCTTCGGCACGTCGTCTTTCTTGGTGGGTAGATACGCCTTGGGTAGGATCCGGAGGGCACGCCGTACTGTGACAATGCGGGAAATGGCAATGATGAGGGAAACAATTCCCTTTGATACAAAAGATTGGAAGCGCGATAAGGATTCGGAAAGCCGCAGCTTCAGCTCAAAGGATGTTCGTCAACGAGAGTCGGAGCGACTCACCAAGACCAGATAACTGCCGAGTAAGATGACGATATTCCACCGCCTATAACCGCCACTTTGAATGCATTGATGCAAAAGGTCCCAGGCACCGGCGAGAATGACGATAGCGGTGAGCAAAGCGAGGAAGACAAGCGACGTGCGGTAGAGCGCCGAGGAAAGGCTCTCGTGCGCCTTGTGCGCCATCTTGGGTGCGGGGGCTCCAGCAGGGCGACTGGCCTAACCCAAGAACACAGCAGGCACAGACGCTGTTCCCTCCGTTCTCCTGCCAGCTGTCCGGCTCGCCTGACTCGAAAGGGCCTGCCTGGTGCGGCAAGACGGGAAAGGAGAGATGAGACAAAGGACGAGATGGAGATGGTGTCAAGAGCGCTCGATGACGAAGGACGCTGACGTAGTGTGGGCCATCACGTGGCCCCGATCGTTGACGCCTGCACGTGACTGCGGAAACAAGGTGTCCCGAGGCATATAACAAACACCTCGTTAGCCGGACAAGCTTGAAGGGAGGCCAGAGGTTCGCCTTTTCTATCCAACAACCCGGACACGGCCTTCGGCAGCACACGATCCAAGGGCAACGCTCAGTCCTCGTTTAACCACACCAGGCGCCCCGCAACGAAGAATAAGGAGGGGCATGGCGGGACGACGTAACGGGCTGACCCTCAAGCGCGCATTACGATCGGCCGTCGGTTTCCCCTCCATGCTCCCTTTCGCTTTCCACATTTCTCTAGCTTTTCGACCTACTCGGCCCGCTTGCACATACCGCGTTGCTTGCATTTCCGCGGCGTTGCTAGTCGGCAGTTGGAGGGCGACGCCGGCGGCGAGGACGTTCACCGATTACGTGAGGGCCAAGGCTCCTAATGGTGAGAGGCGGGCCCTCGTGGCGTCGTCGACTGTGGAGCGACGGGATAGGCGTCTGACTGGGTCTAAGGCATCCTAACGCCCATTTTTAACAGGCCAGACAGCTAGAATACCGCTCAAGATGAACAAGATTTTTGGCGCGGCAACCTCTCGAGGACAACGGGCGTAAGTGTTCGGGCGGGGTCGGTTTATGCGGCTCTCTCGCCCTTTCTGTGCAGTGCTTCCGACTCTTCATGACGGATGTCCTTAATCACTGTGATTACTTTCCCAAACTTGTCACATTGACTCAGCTACCAGGAAGATTTTTTTTCAGCACACTCCATCCATATTGACCCGGCAGAATTAAAGTCCTCCTTGTTCCGCGCAGGCACGACGGGCACGGACGCTGCTAACGCCGCCGCGGGATGGACGGTGAGGGATGCCGGAGGAGATGAGATGGCTGGGCAGGTGGTTTGGTTTGGAATATTCGACGGGTGAGATCGCGCTGGATGACGCGGTGGTCGTTACGGTGAAAAAAGTCCACCCATGCAGCTTCTCGGCATCCCCTTTGACATTTTCACTATCTTCGTCTGCTACCCTTTTGATTCCCTACTTCCCGCCTACAGTCACGGCTCTGCAGAGGTGTCCGCTTTCTTGCGCGATGAGCTGCACGCATGTTTCGAGAATGCGACGATCGACGAGATTGTGCCCGTAGGTGAGTGAGGGTCCGGAGGACGCCAGGTATGCCATGCGTGACGCAAGCCCGGTTTAATCTAAGCACGACGCTCCCCCCTCCCCCCCTTCCGCTGTGAACTTTTGTCGCCCTCTGTTCACTGAAGTTGACTACACACGCAGCTTGGGAGGTTACTTCCGACGCTTCCGTGGCGGTCTGCTCTCAGCATGGTACCACCAGCTCCGGACAGATGCGTCGCGACATTCTTCCTCGTCTGGCTCTTCTTCGCCCGTTCACCTGCTCGAGGGATCTGAATCGGGAAAACGACATGATTCGGCCGTCGTTGACTCGATCGCCTCGGCGTCGTCTATGCGCGACGCGGATCGGCGATTGGCGGAGGCTTTGGAGGCGAAGGAGAAAGCTTTGGCGGAGGAAGCCGCATCCCCCTCCAATGCTGATGGGGCTGGGTCTTCGGGGGAGCAGAGCAGAGAGGAGCGGAGGAGGCTGGCGAGGTCACTGAGGGACCTGCAGCATGAGGCGCCCGCGCCCGGACAGGGTCCCGGAGACACCACGCTTGAGAGTTTGAGCATTGCTGAGAGGGCCACCTTGGCATTCTTAAAGGTGGGTGAGCTCACACACTGACCGTTCCTTTCAGACGGCCAAGCTGGTGCGTTTTGGTTCCTAGGCTTGGTCTTCTGATCTTGAACTCACTTCATCCTGGCTCAGGCGGACCGGAAAGTGATGACGACGCCGTCGCTGAACAAGGGCGGCTCGACAGCGTCGGTCATGCTCCTCCATTCGCTCGATACTCCCACCGCACCTTACTTCTCCAGCGAGAAACTTAGTGTCAACATCGCTCATTGCGGGTTGGTATTTCTTTCCCGGGCTTGCCACGCAAAACGTCTGGGATGAACGGACGCCGACAGGTCTCTCCTACCCCGTTTCTTCCTTTCTTTCTGCCTGCAGCGACACCCGCGTGCTGCTAAGCACCCTCCCGAACGGCCTCGCTGAACCTCTCACAAACTACCATCACCCGGACGAACCCTCGGAGGCGCAACGTCTGCGCCGTCTCGGAGCGGGGATGGTGACGGACAGCTTCGGCGAGGCGCGGTGGATGGGCGCGGTGGCTAACACGAGAGGGTTTGGTGATTCTCAGTACAAGTGAGTGTGGCGGTTGCGAACGCGTTTTTCTGTGCGGGGGATGGCCCTTTGCCCGCGGGAAGACTCGGTGCCAGGTCATTCTTACCTCTCGCTTCCTTTTTTGCAAGGCGCATGGGTGTGACAGCCGAGCCGGCAGTGATCTCTCGGATACTCAAAGGTGCGACGGAAAGCGTGGCGTCTCCATCTTCGAATCGCCGCTCATCGAACCAAATCATCTCTTTTCCCGCGTCCCCATCCGTTCGACGCCACTCCTTTTCGCGTTCTTCAAGGCGACGAACACGCTTTCCTCATCGCCTTTTCGGATGGAATCGGCTCAGTCATGTCGGACCAAGAAATCGTGGACCTGTGCCGGGAGTGTTCCACGCCGGCAGAAGCTGCGAAGAGCGTGTTGACCTTTGCAGAGGAACTGGGGGCGTGAGTCGAGTCGCTCGCTCAGTCATCCACTCGCTTGACCCGGATCGAGAATGACCGTTCGTATACTGACTCGAAATGACTATACGTTGTTCCCTTCGCCTCCCTCCTTTCCACGCACGCGATGGCGATCTCACCTCGAACGCCGATGGACAGGGACGATAACTGCACCGTGCTCGTCATACCCCTGCGAGGATGGGGCAAAATGGGTGGGGAGGACACCACGAAGGAGCGCAGAGAGTTCAGGAGGAGCAAGATCGACCTATACCGGGATAGCCGACAATGACGACCGAAGACCTTCGTCTCGTCGTCGTCATTGGCCGGTCGGCACGTTCGATGCGCGCGCAGTAAACCCTACTGGTTTTTTTCTTACGTTTTCGCCGGTCTCGCCCCTCACCTTCCCATGCCTTCGCAGTTGCGGACCGGCAGAACCCTTCCTTTACTCGTTCACTTCCGTCACGTGCTCTTGTATCGTATTTATATTGTACTTAACCCCTTCTGCTCTGCTCGCCCGCTACGGCTGTGACCGCTTGCAAGGGAAGGCGGAGTGGAACGTGTACGTGCTCGCTCGATGCAGACGTTTTGATGTGTCAAAGAAACAGGGAACAGCTCTCTTCACCGTGGCTCGTCTATCCTACATATTTTAGGGACATTTCCACCGGCACAGCAGAGCGAGACAGAAGTGGAGTCGTGTCTCGAAAGACGAGTGCGACTTCTAGCGACCTGGAGAGGGTCGATGAAACCAGACACCGAACAGAGCCTGACGTGCGAGCGAGCGCAAGAGCCAGAAGAAAGAACGGGGCGAGATTAGCGTCCGTTGCTTCACTCGAATCGCGTTGAAAGAGGGAAGAGAGGAAGGTGGGTGCGGGGCTTGGCTTCAGTGGTTCATAGTAAGGTAGCGAGATGTTTTTTCGGCATCGTCACGCAGCCTCGACCCTACCCCCGTAAAGGGGAGGAGCGAGGATGGGACATACAGCCAAATGCCTCAGACATCATGAGCCGCGGGGGGGAAATGGGATGATGGAAGGAGGAGCATGGGAACGAACGGGAAGCGAAACTCACCTGATGGTTCGTTCGAGCCGCCGGTCTGAGGCGGCCTGTCGTTCAACGACCTGTCTGCCGTCTGACCTCACTTACCGATTCGCTCGATACCAACTGTCTCGCATGACCAGCACTCCGTGTGGGAAGGCAGAGATGGTGTCGACCAAGGCAACCGACATCCTCAAACTTCTGAACCTGAAGAGCGCAAGAAGATCACGAAGGTCTTCGGCGTTTCGGCGTGAACGAGATGAAACCCCGAGGTTCCTACATGCCGCAGTCTGATCGGGCACCCGCAGCTCTCACCCGGTCGTCCCGAGCAATGATCATCGAATCGGCAAGACTCGGCCAAGCAGCGCGATGATCTTGATCTCACTGGTCCTCGTTCAAGCGCAGCTCTCGCTGCCATCACATGCAACGCTCACGATACGTTGCTCGACGGGCGAAGGCGCCAGCAAATCGACGAGGAGGGCCGTCTTCTAGCTAGATTGGGCGGGACATGGCCGCAACGATGGCATCCCTCCACTGACACCGCCGTACAGGCCCTTTGCCGAGATCTGCCGGAAAATGTTATCGATCCAGATAGGGAAAAGCGACGAACAACCGTTCGACGCCGGTGGTCGTCGATCACAAGCATCTGCTTCCTGCGCTTCCTCCTTTCACGCCGTTACGACTTCGTTATTGCACGACCGGCTACCGCATACCCACGGCCTCAATCAGCGATGGCCCTTGCCTTGTCAGCAAGTTACGTACGAGCGCTGGCGGGTGCGAAGACGAGGTCCGGAGGTTCCGCTATGGTGGGACCGCCGAGGCGGGGACGACGGAGACGACGTCTTCGGGACCCTGCGGGCGGGGTCGAGCTGAGGGGGCGGGATGTTCGGAGCCCGACTTTGGACCCTGAATTGCCGTCCCGATCATGAATGGTGTAGCTTAGGCAGGGTCTGCTCTCATGCTAGCCACATCATCGTACTTAATGTAGAGTCAGCTTTCTTTTTCTTCTCGTCCTCGCTCGTACAGCTTTACAGGTTCGTCCTCACTGAACACGCTGCCGTCCTCTCCCTGACCTTCCTGCTCGCCGTCTCAACCCACTTTTCGTTCAGCACCTCCCCACATTCCACTCCCTTCAGAGAGCCTTTCTCCGTTCCTGAACCCTTCACCCTGCATCACAGTGGACAATGTCGATCTCCAACGGCTACGCCAATGGCACGACCGCCGGCAAGAACGGCCACCGTCCCACCCACCCCGAGCTCTTTCAAGTGTCCTGGCAGCCTGGGGCGTACAACTCCAGCCTCGTCTCTTTGAAGGTGAGCGAGAAACGGGATTCAGGAACGGCGAGCTGTTGCGCTTCCGGGGCTCCAGCTGAGGACAGGCTCCGTCTTTTTCGCCCCTCTCACAACGCTTCATTCTCTCTCCGGATTCATTCGAAATCTCTCGCACGTGCTCCCCACCCCCTTCCAGACATTTACCCGCGGCCAAAACATCTGTCCTATCGAAGGGACGACACCTGGCTCCAAGGCATACTCGAGCGTGCAGGTTTCCCATGACAAGCATATCGAGCTAAACAGCGAGTTGAGTAGTCTCCAGTCCGGTCCTTTCTTTGGGGGAGGGGGGGGTTGGGCGGTTCGCGAAGAGAGGTTGGCCGACTCAAAGACGTTTGGCGACGTCGAGACAATGCTGGCTGGTCGGGTGTTGTCCAGACCCGGTTGGAGTGAGAGAGGACAGATGAAAGGAGAGGTCGCTTGCGGACCGTATACCTGCCCGCACTTTCGCTCAAGTCACTCCCAAGCTCACTCCCTTTCTCCCAATAATCTCTCACAGCCTTCTTTACTGCAACCACTCGTGCTCGCCATCAGTCGCGTTCGTCGTTGATGGTGACGCCAAGAACTGGCACGTGCGCGCCCTCCGGGACATCGAACCCGGACAGACTTTGACGTTTTGTGAGTGTATTAGCTGATGGCAGGTGGTGTGGACAGGGTTGTGCATGACTCGTGAGAAGCACGACTTGCCCCATCGATGCTTGCTTGTACAAGTTTCGATCTCCCACGCAAGTGCGAACGTCAGTGAGAGGAGGAGACGGAGGTGCTGATCGTCTACGCTCTTTTGCCTCATTTGCTGTCCATCAGTCTACCCATCTACTGAGTTTGACATGGAGCAACCCTTCGACTGCACTTGTGGGTCTGAGGTGAGTGACTGACTGTGGTCACTCAAGCGTGCTCTCTGCCGTCGTCATTCGTCGCTGGGCATTTTACTCATCTTTCAACATTGAACGCTTTCATCTGTAACAGGCCTGTCTAGGCAGAATCACAGGGGCCGCCCACTTCTCTCCCACAGTTCTGTCTCAGTATGAGCTTGCGGACCATCTCATCCAACTTAAGGCGGCTCAGCTGAGACAGGAAGGGAAGGAGAAGGAGGCTGAGGGATTTGTCAGATCATGTGCCGCTAAGAAGGGTCTGAAGAACTGACTTGGGCGGGAGTTGGAGAGGGCCATGAGGCTGCAAAACTCGAATCACAGTTCTCACAGGTGACAAACGGATCAAATATATAGATACTAGCCATGTGGCTTGTACGTCAGGCCCTTGGGTCATGCAATGTCATTGACCATCGGCAATGGGAGGAACATGACCAATGTCCTGTCCAGAATTCTGGACGTATGGCGCTCCCCAGGGTCACAGTCTGCCATCCTTGCCACCATGGCAAATTGCGCGTAATGACAACATGTTGTTCGCACCCAAATATAATCCGATGGTCATTAGCAGGAAACCGTGCTTCCTTGAATTATGACAGTCGTTCCGTTTTACCAACATAACACGGTGCTCCTCGGGAGACTCGTTCTAAGTGTAAGGCCGAACGGCCGGAGATCAAGCCAATGTGACCAGGGCCGACCGATCCTCCTTTATGTGGTAGAGCCAAACGCGGGGCGTGGCCGTCGTCGAAGGGTCCTTCTCCTTCTGCGCGTGCTTCAGGATCGCTCTTCGAACGCTTTCTGCGTATTCCCGCTCCCCTACGGGTAGAGCGTCCAGCACGCCCCGGAACGCGTCATCAGACAGGACAGCGCCATCCGCACATAGTCTTCGGAAGGCTATGGGCGAGGAGAACTCCACCGCGACCACTGGGATCGTACCTGAGACGACTGCGTCCGTCAGCGAGCTCATGTGAGCAGAGGCTGCCGCATCGAGTGCGCAGGGGGATAGAGGAATGAGACAGAGACGAAGGACCAGTAAGCATCGAGAACAGGAGCAAAGCAGTCCGCTAGAGAGGTTCCAAAGCCCCAGTCGCAAGCGCGTCGGAGAGAAGGACATAGCTGGCGGCGATGGAGGTCCTCCAAACAAGATCGAATGCTGTACTCACCCTTATCGAGCAGCAGTTGCTTGTGTGAGTGCTTGATCTTTTTCGCTTCTCGTGCCAGGAGCAGCGTGATGTCCGGCGGAGCCACGACGCCATGTCCCATAGCCCCGGTTCCTACCACAGAAGTAGAGCCAAGTCGTTCCATTGCGCCCGGCGGAACTCCACTCAGTGTGGCGTTGCTCAACCCTACGGTCGGGGTTCCTCCATAGCCCGATGCTGAGTCTGTGCGGGAGCGAAGGGAGCTCCCGCTCGCCGTCAAAGCGTCGATGCGGTGCTGCTCTGCTATTCGTGTAATCAACCAGACAGGTAGCTCCGCCCTTGGAACTGTATCCACGGAGTACGCAGTGAGCCATGTAAAGTGGACATCAAGACAGAGATGCTTTTGAGTTCGTCCTTATACCCTTTCTAGGCCTCTCCAATGGCGCTCGGACTTCCAATCGTGCTCACCTTCGTCCTCTTCTCTTCTCAAAACGTTCTTCACCTTGACGACACTCCCTTTGTGCTTGACCAGGACTAGAAACAATATACCTTCCTTGCGACATACCTTCGCTGTCTCTTCTGGGGACGCTTCAATCGCATCGTCGTACATCTAACCAATGACAGTAAAGTACCATATGTGGCCATCCAGTCAGTGACATAAAAACGCGCGAGATGACGTTTACTGGGCGACTCACCAAATCCGCTGCGATCTTGTGAGCCCACAGCTCTCTGCAGAGCTCCAGCCTCTCACCTAGCAGATCTCTCCCGCTGGCCACGTACACGTCGCAACGCCGTGGTGTCCAGACGCCAAACGATCTCTCGATCTCGTTAGGAAGGCTCACCAGCCGCGGCACGGTCAGGGTCTGGTACTTCGATAGTGCCAGAGCGATCTTTTCGACTGCGATTTGTACGCCTACGGCGTGCGACGGAGGGTGCGTCATTGTAGGGGATGAGAACTTCTTGATGAGGTGGTCGTATCTGTAATAGGCAATTCAGGTGCGCACCACGCGATGAGCTCCGCGTCAAATGACGGTGCTTGGTCAATGGCCAGCAGAGACTCACCGCCCGCCAGCGGCAATCACATCCTTCCGTTTGCCTGGTTTGACTACCTGGAAGAAAGTGCCACCCTTGTACAACGAGACGTTGTATTGGAGCAGTGGCGAGAACAGGATCTTACGATGCACGCCGAGGTGCTGCGTGGTCTTGATGACGTCCTTTATCTCTGTCAACGCCGCCATCCACTTGCCGCGATCTTCGCGCGCCACCAGTCGGTCCAGCCTCTCGCTGATGTTGTCGATGGGACCGCAGACATCGAACGTTTCCAGCTCGTCGATGATCGATCGCGGAAGCTTGTAGTTTTTGCTAAGCTGCGAGCGGACCTGTGCCATCGTAGCTTTCTGTCCCAGTTGCGACAAGGCGTTCAAAACCCCACGACGATGTTTGGCAGGTATTCGTTCCAAGACGATGTCAACCACTGAGCAGATGAGAGAGACGGCTCAGCGCTCGTTCCGACACGCCCGAACGCAGTACGTAAGCAATAAGACGAATGAATCGATTCCGCAAGCTCACCGTTGGCATGAGATATGTGGATCTGCCAGTTTGTCGTCGCCAATCCAGGAAAGAAGTCGAGTATCTCGTCTACGAGAGCGAGGATTTCCGCCTCAGCGGCGGCTGTTCGCAGTGGTCTGAACAAATTGAACATCGAAGAGTTAGGCAATGATTTGGGATGGCGCTGATGACGGAAGGAAGCGAGCAGGGCGAACGAGTGCTCACGAGACGATGTCGAAGTCCACTTCGAGGACTGCACGCGGCTGACCGCCGGCCACAAAGTTCTCTCGGTATACTTTGCCGATCACGTACCGCTTCAACCGTCGTTCTTCGCTACGAGCCGCGATCCTTGCGAAGGGCACCGTTAGATCGTAAGGCAGCAAAACCACGCGACCCGTTTTATCGAGCAGCTGCACTGGTCGCTTTTCCCTGCCCTGGTAGCAGTCGTTGGGCGGAAGCAGGAGGGGCGCTTCCATGTGGACGGCACCGTGGCTTCGAAAAAGGAGACGGAGATGTTCGAGGACCACGAGGGTCAAAGCGTCGTCTTGGTCCGAGTCGGCACCGGCTTCGAAAGTGAAGTCTCGGACGGGGTCCAACTCGGAGCGACTGAAAAGCGCAGTCAGAAGTTGGTCATGGTACGGGCTGTTCATGCTCGCCATTAGACGTAGACACTCCTCTACGAACTCGTCTTCCTGTGTTGTCCAGCGGGTCGGCAGAAAGGAGATGAGACATGCTCGGGGAAAACAATCCAGGTCAGAACTTCCACGGTGAATAACTCACCATTTTTGGGGGAAGTAAGTCGCTTCGCAAGAGCTCGAGAGGCGTCGGTCGATCCGCGGGATCATGTTGCAAGAGCCAACGGATGATCTTCGTTTGGTTAACCAAACGGTTTGACGGCCACGAAGGTGGCAGTGGCGCGCCCAGCTTGCGCAGCTCACGAAGTACGACGATCCGCTCCATTCCTGGAAAAAAGCAGCGAAAGACAAACGAATGTTAGCACTCTGCTCTCATCTGAGCCATCCTTTGACCATACCCACCGGTCGAGTAACATCGTCCGGAGGCGAGCATCTCAAAGAAAATTATTCCCATGGAGAACATGTCGACTTTGTGGTTGTATTTTGGTCCTCCTCGGGTCGATGCGGTCACCTCCGGAGCAACGTACAGGGAGGTGCCAATATCTGCAAGAGCAGGAAGACGGCTCAGCAAGGCAAGGAGAGAGATACAGGACGAACTCTCGCGATCCTTGCTCACTTGAAGTTAAGTCCGACAGTTCGGTGTGAGTGGAGATCGCCAAATGCTCGGGCGCTTCGACGGCCTGGACATTTGTGGTAGCAAGGCCAAAGTCACCAATCTTGATGTCGCCATTACCGTCTGCGAGGTGCAAAAGAGTGGTCCTCAGTCATGATGACGAAGTGACAACAGCTCTTGGACAACTTACACATCAAAATGTTTGAGGGCTTGAGGTCTGGAGACGGCAATGCGTAAAAAGGCAGGAACGTTCAGGAATGACGGAACCATCAGTGCAGCTGCAGTGAGGCTCATCTCACCTCGATGGATGATTCCAAGCGACGAGACATGAACCATGGCCTCGGTCATTTGCCTCAAAATCTTCCACGCTTGTTCCTCAGATATACCTTCCTCGATTGCCTGCAAAGAGAACGATGGAGTCCGAAACGGTTGGCAGGTCAAAGCAACCAGAAATAGCAGAGAAGACGCACCTCCTTGAGCGTCTGCTTCTCTACAAACTCCATCTGAATGTAAAGTGTTCGATTGAACTTGGGCGGTGGCGGAAGACTGTGGGCCCCAGGCTTCGATAGCATACCCCGCCGGGGCTTACCTCGCCTGGAAGACGGCGGGTGGGGTTCCTCGTCTTCGTCCGAGCTCGAATCAGACTCGTTGCCGAAGTGGATGTGGGGATAGGAGGCGCTCTTGGAAAAGGCGTCGTGCCCCACGGACAGAAAATCGTCTTCGAAAGCAGCGGCCAGATCCTCTTCATCGATGTCATCGTCGGAAGTCGCGATAGAACCTTCGCTCGTTTGCTGTTCGCTGAACGACGTGTCCGAGAGTAGCGGTTCCGTGCGATCCTCGTTGCTTTCGATCCAACAGGTGGTGTAGCGGACGATGTGCGGGTGGTTGAGCCGGGACAAGGCCGTCACCTCCCTGAGGGTGCGTTCGTCGCCTTCTACAGACCCACTCAGTTTGATCTTTTTGATCTGTGGGGTGTAATCGGCCCGATCTCAACATCAGATCAATCAGGCAACGAAGCGATTATGGCCAAATAGCACAACAAGCGTCGGCCACCCATAGAAAACTCACCGCGTAAAATCGCCCATCTAGTCGGTTTCGAGCTTTGACTGAAGCAACGAACGGCCCACGTTAACAGGACGGGACGCCTGCGCCGGTAATCGAACGGGGGAACCGCGAAGAACTCACCGACTTCGCCGAAGCCGCCTTTTCCCAGAAATTCCACCTCGTCAAAGTCGTTCCTATACCGAGAGCTACCTGGCAAGGGCAGGGCGTGCCTCAGCTGCCAGAAAGAGCCTGGCCGCGGGTCATTGGTGGGCCAAAACGACGCCAGACCAGGAGGGGAGGTCCCGAATGGGAGGATTTTTGGAGGCCCCGGAGATCGCACCTTGCCCTTCGCATAGCCTTCTGATGGCGGCTGGGCAAAGAGAGACCCTCGAAAGGGTAACCCTTCCGTCGGCGGCTCTCGATCGATGATGGATAGCTCTAGTTCCAGTGCCGACAACCTGGACGCCAGGTCGGTCACGGAGGCTCTCTTCTTGGGCAACGGTTCGAACATCCACGCAAGGACCTCTGCAACTGAATCTCCAATGCTCTTGCCGGCTGGGCGGAGATGGAAGGAAACGAATAATCAGCGCCGTCAAATTTGCCGTGCTCACGAAGACGACACTCACAAGCTCGCAAGACTTGCTCCGGGCTTGCATATTGATGGATTATGTCGAGTCCGTAAAGCATCTGCAGGAGCACCCTGCCCAAGTCCCACACGTCGCGCTTGCGGGTGAACACGAAGGGGTGTTCGAGTGACTCGGGAGCGCGCCAGCCTTCCGATAGGTCGTCCTCGACGTCCTCGGGACCGTTCAGACTATTTGAGCGGTGGAGGTCGGCCATGCGTCGGCGGTAGCCTGCACCCACCAGCTTGACGCTGACGGCTTGACCTGCGGAAACTTGAATGGTCATGGGTGACAAGCCTGTCGGACGAGCCAGAAAGCACCGGTACGGCGAGATCAGAAACGGCGTTAGGAGCTCCGAGAGCTGAAAAACAAACAGCTCCACTTGCCTCGATGACACAGGTTGTTAGAATGGAGACAATCGAGTGCGGACAAAATCTGTGCCAGGTATTCCTGTGCAATTAAAAAGTGGACATTACTTTTGAGGTCCACCGGCGGCGTTCAAACCTTGCATGACAGAGAAGGACCAACCTTTGCTCTCTCCCACTTGAGCTCGCCGGTCATCTGTAGCAGACAGTCAAGCGTGCTTCCTCGCTCACACCGTTCCGTCAGGATACTGAGCTTCCACGCAGCCGGTTGGGAAGCTTCGAGATACTGCACCCGCACGAGCTTTGCCTGGAGCACATTGACCAGTGACGTGTGCCGGATGCCCCTCAATCGATCGAGCTCTTTCTCCACTTCCTGCAGCTTGCGCTTTCCAGAGTGCTGGTAGTAGGGAGAGATGATGTCGTATACCTCAAGGAGCCAGGAGACTCCGTCTTCGGAAAACCCGTGGTCGACCGGTTGAGCGAAGTGCGTGTGGGACAGAGGACCTACGAAGGCGCAAACGCACCGCGGGGAGGGGGCGATGTGGGTCGAACGGCGTAGGCCATGTGAAAGCGATACTAGAAATAACTCACCACGGTGGACGACCGGGCCAACCCTGACCGCTTTGCACCTCTCTCCCTCACCGACGCTCACGCCGTCCTCGAAAGTCTCCAGTCCACCGGTCGAGACGTCGCTCGCCACGCTCCGTCGAGCGTCCGAGTCCCCGTCTCCGTCCGACACCTGTCCTCTCCGCTTCTCTTTCTCCAGCTGGAGCATGGCCTCCTTCCTTCGGACGTCGTCTTGAATCAGTTGGGCGAGCTCGAGTGAACGTGCCGCTTCGCGCTGCGCCGCTTCCGACGCTTCCGCGGCGGCCCGGCGCTGCTCGGCCTGACCACGGGGAGATGGAGAGGTCAAAATCGACTTTGGAATCAAAAGACGGCGTTCGAGGAAAAAAAAAAGCGCTGACTCACCTTCTCCGCTTCGTCCGCTCTTCGCTGCATCTCCTCATTCAGACTGACGTTCTTCCCGCCTTTGGAAGCCGAGTTGTTGGCCGTGATAAAATCTTGCGCGAGGCTCACGAGCTCCCAAATCATCTCCTGGCCGACCAACTCTCGCGCCTTGGCATGAAGAAGATAATCGAGTTGGGCGACATGGGATGGAGATAGACCGGTCGGAGAGAGAAGGGAAAAGGTGGGTACCGCGCGAGGGTAGGTTTTCGGCAGCCTAGCGCGAGAGGAGGAAACGGGCGTGTCACCAATCGGTTTCATGTGGACGATCCGCGCACACGGACTGGCTTTGGGACTTGAGACGTATGTACGTACCGTACGTGCAGGGTCATTCGGACGAGAGGCTTGAGCTCCTCATCTAAGGGCAGCAATTGGACCTTGAATTCGTGGAGCTTGGGCGCGTTCTGGAAGGTGGGCGTCGACGTAAATCAACGTTGAACTCAACTTCAAGACGCCACAGGAGAACGCGAGCTACAACGCCTCCGTCCACCACTCCAAATCCGCGCGTTCGAAATGCGATGCCTTTTTCCCATCCACCCACCTTCCACACGCTAGCGGGTTCGAAGAGCTGAAAATCATCCATCAAGATGCTCTTGAGCACCTCGATCTCGTTGGCTTGTATCTCTTTCGGATCATCTCCGGGATCCATTGTAGGGGACAGAAAGCATTCAGTCAGTCGGAGGACGAGGTGGGGGCGATAATAAATAGGGAGCAATGGTCCGAGGCTGGGGTGGGAGCAAGCTTCGGCTCAACACGACTAGCTTCTGCGGGAGGTAGGATCGAGGCACGCGAACGGGGGTACGAACGGGGCGGTCTGAGCGAGCGAAGAGATGGAGAAGAGGTCCTGGGGACCCGAGCCAGCTCAGGCGTAGAGCATCCTCGCTCGCGGCAGGCAAAGAACCAATGGAGGAGATAGATAGATAGGTAGAGGAAGGATGGATGGTGGTCGCCGGCGGCCGTCCATGCAAGCAAGATCACCACCGTCGGGCGATCGCGCCGCGGAAATAGGCGGACATGGACTCGTTAATCTGATACTCGCGGCCCACGATAACGGGTCCCTGTTCGGCTGGACAAGCCCGCGGGCTCGGGCGCCATTGCTCTTCCGGATCTGGAGGCGAAGGTTGGGGAGAGATCGAAGGAAGTCTCAGGGATCCCCGCGGCATTGGGGACCTGGGACGGGGGAGATGAGTCTGATTCGTGCCGACCAGGCGCTGGGCTCGCGTCCCAGGTCGGGGAGCCAAGCCAAGCACGCCCCATCGTCTGCCCTTCGGCAGACCGTGCCAGCGTGCACGCATTCTGTTCGAAAACAAATTCTATTCGGTCACGGACGCCAGAACATCCGCCTAGAAGAACTCACAAACACGGTCGTATCCGCTAATGGTACAGATTATCGTTGCCAGTCTAGACATCCTTCGAGCGGTCAGTCAGAGCAAGGGGATGGATGGTCGATCTTCACGACATGATACGACACGACACGGGATGGGCGGAGGTGGGTCGGACCGCTGAGCGGTCGGGAAAGCTAAAGACCAAAACAAGGGAGTGTCGCGGTGCGCATCCTTGCATGAGAACGGGGTGTCGCGCGAATTAGAGGGAGGTCCGTAGTGGGCCTAGGTCGTATACAGGGTTATCAGAAGCCCTCGTCCGCGAGATCCTCGGCTAGTTGTAGGTAGAACCTAGGCGGAGCGAGGGTAAAAGAAGCGGAAACGACGGAGTATGACTGGGTGAGCGCTTGGACCGTCTTGTCCTTATTTCGCTTTCGCTGCGCCCACTTCCATCATCTCAGCATCGCGACCGGGCGAACTCACGAGACGGGCCTGAAACTGAGCCTCTTTCCGGTCAGGTCCGCCCACAGGTATCTCGCCTGGTTCACCCATCCGACGAGGTCGAGATGGGACACGCCTTGAAGCGTGCTCTTATAAGTGCCCCATTTGGCGGATTGCACCGAGACAAGGCCGTCGTTGGGGCCTTCGCTGGCGAGGATGACGCGGTGCGAGATTCGGAAGCTGTGGGCGGCGGTGGAGAGGGGAGACACGAGGTTGAGAAAGAGGTTCGGTGGACTGCCCGCCCGTCGTCGCACTCACGGATCAAAGAAGCCGGGCTCGAACTCGCTCCCGTAGCTAAAGTACTTGACCCCTTCTTCGTCCTTGGTGAGCTCGTTGAACTCCTTCATCTTCTCGATCGTGAGATCCTCGAACGCCGCTCCTCCGCCGGGGATGGCCAAGGTGTCAAGGACGGATTTGAGGGCTGGAAGGTTGTCCCGGCCGAGCATCTTGTCCAGGAAGTAGTCCGCAAACACGCTGCCTCGATGCGGGGTGGCGATCGTGGTGAGCGAGCGGACTCGAAAGGTCTTGTCCAGGCGGGAGATGAGGAATCGTCCGTCGAGGCCGCCCCTAGGTGCACGGATGCGCGTTGGAATCGGAGGAGGAAGAGAGGGACGAGCGAATCGGAGGAGGAACAGAGGGATGAGCAAAGGCAACGCGGAACAGAAGACGTGTGAACGACTAACATGGAATGTCCGATCAGGTTGATCTCCCTTCCAGCGTACTTCGCCTCGATCAGGTCGCGCAACCTCTTGGCTCGCTCCTCGATACAAGCGCTGGCAGGGACGCGGGTAACAAAGACGTCTGCGCCGTTTTCTTCGAGGATCTCCACGATCCCTCGCCAGTAGTTTACCGTCAGCGGGGGAATCGATTTTGGACCGATGACGTCGAAACCGAACAGACCTGGTGGGACGCGTGGGCACAAAGGCAAAGGCACAGGCGCAGACATGTCAGCGACACACGAGACGAGGCGGCACCGACAGAGGAAGAAGAGTGCTCGGGAAAACGGACCGTGACAGAAGACCAAGGGCAACTTGGGGGTACGATAGTGGTCCTTGATAAGCCAAAAGTCGTCCTCCAAGCTCGCGCCCTTGTCCTCCTCCTTCATGTATCTCTCCACCTCCTCCTTGTGTTCCCTCAGCCACGCCGCCGCGTCCTTCCTGCCCGCCTCTGTCTCCTGCCATCCGAGCGCCGAGCGGAGTCGGTCGGCCAGGGAGGGGGACAGGACGGGGCCGCCGTCCAAGGAGGCCAGCGAGGCTTCCGCGGAGGAGGACGAGGTTCGGCGGTGACCGGAGCCGATGATCGTATCGACGCTGCTGGCGAGGCTCCATCGTCTTCGCGGTAGCCCGTCTTGGTCCCGTTCCCCTCGTTCCACGCCGTCCCAGTGCGTACGGTTAGATCGACCATGTCCGTCGGCGGTCGGGTGTCCTCCGGCAGGCGCGTACGTGGCCTTGGGTCTGGCGACGAAGCCGCCATCGAAACTACAGCCTGTGCTGGCGAGCTCTCCAGATAATGAGGACGTCGGCAGCGTGGCCCGAGCAAGGTTGTTGAGCAGGAGCGGGTGACGGGGCCGTCTTGCGGAGACAAAGGAGGGGGGAAGGGCAGGAAGGCGAGCGGCAGCGGGGACGGAGAGCGTGGGGGTGAGGGCGGCAGAGTCGATGGCGAAGGCGGGGCGCGACGAGGAGGACGCCGACGACGAGCTTTCGCCATCTCGTGACGTCGATGCTCCCGGCGAAGGTGAGGGTGAGGGTGTGCGCGAGCCTCGCGGCCATGGGGACGGTGGTCGAGCAGCGCTGGACAGCGGCGTAGGCGGCTCCGAACGCGGCGTCCTCCTCCCGTCTCTTGCCGAGGGCGAACATGGAGGCTCGTCGTTGGTGGTGATGGTGGCGGCGGTGCTGGCGGTGGTGGTGGTAGTATTGCTGGAGCTGGAGCTGGAGTTGGGCTTCCGAGTCCAGCTCCACGCGTGCAGGATGCTGTCGAAGGAGTGCCTGCCGCGGCCGTCCGCCCCGACAGCCGCCGGGACTCGCTTCCCGCCAACGCTCACCGTCGCCGTCTCTGCCGGCGGCGACGTCTCGTTGGCGATGCCCTCCTCCTTGCGCGCACCCTCGCTTGGGCCGAGCTGATCAGCGCCAGACTGATGCACGCTTGACTTGGCTGCTCCCGCTCCCGCTCCCCAGCCAAGGGTGAGGTTGGGGAGCGCAGTCATGGCTCGCACGGACACGGGGCGGGTGCAAGCCTGGAGGAGGGCTACGGGGGTGCGTGTTGCGGCCAGCTTGAAGTCGCTCGGACAAGGGGGGGAATGGTGAACGGTGTCGGTGTGTGTGGATCGATGGGGCAAGCGGCGGTCGGTGTCGCTGGTCGAGCTTCCGTCGTCCTATCTCACATCACAAGCTCACAAGACATGGGGAGGAGAGAGAGGAAGCGGCCCCATCCGATCATCGGCTGGGCCACGTGCGAGGCTTGCACCTGCTGCGGCAACCGTGATCGGCCGCGTCCGATCGATCGGATACCTAAACGAGGCGCCTTCCATCAGCAAGCTAAGCAGACTTGAAATGGAATGGGATGGGAAGCGTGCGACGGACTGGAGGCGGCGCACACCACACCACTCCTTGAGCTCTAAGCAAGCAGGCCGCGTTTTCCCCTCTTTACGTCGCTCTACCATGACCGCCGCCACATCGTGTAACCCCCGCTGGAAGCAGATCCTGACGGAGAATCTGGGCAGATACATCAAGGAAGACAAGAGCGTTCGTGAGTCGGTCGGTGGACGTTTGGTCGTCTCGTGGCGCGCCGGTGGAGATGATGAGGGAGCAGCTTGTGGGGGGTTGGTTTTCAGATGATCGCTGTAGAGGTCGACGCGGCGGCCCGATGATGTCTTTCGCGTCACTGAATCGCTACCGCCTGCCGTCCTTGAATACGGAAATGACTCGCCCTTCGGAAACAGTATACTACGCACTCTCCACCGTCTCGGTCCCCGCGACCTGCGCGCCGGTGCCCCAGCCCCAGGTACGGTACATAGTCCACCGGGGGTTTGTCAACGAGGCGGACGCGGTGGGCTCGCCGAGGGGTGTGGAGGTGGTGCAGGAAGGGTTCGGCTCGAACGAGGTGCTCGTGGCGACGACAGACGTGCGCACGGCCAAAGTGAAGCAACTCGTCGACTCTGCGGAGCAGAAGGCCAAGAGGGGAGGACGAGATGCGGGCGGCGAGGCAAGCATCGCGTGGTGGATGGAGGGTCCCCAGTATCAGTTCCGAATCACCGGCGCCATGCACGTCCTCCCCACCGCCGGCCACCCTCTGCGCGCCCTCTTCCCCTTCGACCGTCTCTCGCCGCCGTCGTCCGGCGAGCGAGGCGCGGAGGCCAAGTTCGACTGGGACAGGGAGCGCCGGCGGATCTTCGAGCGGATGAGCCCGGCGCTGCTCGCGTCGTTCGCTCGGCCAGTGCCGGGCACGCCGCACCCTTTCGAGACGCGCGCGCCGCCGGACGAGGCGCCGCTGAAGGGCAAGCCCACGAAGCCGCCGCCGGGAGGGGAGCCGACGGAGCCGCTGAACGAGGCGGCGCCAAAGAGCGCCACGAGCTGTCCGTGGCCGCTAGAGCTGCCGAATCCGAGGGAGGAGCACGTGAGCAAGGAGGAGCGAGAGTGGCTCGACGAGGCGGAGAGGAACTTTGCGCTGCTTGTGCTCGAGCCGAAGGGCGTTGATTTGTGCGTACCCGGTACGAGCGAGCGAGCGAGCGTCGCATTGCGCGTCGATGATCGTCCGTCCGTCCGACGCTCCGGGAGGATCCGGGAGCGAGGTTTGGCTGATGAGAGCAAGCGTGTGATTTTTTTTTTCTTTCTTTCGCAGACTCGAGCTGGCGGATGTGTGTCGGACCAAGTGGCGACTGGTGGAGAGGGACGGTGGGCGCGAGTGGATAGAGTGGCGGGTGGTGCCTTGACGGCGGCCGATTCCGCCCGGTCGGTGGTCGGTCGATCGGGGTGTCTGTCTTGGTCTGTCTTGTGTGTCGCGTCTGCGGGTGTGTTTTCTTTTTCTTTTCTTTCGTTCCTTTCGAGACGCGTCGTGTGGGGTGGTGGGCGCTGTGTGGGCGCTGGCTTGGGGACGGTCACGGGGTTGCAGTCGTGTACATACATACATCATGTGCTACATCCATGCGTACAGGCGGTGGTGGTGGATGATGATGGTGGTGTGGACGAAAGCGGGCCGATGACGGACGCGTGGTCGAAGGAAAGGCGAGGCAAGCTTGAAGCTGATCACTGCGTAGCCCAACCCGCATACATCCTCCTCCGCCGCCCGCCCTCTTCCTCCTCCGCTTCTTCTTCCCCTTCACCATCGCCATCCACCACACCACCCCAACCCGTCACACCACCTCCATCCCATCCACCTCGTCCACTCCTCTAACCCTCCCCGCCCAACCCTCCCACTACGTCACGCCAACCGCCGCAGCCAATCTTGCCGCGGCACCTCGTTCGCCTCTTCTTCCAAGCCGCCGGAGCGACGAGGCGAGCAGAGCAGAGAAAGACTGAAAGAAGGAGGCGGCGAGCACATCGGAGTGCGCAGAGCAGAGCAGAGCAGACATCAGAGCGGAGCAGAGAAAGGAGACGAGAAGAGACGAGAGAAACGAACGAAACGACTGGAGACGAGACGACCCGAGACGACACGAGACACTCGTACAAAACCCTAGATCCTCTCCACTTCGCACAACCATCTCCATCGTCCCGACGCCCCTCCCCGACGCCACCTCACCTACGCCACCGCCGAGTCGCCCACAGCCCTGCCCGGCATGCCGCTCGTCAAGAGGAAACGGATCACCGAGGTCGCTCCACCCGATCCGCTCCAGTACCCGTCCGACACCGACGTCTTCTACCTCCAGCACACCGGCGAGATCTTTCTCGATTACGAGTGAGTGCCCCGTGCCCACCTCACCCCGTCTGCACCCTCGCTCCTCCTCACCACCCTTCGCGCCCTTGCCCTTCTCCTTTCCCCACACGCTCACGCTCAGGTCCTACATCGGCCGCGTCACGTTCTACAACCAGCGCATCTTCCAATGCGAGTTGACCGGCAAGCAGAACCTCACCTACTTCGAGGCCATCGACAGCGAGCGCTCCGAGGCGAGCCTCCTCCACCGACGCTTCCCGGAGCCTCTCAAGGCGCCCATCCTCCGCTCCGTCCAATTCCGTGAGTGCCACCGCGAACAGGCCGGAAACAGAGCGCCCCTCTCACGCGCTTTTGTTCCCTTTTTCGCATCCCGTTTCGCCGCTCTGCTCTCCGTTCGCTGCTCGCTCGCGCGCGCAGAGGTAACCGGTCGCCTGGATAACTTGGTGGAAATCGTGCACGACCGCTTCAAAGACCGGTTCTTCGATGGCGAGTCCGTCTTCGTCGACGTGCAGGGCGATAAGTGAGTAGCTCGCGCCGCCCAGCCTTTCCACTCTTCTCTGCCCATCCGTCGCCGTCACCATCACTCATGCCACGCACCCCTTCCTCCCATCGCTCTGCCACACAGGTATTTCGCGCGCATCACAAAGGTTTTCGCACCGAAGAACCTCCTCAAAAACTACAACAACCTCTACCCCGCTCCGCCCACGCCCGCCGGGCCCTCACACGCCAACGGGGCCAACGGCAAGGGCTCGCCGGCGCGCAAGGGCAAAGCGCCCGCTGTGGATGGCGCGTACAGCGACAGCAGCCTGAGCGACGTCGACGATCGGCTTCTCTCCAAGCGTCCCGCGTCGCCCGAGGACGTCATCCATCACATTGGCACCGATCTCGAACTCGAGCTCAAGGTGGCCGACAAGCTTGATGACCCGGACGCTTATTTTTACAATGTCCAGCTCGTCGACGACGTGAGTCTTCCCATCCACGCCTCCTGAGCTTCGTACCCGCACTGACCTTGGAGGACGCTTCTTCCTTCTTGCTCGTAGGAGGGAAAGTTCACGGGTAGCATCATGGAGGTCAAGGCCAAGGCGTTGAGGTGAGTCTCCCTTCCGTCCCGTCGCCATCGTCTTCTCTAACATCCTTTCCCTTGTCCCTCCCACCGCACTGCTCCGCGCAGTCGCGACCGCCTCACGTTCTCCAAGACCATCATGAAAAAGTACCTCCGCGAGTGCGTCGTCCGCGAGTCCGCCGTCGGCTCGCCGTGGATCGTGCGCATGTCTATCGCCGAGCGGTACGGCATCCCCACCGTGCCGAACCAGGGCACGATCGATCGGAACGAGGAGATTAAGGAGCAGAAGCTGCTCAAGAGGAAGAAGGTGCGCGCGTAGTCGTCTCGTCTCGTCTTTTTTTTTGTTTATCCACTCATTTCATTTTATTTTTTGGACGCGGTTCAGATCGTAGGAGAGGACGTGCCACCGAGGAAGAGCCACAAGAAAAAGAAGCCGGATCTTGGTGAGTCGAGCGAGCTCGGCGCGTTCACAGTTCCTACCCCGGCGGGCTGGTTCGAGATGGCTCACGTCGAAATCGAATCGCAACTTGCTCGTTTCTTCCCTTCTTTTTCTCTGTCAGAAGCCAAACGTCTGGAAGAGGAAAAACGCCGGGCTCGCGAGGAAGAGAGGGAGCGCAAGGAGAAGGAGAAGGCGCTGGAGAGGGAACGGGCGGAAAGGAAGAGGCTCATCAAATATCCCATCGAGGACCTCGAGGTCGACCCAGCCTCCGAGCGCGAGCTCAAGGCCAAGATCGCGGGCGAGGTGCCGCGTAGGAGGACGAGGCCGAACCCGAGCCGGGAGCTTCCCGTGCCCAAGGAACTGTTGGAGCCGCTTCTGATGACGTGGAGCTTCTTGATGAGCATGGGGTGAGTCCGGTCGGTGGATCGATGGGGTCGGCCCAGCTCTGACGGTCGTCCTCCTTCCCATCTCGTACGCTTCACAGGAAACCGCTCCAGATATCGCCCTTCACTTTGGACGACTACGAGGCCGCCCTTCGCCACAGCACGCGCGACCCTCCTTGTCAGCTCGTTTCCGAAATCCACGGCGTGCTCCTCAACGTCATCATCCGTGACGGCGGTCACGTCAAGGGCCTCGCTTCGACCGCCGCCGTCGCTGGCAGGGGCGCAGCGGCGGCGGCGGGCGCGGGCGAGGGGGAGGAATGGCAGACGAGCGCGTCCGGCGGGGCAAGCAGAAGGAGCTCTGTCGATGGCCACGCGGCCGAATCCGACGACCTCGTCGGCGCCGAGAGCAAGCTCTTGGCCGCCGGTCGAACCGCTGGCTCCGGTTGGGATAGGAAGGCGCTCAAGTCGAGCGATCATCGCAAGGGCTGGGAGGCCGCGTTGGTCGGATGCTTGACTAAGGTGAGGCGTGGGCGAGGGGGGAAGGTGGGCGGAGGGACGTGTGCTCGGAGGGAGTGGGTGGCTGATAGAACAATTCTTCGAATGGAACGTTTCGTCTCGCTTGACAGTGCGCCACCGTCGCCACGATGCCTAGGCTGATGCCTATCCTTGCTCACCTGAGCGGAACCGAACCTTCCTCTCCTACCGCGACAGCGACGGCGCCGACGCCCAGCTCGTCGTCGACCATGCCCGCGGAAGCGTACCCGACCCTGGCGATGGGCGACAAGCTGTCGTGTATCCTCTTCCTCTGCGAGCTCGCTGTGCTCACCAAGCCGCTCAAAGCGTACATGGAGGATTGTGAGGCTGCCTTGACGGAGCTGAGAAAGGAGAGGGTGGAGATTGGTAGGGAAAGGAAGCGCTTGTGAGTTGTGTTTTTTTTCGAAGCGGGGCGAGCGACGGCGAGAGCGAGTCGATCGTTGCTTAGTTAATTTTGTTTTTTGTCGTTCCGCGAGCAGGGCGGATGAGAGGGCGACGTTGGATGGCCGCAAGAAGGAGCCGCGCCAAGAGGGGGACGGCCAGGGAGGAGGGGCGGCGGAAGATGTGGACGGCGATGGGGAGATGAAGGCCGAGGTGGACGCGTCGGTGGACGAGGAACTCAAGGCGGAAGTCGAGCGCGAGAACTCGTCGGAGGGCGTCGGCATGGACGTGGGTGAGGCTGAGGCGTCGGAGGAGGAGGACGAAGAGGAGGAGGAGAAAGACGAGTTGGCGGACTCGGACGACGACGAAGAGTATTCGAATCGGCCCGCGGACTCGGAGCGGGGCGGGAACGACTCGGACGGTGGGTCGCGCGACACGCCCGTCGACGGCATCCTTCGTCGGTCCACGGGCGCGTCCCGGCAAGTGAAGCTGCGGGAGAGGGCGCTAGCTCGGGAGGCGCAGGAGGCGGCTCGGGCGGAGGAGCGCGCTCGACAGCGCGAAGCGATGCGGGCCAAGACGGCGGAGAGCAAGCAGCTGGCCGAGGCGAAACGGAAGATTGACGAGGAGGAGCATAGGCTGCTCAAGAGAGAGGAGGCGATCGAGCGAGAGTTTAGGAAGAACCTCGCCGTGCCCCGACACCGACCGCTGGGCCGGGACAGGTTCTTCAATCGGTATTGGTGGTTCGACGGCGTCGGCGCTGCCGGCTTGCTCGGTCAAGGAGGCGGCGTGGTGTACGGCACGGGCAGGTTGTTCATCCAGGGACCGAGCATGTCCGAGTGGGAGGCCATGGTGGCCGAGAGGGGGGAGGAAGAAGTCAAGGAGAGGAGGCGGCTGGAGGAAGGCGAGGACGGCATGCTCGAGCCGGACGAGTGGGCGGTGTACACTGACGCCGATGACGTGAGTGCCTGCCCCGCCACCACCTGTTCCGTTCTTGGCCTTTGGAAATGCGTGACGGGCGCTTGACGATCGATCCCGTTTCCGTCTTTCCTCCACCATCTCCTCCTTCTCAGGTCGAGGAACTCATCTCCTGGCTGCGCGTCAAGGGCCTCCGAGAGTGCGCCTTCAAGGCTCAGCTGCTCAAGTTCCGGCCTTACATCGGTCCGGGTATGAGGAAGAGGATGAATGTGAGCGGCCGTCCGGCGCTTGCTTTTTTTTTTTTTGTTTTCCCCGTCATCTGCTGATCGTCATCACTCTCGGCTGTGGTCGCCTTTCGGCCTATCGTTTTCACAGGACCTTTCCGGCCCCCCACAGGGAGACGCACGTCGGTCGGCGCGCGGTAAGGCGGTCGCCGCCGAGGCCGCTCGCCAGCCGTACATGCAGTGGAGGAACACGGCGAGCAGGAGTTGAACGGGTGCGGCGTAGAAGCGGTTCTGAGTCGCAGTGGTCGTCCGTCCACCAGCGCCGACGAGACTGGTGACGACGACGACGTTGTCCTTCTTGTTCTTGGTCTTGTTCTTTTCATGCTCACTCGTGACCTCGTCTCGTCTCTGCCGCCTCGGTCTTGTTGTTGCATGCCGGACCTCCCCCGCTCGGCCCGCGTTTCTCGCTTCCGCGCCCGCCCGCATGCAAGGATGGCCGATCAGCTCGTAAGAACCGCCGCATGTATTCTACCACCCACGCAGCATGCTCGTTTGTGTCTCTCCTCCTTTAGGACCTTGCGCGAGGCGCGATGTGCGAGGAAGCGAGACGCGAGACGACGAAGAACACGTCATAATGGCTCAACACGGTGAAACGGGGATGTGTGTCGACGATGGGCCGACTTAATACAATCCGTATTATGCATGATCAGCATCAACGGCGTCTGCTTCATGCTTCGGTGTTTAACCTGCTGCCGGCGTCTCACGTGGCTGATAAAGATCACGTGGCAAGACAAGTCCCACCATCTGGATCTTTCTTGCCGGGTCACGCGAACGGGGAACGCGGAGGGGGCGATAAGACCGAAGGGGGCAAAACCGACGATTGGGAAAGGCGACGCGATAGAAAGAACACACTTGTCGACGACTTTTTGTCTTTGGTTTGCCTTTGCTTTTTTTCTTTTTTTCTTTCTCCTCTTCACGTCTGCCCCGCTCGCTCGTCCTCAACTACACCCCTCCGCCGACCGCTCGCCCGTTCTTGCCACCCCGTGCGACGGTGACGGTGACCGTGGCGAGCCCGATTCTGATCCTCCATGGCCAACGGGGCAGTCGATGTCCCCAACCAGCGAGGACCGGCACCTCCTTCGCCTTCCACTCCGTGGAGGAGTTCCTTGTGAGCCATCGCCGACGACTGACCGCTCGCGGCCCAGACAGACAGACGTTCGTACGCTTGCTTGCGCTCACTCGCCTCCCTCTTCCTTCCCCGCTTTAGAGACCTCGTGTTTTCCTACTCTCGCTCCCAGGCCTACTACGCCGATAACCTCGAGACCTCGCCCTCCTTCACCGAGCGACAATGGCGACGGCGCCCTCCCGATCAAGAGGCGGGCGAGGGGGACGGAGACAGAGACGGAGACGGAGACGAGGATGAGGACGAGGGCGAGGACGAGGACGAGTGGGAATACGGGGAAGACACGATCGAGGAGTCCATCGACGAGGAGGATGAAGAGGAGGACGACGAATCGGAGGAACGCATTTCGGAGGATCATGCCCTGTTCCCATCGTGGGATGGCGCGGTGGACGGGGGAGGTGGGCAGAACGCAGTGGCTCTTCGACGCTCTCCAAGCTCTACGCAGCGGTTGTCCCCCCGCAACCGGAACGCACACAGTGAGAGGAGGGGCCCGAGCCTCAGCCCGCCAGACGAGCGACATCGCCGTCTACGGGGAGATGAAGATTGGAAAGAGGAGGAGGAGGAAGGGGACGAAGATGCGGACGGACGTCGAGGCCGTTCCCGAAGACCGAGCAGGAGCCAGCGCAGCCCGGAGGTGTCTCCCTTCTCCTCCGCTGCCAGGATCGCTACCGCCTCTGGATTGGGCGGACGGGCTGGACGAAATGCTGCCGATCGCGACTGGGAAACCAAGCGGAAGGTGAAGGACCTCCCATTGGCCGCGATGGGTGCGCTGGACGGCTCGGCGCTCAATGCCGAAGAAGGCGAAGAAGGCTCCATCCCTTTCAAGACGCCCACCGCGTCGAAAGCGTCCCTGTCTCCTCCATCGCCCCAGGAGCACCAGCATTCTACGACCGTCGATCCTTCTCTGCTCCGGGCGGAAGCGGTGACCGAGTCCACGCCGCTGCTCAAGAGGGCCAAGAGCTCCAACAGCATGAGCAGAGTCGGCAGCGGTCGCTTGCGCAGGCGCAGCTCCGGCTACTCCACCGGCGGAGGCAGCAGCGTGCGTAGCGCCGGCGGCAAGAGGGGAAGCACGGTTGGCGGACCGTCGGTAGGGCCGTCGCTGCCACCGAGAGGCACGAGCACTTTTGGGCAGAGCTTGTTCAACTGCGTCAACGCTTTGGTGGGTGTCGTGAGAATGGCTTCGTAGACTCGTGCCGCCATCTCAGCGTGTCTTCCCGTATCCGTATGTGTACGGGCGATTCTGATCGGACGTTTTGTTTGGTTTCGTTGGTCCTTTGTCAGATCGGAGTGGGCATTCTGTGAGTCGTCACGTCCGCTTTTGTAGCCTCACCTGTCTGTCTGCTGAAGGCTTCTCCCCGCTCGTCTCCTTCTCTCTAGGTCCGAGCCACTGGCCTTCGCCCACGCAGGCTGGGTAGGCGGCGTGCTCCTCATTCTCGGATGTGGCGCTCTCACCAACTATACGTGAGTTTCCAAACCCGCTTGACGTCGTCCCATCCCAGATTGCCGCCGTGTCCTCCTAAGCCTGGTTCCACCCTCCCTGTCTGTGTGCAGCGGCAAGGTTCTCGCACGCATCATGTCGTTGGAGCCTTCTCTGCGCACCTACGCCGACATTGGCAGCTTTGCCTTTGGTCACAAGGCCAAGATCGTAGTCAGCCTGCTCTTCTGCATGGAACTCTTTGCAGTCTCCGTCGCCCTCGTCATCCTCTTTGGCGACTCGGTGAGTTTACCCCATCCGCCGTCGCTTTGCCGCACGAGCACTACTGCTGACGGACGGGCATGGGATGGGCGCTCCCTATATCTCTCTCTTTTTCTCTATCTCACGCACAAATCCAGCTATACGCCATTCTCGGCGTCTGGTCGCCTACAGTCTTTAAGGTTATCGGCTTCTTCCTCGTCCTCCCTACCGTCTTTCTTCCCTTGCGGTGGCTGTCTGTCACGTCCATCGTCGGCATCTTTTCTACCTTCAGTGAGTATCCAAGTCCGTCCCATACGTTCGACCCTATGTCTTGACTTTTGGCTTTTGATTGATCATGCGCCTCGCAGCCTTATTCATTGTCGTCCTCGTCGACGGGATCGTCAAGCCCGACGCACCGGGTAGCCTTCGAAGCCCGGCAGAGACGAGCCTGTGGCCGCGCTGGTCAAGCTTCCCGCTGGCCTTTGGCCTCATCATGGCCGGCTTCTCCAGTCACCCCGTCATTCCGAGCCTGCTCAGAGACATGCGCGAACCGGAAAAGTTCAACAAGATGCTCGACCTGGCTTATTTAGCCACCACGTCTAGTGAGCCCACGCCCCCAGGTTGGCGACCTGTCCCACAATGTCCGTCTGACGCTACGTCTCGCTTTCTTTTTGCAGTTTATATGCTCATGGGAGTCATAGGCTATTTCATGTTCGGCCAAGACGTGTCGGACGAGGTGAGCTGATCGTCGAGCGGTTCATCGTTCCTCATAGCAAGCTTGTCCGGGCTAACAGCCGCTCGTCGTTTCTCCAGATTACCCGCGATATCGTCCGTACGCCAGGCTACCCTCGTGGGCTGACCCAGCTAGCGATCTGGCTGATCGTCATCAACCCTCTGGCCAAGTTCGCCCTCGCCACCCGCCCGGTCAACACGACCATCGAGCTTCTCTGTGGCGTTGAGCCTCCCTCTACGCCTTCTTCTGCCTTACCGATCGGCAACAGGCGCCAAAAGCCCTGCACCCCCACCGGAGGCGGCGGCTCATCCTTCCGCCAGCGAAGACGAGCCAGCGCCCCTTCGGCCATTGTCCTCTTCGCTTCGTCCAGCGGTAGCGCTAGCCCGAACGGCCTCGGTTACTCCTCCCTCGTCACCGACGGGTCCCGATTCGCTTCCGACTTGGCCAGCAGCGACGTGAGCAGGGCGGAGGCGGAAGGCTTGAAACAAGAAAAGTCGTCCGCATGGAAGAGCGACAAGGCACAGGCCTTCGCGAGAACATGCATCACCGTCGGCGTCACCGCCGTGATCGTTATGACCGCCATCGGTCAGTAATTCAACCTTTGCCGCCGCGCGCTACGACGCAACTCTCACGTTACCCATCCGACGTCCCTTACTGAACTTGCGCTTCCTTCATTTCTCCACGCCCCTCCAGCCGTCCCGGGTTTCGATAGGGTGATGGCGTTCCTTGGCTCGCTTCTCGCGTTCGCGAGCTGTGTCATCGGCCCACTCTTGGCTAGTGAGTACGCCGCTGGTCTCCGCGAGCGATCCGTGTGAAGCGCATTCGTTCACATTCCGGAGTCTTTGACCCTAAAACAGATCTCAAGCTCTTCGGTCGCCAGCTCTCATGGACGCGCTGGGTTCTGGACTTTGTTATTCTGACCCTCTCCATTGTGGCCGCCGCCGTGGGCACCGCCTGGTCCTTCCGTGCAACCTCGTAGTAAATTCCGGTCAAACCTCTTGGATTTCGTTATGCTCTTCTACTCCACTGCGCATTCGCTTTCGATGCTTGTCCGGACTTCCGCAATTTCGGCTCATCGCAATGGTCGCAATGTCATCGACGGTTCCCATTTGATTGGTCGTGAACGAAGAATCGCGCGGACTATGTACCTGCGGTATCCAATCAAAGTTCTCAAAATCTGAAGGAGACAAATGACATCCGGTCAGATCAGAGCGTCATCTGAATTACGCGACCTGAGGCATAGCACCCGAACGTCAACCTGTCTGTCTGTGGCTGCCAGTCGCCAACGGCTGTTTCAGCACCAGGAAAAAAAAGAACGGATTGTGTCAAGCTCCGTCGGCAGGCTCGTGTGCAGATGTGCAAATGAGAAAGCGCATGCGGCCATGAGCCTACTATCTTCACAAACGCACGGCCGATGGCCAGGAACAGGGCGAGTGCCGGGTGAACGGAAATGGATTCATCTACTGCATTATGCTCCTTGAGGACGTGTTAGAACGACGTTTCACCTACATGCTCGAGGACGGACGTGAGCCCGGCACTCATGCGTAAAGCCAATGAAGCGGCCGTCTCAGACTTGGACCGGACGGTTTCGCTCGCCATGGCCGTCGCAGAACGGAGAAAAGGGAGACGAGGTGAATACTCGGGTTTGAATGGGAAGGCGTACACGGCCGAGATGGAAGAGATCATTCGTCACCGAAGATATGCCTCTTGCGTGCTTTCGTCTCGGACATGCCTCGTCCAGAACCTACAACGCCGACTGTGGACGCCACGAAGTAAGAGAAGTGAAGAAATCTTGTGAACAACTATTATCCACACAAAATGACTTAAACATATAGGATGAGTCTATTCGAGGACATCCGAACTCACCTCTTGAACCCGGTTCGTCGCCCGTCTTAAACATGCTCTTGCCACTGACGCCGGGGACAATGGTCGCTTTCTTCTTCGCAAACTTGGCCCACGCGTTCTGCTTCTCCAACATCTCTTGGCTCTTGGTTGCTCTGCATGGTGGGATGGTTCAAGACGAAGATAGAGAATAGAGAGTGAGAACGGCCACACGATTGGCGACAATCTCGCGCCACCAAGATGCGAGACGGGTCGATCCGTGCACTCACCGGCTTTCCGCCTTCTTCTCGTTCTTCTTCCGCCTCTTCTCCTTCTCCGCCTCCTCCTCAGGTGTCAAGCCTGCGGCCCGCTTCTTTCCCTTGTCGGCACCTCCGGTGTTTGGTCGGAGAGAGGAGGCGTTGACGACTTCTGTGTTGTTGTAACCTGAGCGGCGGAGAGTGATTGGTTCACGAGGCGTCAGTATATGCGCCCAAGTATATGCGCCCAATCGAGCAAGAAATGTTTCCATTTCCTAAGATGTGGACACACAGGCACTGAGACTCACCCTTGAAGATGATAGAGTAGACAGGAGCCTGCTCTGAACCGGACACGGAAATTACTTTTGCTGGGTACCAACGCCCATCGCCCTGAATGCGCGCGCGAGCGGATCCAGCAGGAAAAAGAATGGGGAAGACGAGAGATGAAGCAAAAGCTATGGTTGGTGACAGTTGAAAAGCCAGATCGCCAAGCATCCAGCTGACACAATCCAGCCTCTGACGCCAGCGAGCGGTTCGACGATGCCAAAAGGCCAAACAAAAGACTTACCGAATACTTGGCCTGCACCTCATCACCAGCAGCAAACTTGACGGTACCCTGGACGGGACTAGCAGCCCTCGCCGTCAGGGTATCCTTTCCACCGCCATTTCCAACGCTTCCTTTAGCGCCGGCTTTCACGGAAGCGGCAGGCGAGGACCGGGATGGAGAGGACGCGAGGGTGGGAGTGGCGACGGAAGGGGAAGCTGAGGCAAGGGCGGAAGACGAAGACGTTCCACTTTGCTGTTGTTGCTTCTGCGTGCTTAGGTACGAGACGGTAAGGTCGATGAGGTTGGTGAGCTCTTGTTTGAGATTGAGCAGCTCCGACGAGGACGGGTCTTTAGCAAGGGCAAGCTCGACCTGGGAGAGCTGGTACTTGTATGTCTCTAGTTCGGAGGTGTCCATGATTTTGCCGGAGAGACAAAAGGGAGCGCAAGCAGGCAAAAAGACGGAGCAAAGGGTGAAAAGCCGGAAAGGAGAGTGAAAAGTGAGAGAGAAGTGATGGGGATGGTGATGGTGATGGTGGTGACGAACGGCGGTGGTGTGATGGGAAGCGGTGAAGGATGATCGGCCCATGTTGCCGCAGCATGCCCCGCCAGGGCTTAGGTGCCAGAGCCAGGGTGATCGGGACGTCTGTGAGGAAAGCGTAGGCAGGGCCTTGACTTTTCATCTCTTCGAAGCAATGCTTAATCGCCCAGCCAGCATACACGCATCACAGGGGTAAAGGGTCTGACATTAAAAAGAGCAACTAGGGTTTGCTGTGCGTGTCTGGCGACGGCGAGGAGGAACGCCCGTCCTTTGTGAGAGCGTTCCGAGCTGCTGCGGTAGATGGTGCTTCTTTTAGGCACCCTCGTTCGAAGATTATCCTTCGCCCTCAACCCCCTTCTCAACACCGAGCTGGTCATCACCACAGGCGACAACGTGCGCTGGCGCGGAGCCCAGTCCGCCAAAATGCCCGCAGCCATCGTCACTAGGCCCTCGCCGCCGTCACCGTCACCGTCGACCTCCAAAGCGACCTCGGCGCTCGCAGTTGGCAGCGTCGTCCTCGTGAACGGCAGACTCGTCCGAGCCGGCGATCCGCGGTGGGCCGCAGAGCTCGAAAGCTCGGCTCGAGCATGTCAGGGAGACAGTGAAACGGTTACAAAGGGGGGTCGCAGGAAGATTTACACATGCACTTGGGAGGGCTGTGACAAGGTCTATTCCAAGCCTACAAGGCTGGACGAGCATTATCGCGTGCACACTGGCGAAGTAGGTGTGGAGCATCCGATGTCATGTCCCTCTCCCGCCCCTCGCTCCACAGTCCTGCCCTCTCACACTTGCTCTTTTTACGCCTCCTATAGCGCCCCTTTGCTTGTCTGCATTGTTCGAACACTTACCGTCGTGAATCGCACCTCCACGCGCACGCGAGGACACACCAACCGAGTGACAACAAGCCTTTCAGATGTGATCGCCCAGCATGCGGTAAACGGTTTTGGACGGCGCAGCATTTGAAGAGGCATACAGATGCGCATGACGGGGAGAACGCTTTTGAGGTGGGCTCTCATGGCGTACCACCACATGTGTATCTGCACTACTTCGTTTGGATTTCGGAACTTACACCTCGGTCGTCCCCGTCTTCGCTTCCCGCTCCAGTGCCCCAAACCTAACTGTCCCGAATCGTTCGCCAAACACAAGCAGCTTCGTGAGCACGTCGCCGAGGCGCACAATGCGCCTGGCACCAGGCCGTTTGAATGCTCACATGAAGGGTGCGAGAAGAGCTTCCCGACGGGGAGCAAGCTGCGCAAACATGAGAGAACACATGATGGTGCGCAATTATTGTCTCTGTGTGATTGCTCGAACCATCAAGGGATGTGGTGCTCAATATAGGTTTACTGTCGCCGGATTCAGGCTCAAGATACGTCTGCAGCCTCCCTCATGACCCGCCCTCTCAAGGCCCGTCGAATCCCGCTGTCTACTCCTTCCGTACTTGGACCGACCTCCAGGCCCACCTCCGCCAGGCCCATCCTCCCACGTGCCCGTACCCCGAGTGCAGCGGACGCACGTTCACGAGCGCTCGCGGCCTTCGCGGACACCTGATGGCGCACGAGGATCGGAAAATGGAAGAGAAGAGGCGTCGACTGTTGAGCGAGGAGAGAAGTGCAGTATCCGGAGAGAGTGAAGATGGGGAGGGAGAGGACGAGGCGAAGCGCTTGGGGGGTGGTCAGCGCGGGAGAGACCATGTCTGCGATTGGGAGGCATGCGACAAGGCTTTCAAGTCTGTGAGTCGGCGAACGCTTGATGTGCGCAACAAAGAGGTCACTCGCCATGAAGCAAAGCGATGGCTGACGCCTTCGTCGATGCCCCGTGTTTTTGCCTCTTCTTCGCCAGGCGTATGCTCTTCGGACGCATGTGAACACGGCTCATCTCGGCCTTCGTCCCTTCGTCTGCGACCGTGAAGTCAACGGCAAGGTCTGCGGAAAAGCTTTTGGACACAAGCACCTTCTCCTCCGACATGGCAAGTTGCATGACCGTGACGCGGCGAAAGGAGTTGAGGAGGCAGCAGAGGTGTACTCGGACGCCGACAGGTCTAGGACGAACGGAGCGAATGACCGAGAGGCGAGCGACGACGCTTCTTCCCGCACGGACTCTCGTTCTCGTGGCGACTCGGCAACGACGTTGATGAATGGCCGCAAACGAGCTCGTTCCGTATCTCGAACTCCGGCATCGAGGGGATCGAAACGATCCAAGGTGGACCTTCTCACCGGTGCTGGATACGCTCCCTCAAACGATGACCAAGCTGCCGAGACGACGACGCCCGTGGACGGAAACGGAAGACGCAGAAGTCAGAGCGCCGGCCCTCGTCTGCGCGTTTACGCTTGTCCTTGGCCCACGATCGTCCTCGAAGGCCTTGAATCAGATCCAGACGCCACTGCAAGCGCGCCCATCTCGCCCAGCACCGCCGGACGGGCTACGTCTCCTGTGCACGGACCGGTGGCGACGGCGCCTGTGCGATGTCGCCGCTGCGAAACATCAGGATCGGACGCGAGCAAGGAGACGAACGACGATGACGACGACGACGTCGACGTTGAAGATGACAGAGATCTGACCGATCCTTGCCAATATCGCTTCTCACGCGTGTACGACCTCCGACGGCACCTGGCGTCTATGCACGGGGTCAGGCTGGAGGATGAGGAGCTGAGGATCTGGTTGGGGGCGCCGCGGAAGAGGAGAGACGGTACTGCCGGCGGGGGCCATGGCGACGGGGAATAAGAGACGACGGTGGATGACGTGGAAGTCGTGACGTCGCATGTAGTCTTTTTTTGTCCCCATACTAGGCTGTACACCAATGTAGCTGAGATATACCCGGCCTCTGCCTTTCATTCGAACAGGCGAGCCTACTGTATCGTCCATCCATTCGTCAATCCTCTTCGTCCATACACAAAAAACCCACAAAAAAACGAACGTTTACGAAAGCTTGATACGGAGGGATTAGGGGCAACAGGTAGGTGCGTGGATCGACGGAAAAGTGCGGACAAGATGGATGGGCTAAGACGGATGATTGGATGGACGGACGGACGGATGGATGGATGGATGGGTGGGTGGAACTGGAGTGCTCGCGACGCGCGATGCGTGGAGATCTAGCGAGCAGGTATCAAATGGGGCGGTGATGTGGATCGTGATCGAGGAGGGGAAGAAGAAACGGAAAATACCTCTTCGAGGCCGGCAAGGAAAGGAAAAAAAAATAAAATAAAGAAGCTACAGGGAGGGAGGGATGCTACCGCGGTAAAGCGAGCGGCATTCGAACGAAACTAAACATTACCGCAAGGCTGACCGGGCAAACTCAAAGAACGTCAAAAACCGAAGATGGGGAGGGGGGAGGGAGCGTACGGGTTGCACGTAGGCGCCTGAGCGCGCCCGCAGGATGGACCGGGTAGCGCCGGTCGACGGCGGGACGGCGTTCAGAAAGAGCAGGTAGAGTCAACTTCGATGGCGGGGCACAGGGTGGCGACCCACTTGAGGAAGATGACGAGGTACTGATCGACCCGGACTCCCTCGGGCGGGTCGTCCTCCTGGCTCGGACCGGACGCCTCCTTTTCTGCCTTCTTCTCCTTGCTGTCCTTTCCCGTCGCCTTCCTCACCACCCCTCCCAATCCCCAACCGCGCTTCTTACCTCCTCCTCCTCCCCCACCGTCTTTGCTCCGCCTCTCCTTCTCCTTGCGCTGCTCCTCCAAGACGCTCGCATTCATTCGCTCGATCACCTTCTTCATCACGCTCGCATGCCTGCACGGGTGCACGGACGCGGTGGAGATCGTCGCCGAGTGGGGGAAGGGTTCGATGGTCACCGTCTTTTGGGCGTAATCCGAAGACACGTCCTCAAAGATTTGGGACGGCTTGAGCGGCGTGCCGTTCTGCAAAGGCGGATGCGGCCAAGAAGCGCTCAGTAGTTGCTCTCACGCCACACGTGCATAGGCAGCAAGTCGGTGCCGGCGCTCACCTCGTCAAAACCAATGAGCCAGAACCGCGGCGTCTGGTAATACTTGTCGTACGTGATCAGACAATCGTACGTTCGAACCTGAACCAGGTTATCCGCAGTCCTGGTGACATCAAGGGAGACCCATCGAGTGAGCCACAACCGTCTTCAGCTCGACGAGAGAAAAACCTTAACCGCGCACTCTTTGTCCTTGCTGGTTGGCTTAGGTTTCTGCACCTGCGCCGTAGCAGGGTCCTCCACTTCCTCGACGCCACCTCCGAGGTCCTCATCATCCATATCAGGAATGTCATCGATATCCGGCATATCAGACGGGTTCCCGCCGCCGCCGCCTGCCGCCGCTCCACTCGCGTCGCCGCCGGAATGCAAGGTCATGTCGGCCACTTGCCGCGCCATGTCGTCTTCCACGCCAGCAGGGAGCGCATCAACATCTGGGATATCTTGAATATGAGGGGCTTCGGAAGGTGGCAGAGAGGATCCTGCACCTGATCGACGGGATAGATCAAAGTGACATCAGGAGAGGCGTCAGGGTCGGCGGCGACGCGTCTCGTCGACATGCATAGGCGACACGATCATATGCTCACCGCCGTTCGTGTGAGTCGCCACCCAGTCCTCCTCATCGCCGGTGGCCCCGACCTCTTTGGAAAAAGAAAGCATCGTCTCGCCGCCTTCGTTTACGGCGGCTGACTCCATCTGCGAGACCCGGCGAAGGCATGGAACTAAGCGAAGAAGGAAATAGAGAAGGCGATTGAGCGTGAGGGATGACACAATGATGAACAGCTCCACAGGACGACTTGCCTCCTCTAGACACTAGGTACTGTTTCTCGGCTGGAAGGAAGTCGCGGACCTTGGACCCATCGCCTTTTTCCCTGAGGGCGTTACAATAAGCGAGCATATGTCAAGCTCTCCATCGTTGATGGCAGTACCAGAGTGGTCGACTCGTCTTCATCCGCTCACCATGACCATGTTGGGAACTTGTATACCAAAAAGTCTCCCGCTGCGACAAACTCCTCTGTCAAGCGGTACGAACACACGACAATTGGTCAGCGTTACTGGTGGTGGAGAGGCGGAATGACCTCATTCGCAGAAGATCGGTGCATCCCACCTGGGGTGATGCGCCCGTGCTCTTTGAATTTGGATTCGCGAAGGACCTGATCGAGCAGAGCAGGGAGCGGGGAAGAAGAGCGATGGAGAGGCAAATCAACGTGGTCCGTCGCGTGCGAGGCGCCGGAGGAGAGACAAAGAACTCACTGGAGAGAGATAGTCTCTGACAGCCCAAAAATGGGTCTAAGGGAGGAAATCAACAGGGATGAGCGAGGGAAGGGTTCAAATGTCCACATCCCCCAAAGCAGCTGTCGATAGGACATGCCTGGGACGAAGATCGGGAGCGCACCTGTATGGAATTTTGGAGGCTGTTCATGGTTGTGGTGCTCTGAGCTGGTTGCTCGGCGAGCCGTTGGATAGAGTGAAAAGGGGGAAGGCGACGATGAAAGGCTAGGCGAGAAAGAATAAGTGGATGTGAGGATGAAGTGTGAACGTGATGAGCCTGGCCGGCAGCGAACTAAGCATAGCACATCGTTGGCGGACGGACGGATGAGTGCTGCGGCAGACGGATTGATAGAGGGTGCTGCGGCGGGCCGGACGCTCGCTGGGGAAGTTCGACGGCCTGCTTCGCATGGACGATCATCATTACGCTCGAGGCAAACAACGCAGACAGGCGACGGCCAACAGCTTTCCCCTTGTCTTCTTCACGGGTCGAAAGAGGCACGGCTAGCGCCGGAGCGCCTGGCCATATTTCTTGTTATTCTTCTCGCCGCTTCTTAGCTCGGTCAGCCGCCGCGATGGGCGCGCAAACACCGACACGGACGTCGCTCGTCCCGAGCAGCTCCTCACACGCCAAGCTCGCCGCGGTTCTCGCTCTCGGGGCCGCCTTGAGGCTGGGCCTCTTTGCGACAGGACTACCGACAGCTTTGCGAGATCGGGTCGAGCTGGTTACGCCGATCACGAGCCTGAAAGGGCGTGAGTGCCGAGAGAGCGAGAGCGAGTGGGTGAGGGACAGGGCAAAGGAGAGCAGGACGCCGTGATTCGACTGACGGGCTGCTTCTGACCCTGCTTTACGATGACCAGTTAAAGAAGGCGTCTACCTCCTACACAACAAAATTTCGCCCTATTCCGGCGGGCCCTTCCACCAATCCCCCATCCTCCTCACCCTCTTCTCCACCGTCCTCCCCGTCACCTCGCGCTTCTGTAATGCCCTGTGCTGGACGGCGGCGGATGTCGGGGCTGGATGGTTGCTCGGCGAGTTGAAGCGGTGGAAGAGCGGGTCCGGCGATGACGGCGTTTGGAAGGTGGCCGCTTTGTGCGTGAGCGCGTCGTCGCGCTTGTGGAGGCGAGGGCGAGCGCGGTGAGTCTCCAACAGACAGCTGTCGCTCACCACGATCCTTCTCTTTTTCAGATATCTTTTCAACCCCCTCACACTTGTTTCCGCTCTCTCGCAATCGACCATTCTTTTCTCCAACCTTGCCGTACTGTCCGCCACTTTCGCCGCTACTCAAGGTGAGCTCCTTGACGGCAACTGGATTTTCTGGCCCTCAAGGCTGATGATGATGACCAGTTCAGCCTTGTAGCGCATATTCCTGTCTGTCATTGATCGTATTGTGCTCATTTTTGTCCTTCGCTTTTGTCCAAGGCAACATTGAGAACGCCATGCTTTTCATTGCGCTCGCCTCCTCGTTCTCCCTCTACCCCGTTCTGCTCGTGCCCGCTTTGGTTTTGCTTCTCGTGCAGTCTGGCCGAAGACAAGGCTTCAATGGAGGGTTCATCGGAGACAAGGTGCGTGACGCGTCCGTTTGAAGCTTCTTTTGTGTCTGAACCTATCCCTCCTCTTCTTGGCCGCAGAGGACGGTCATCACGGCCGTGGCCAACCTGATCTTGAGCGCGAGCGCGCTGGTCGCCGTGTCTCGTTACGTAGCCGGCTCATGGAACTTTGTGCGAGGCGTGTACGGAACCATGTGAGTTTGCTCTTTTTCCCCCTCGTCGCGACAGCTACAGCTTGGAGGCTCATGCACGCTTTCCCTCGCTCCATTTCCACGGCGAAGCCTCCTCGTGGACGACCTCACGCCGAACATCGGTCTCTGGTGGTACTTTTTCATAGAGATGTTCGACCACTTCAGGGACTTTTTCCTCATGGCATTCCAGTTGCATGTCTTGATCTATGCGGCGCCGGTCACTATTCGGCATCGGTGCGTGGAGTTTAGTTTTCGAGTTTCATCATCCGTTTTCGTTCTGTTCACGTTTCTCCCCATTTTCTCTGCCCCCCTTCTCGATGTCCGACGGATGATAGGGAGGATCCGTTGTTCGCGATCACCATTCTTTCAGGTATCATGGCCACCTTCAAGTCTTACCCGTCTCTGGGAGACACTTGCCTCTTCCTCGGTCTGCTCAGTTTGCACGACGAGATCGCGCCTTGTGAGTGACGTGCGGTACCCCGTCTGACCCTTTGTCAAGACGGATGGCGCGCGGACTCAGGCATCCCTCTCTTCCTCTTCGTCTCGAACCGCGCACACACAGACTTGCGATACCCCTTCTTCTCCGCCACCGTGCACCTCTACGCGCTCTTTCTCCTTCCCACCTTCTACCACCTCTGGATCTACGACGGCAGCGGCAACGCCAACTTTTTCTACGCCGTCACCCTCGTCTGGGCCTTGGGCGGCGGCGCGCTCATCCTGGACGCGGTGTGGGCGTGGGGGCGGAGGAAGTGGGAGACGGAGGGAGAGCGAGGGAGGGCGGAGAATGGGTCGGCGGTGGTGCAAATGTAGACTCGTCCTTGCTATTGTACTCTCTTTCCTTCCTTTCTCTGCCCTCGGTGGGCTCCGGTTCACGTGTACCGCCCTGTCCCGCTCCTGTCTGTCTGATCGCCGCATCCCGCGCGCACGTTGTTGTCCGCCCGTCGACTGCGGCAGTGAAATTCCCACGGTCGCATCCCCTCTTGCGTTTCTGCCGAGCCGACTGTTCGGTCGCGCGTCGAGTCGCCCCTTCGCTCCTCCATCTTCGAACGCCTCGCCGGATCCCCTTTCTCTCCATCGCCACCACCGCCGTCGCCGTCGCCACCGCCACCTTCTTCCCCTTCTTGCTATCCCTCGTCCGCATCGGCGTCGTCCTTCCTAGTCCCTCTCCTTTCCCCCGCAGCGCTTCCGCCGCACGCTCGCATTCTCCAACCCCCTATCGCCCGCCAGACGGACGGTCCCTCGTCTCCAGTCGCCTCCCCATCCCCTCCCCTGTCCACATCCATCATGGCCAGCCGCGATCTTTCCCACCGTCAGAACCAGTTCAAGAACAAGGGCCTGTACAAGCAGGATGAGCTCCGCAGGAGACGAGAGGAGGCACAGGTGGAGATCCGCCGGCAGAAGAAGGACGAGAGCTTGGCCAAGCGGAGGAACTTGGTCCTCTCCAGCATCGCCAGTGGCGGAGAGTCGGACGATGAGGACATTGGCGTTGCCATGGACGCTCAGGTGAGTCCCTGTCCCCGTTCGTCTCCCATGTCTGATCGCAGCGCCCTCCCCGGCCTCATTCAGACGGCGGCACTTCATCTCGCATCGCACACACACTT
This sequence comes from Peribolospora baueri, assembly GCA_029717555.1. Taxonomy (NCBI): domain Eukaryota; kingdom Fungi; phylum Basidiomycota; class Peribolosporomycetes; order Peribolosporales; family Peribolosporaceae; genus Peribolospora; species Peribolospora baueri. The sequence goes on along the minus strand of JAMDHS010000008.1, from coordinate 180,238 downwards.
ATCCTGCGTCCCTCTGTCGTGCCCATGTCGATTGTGCGTTTGCTCATGCTTGCATCCCTTCCCTCTCCACTCCTGCGATTCCCTTCTCTTCAGCTCAACGACCAGCTGCCGCAGATGATCCAGGGCGTTTTCTCCGACGACGTCGAGGCCCAGCTTGACGCGACGACCAAGTTCCGCAAGCTGCTCTCCAAGGAGAAGAACCCGCCAATTGAAAAGGTCATCGAGTGCAACGTGGTGCCCCGATTCGTCGAGTTCCTTCGTTCTCAGCACTCCATGATTCAGGTGAGCGAGCCGCTCGTCTTTCCTCCTGCCCCTCACCGTATGCCTCGTCGCCCGTAGCGCTTGCGACTGATCATGCTCCGGCCTATCTATTCCCTCTCACTCCCAGTTCGAGGCGGCATGGGCTTTGACCAACATCGCCTCCGGCACCTCGGACCACACCCAAGTCGTCATCAGCGCCGGCGCCGTCCCCATCTTCATCGAGCTCCTCGCTTCCCCCGTCCTCGACGTGCGCGAGCAGGCTGTCTGGGCGCTCGGCAACATCGCCGGAGACAGCCCCAAGTGCCGCGATTACGTCCTGCAGCAGGGTGCCATGGGCCCACTGCTTGCTCTCTTGAGCGAGAACCACAAGCTCAGCATGCTTCGCAACGCCACTTGGACGTTGAGTAACTTCTGCCGCGGCAAGAACCCGCAGCCTGAGTGGGAGCTGGTGAGTCGCTTGGGCCACACCACGGGTGCCTGTACCTTGATGTGTCCGCCGTCGCTTATGTGATCACCCCTTGCCATGTCGTCTTTCTCCACAGGTGTCCCCGGCCCTCGGCGTGCTTAGCAAACTCATTCACTCCATGGACGAGGAGGTTTTGATCGACGCGTGCTGGGCCGTCTCTTACTTGTCGGACGGCGCGAACGAGAAGATCCAGGCTGTGATAGAGGCTGGACTCTGCAAGAGGCTCGTCGACCTGCTCATGTGAGTTTCCACGTCTATTCACATCACCGCCAGTGGAGCTTGCGGTCGTTCGCGTTTTCTAACGGATCTCTTCGGCTCTGGCGACTTCGGCAGGCACAACTCCACCTCCGTTCAGACACCTGCTCTTCGCTCCGTCGGCAACATCGTGACGGGCGACGATTTGCAGACCCAAGTCGTTATCGCATCCGGTGCTCTGCCGCCTCTCCTCGCCCTCCTCTCTTCTCCGAAGGACGGCATCCGGAAAGAGGCGTGCTGGACGATCTCGAACATCACCGCCGGCAGCCCGCATCAGATTCAGGCCGTGATCGACGCTAACATCATCCCGCCGCTCATCAACATCCTCCAACACGCCGACTTCAAGACGAAGAAGGAGGCCTGCTGGGCCATCTCCAACGCGACCTCTGGCGGTCTGCAAGAGCCTGCGCAGATCCGGTACCTCGTCCAGCAAGGGTGCATCAAGCCTCTGTGCGATCTGCTCAAGTCGATGGACAACAAGATCATCCAGGTCGCCCTGGATGGACTCGAGAACATCCTCAAGGTTGGCGAGCAGGACAAGGAGGCGGCGGGTGGCACGGGCGTGAACCAGTACGCCCTGTTCGTGGAGGAGTGCGGCGGCATGGTGACGATCCACAACCTGCAGCACCACGAGAACCTCGAGATTTACAAGCATTGCTACTTCATCATGGATAAGTATTTCCCCGAGGACGAGTCGGAGGCGCTCGAGGGGCCTCAGGTCGACGAGAGCGGCGCGTTTGCGTTCCAGAGCGACCTGGCCGCACCTCAGGGCGGTTTCAACTTTGCCAGCATGCAGCAGTGAGCGCCGTCGCCGCCTCGTTGGCGAGTTTTTTTTCCTCCTTCGACGCGCATCCTTTCTTTCGCCGTCGTCCCTCTCCCTTCTTGTGATAGCCTTTGACGTCGTTTCGCTTCGTAATAGCATTGGGTCATTGGTTCGTTCTCACGCCCTCATCCCAACCCAATCCGTCCGTTGAGAATCTCACCCCCGGTCCAGCAACGTTTTTTTCATGTCTCCCTCCCTTTTCCTGGTTTCCCTCACCCTGTTCGTTTGCACTTTGAAACCCCCCTCCGACCCCCCTTAGACCGAGACGCGGCCTTGGTTCGGTTCGGTTTCGGCCGTCCCTACCCCCATCTCGAGTCCAAAATTGCTCTAAAGGAGCACCCTATTGTTACAATCGTCAACGGACCAATACCCTTGCTAGCATCTCTTTCACTTTCCGTCTTCCCTTCCCCCCTTTTGCCTCCTTTCCGTCTCATCTTTTCGCATGTAAGCCAGCTCCGTTCTCCTCCTGTCTTCGCCTCGATCGCGCCCGCCGTCGTCGCTCCTCGTTTTCAGCGCCTTCATTGCGCAGAAACGTTCGCGCCGTGGCTTTTTCTCCTCGTCCCTCCTTCCATCCTTCCTTCCTTCCACGCTCACCTCCCTTTTCGCAAGCTCCCATCCGATCCCATCCCTCCCCCCATCATGTACTGCCTCTCCTCACGCCTCTCCATGCCTGTCATGTCATGTCAACTTATGGCCCCTTCCTCCCTCCCACCACCTCGCCTCACCTCATCATCCCCCGCCTCGCCCGCTCGCTCGCTCGCTCGCCCCTCCATCGTTCTCCATCCATCTCGCATGCGAAGCTGCACCCCCACCCAACTCCCCCTATTCACTCCCCGAACACGCGCACCCCAAAACCGTTTTCCCCACCTTATCACCTTCCGCCCTCCATCCAGTCACGTCACGATCAGATTCAGAACATGCTAGACGTCAGTTCCCAAGAAACGGAAGCAGTACGACGAGGTCCGTGTGTAAAAAAGAAAAAGTCGAACCAAACAAGCGGTAAAAGAACAACATGGTCCGCGCTGAGACTTGCACTCCCTTCCCGTCGAAGAGTTCGCTCTCGCAAACTTCCGCATGAATGGGGCCGGTCTTCACACAAGGTTTTGTCAGATCGTTCGATTCTTCTTGACCAGGGGCAAAAGTACACATTGCGAGATCACATGAAAGGTGCCGGAGAACCGTGTGTCCGAGGACCAGGGGGAGGAGGTACAGTAAAAGCAAGGTATAGAAGTCCGTCACGCCGTCTGTGCCTGAGCCAGGAACTTGGTGAGCTCTGAAAGGAGGGACGGGCGAGCCCTGTGAGCGATTTGTCCCGCAAGTCATTCATGCTCACGGGCCATGCCAGCATGCCAGCGGCAAGAGCAAAGAAAGATGGAGGACTCACGGTCAAGCTGCAAATCCTCGCGGATGACAGTAGCCTTGATCTCGTTATCGGCGTTGGCCGGCACGGTGACCTTGCTTCCCTCCACCTTCCAGCCTCGCTCTTCCACGTAGGACTTGACGGCGTCGCCTGGCGTGAAAAGACGAGTCAAAAGGGATGCCGAGAAAAGGGGGGAAAACGCCAACGAGTTTTTTCGGTTTAGTCCGACATCGCTTTCAACCATGCATCTCCGGAGGGAAGCAGCTGGACAAGCAGGAAAGGGGCGGCTCACCGCTCAAGTTCAAGTATCGACCGAAGCGGTCGATGGAGATACTCCTGAACGCCGTGCCGACGCTGCGCAAGACGACCTGCCTGATTGCGTCGTCGAACCCGGCGTGTTCATCGGTGAACTGCCGCACGTCGGCGTACTCATCGCTGGAGATGGTTTCCCAAAAGAGAGGGAACTTGCAGCGGTTGAGGAGAACGGAGAGGTCGTTGAGTCGGTTAATGAGCGGGTCTTGGGAGGGAAAGACCGTCGTCGGAGCATTGTCGGGGTCGACAGGAACCGGAACGGGAGACTCGCCGAGCAGAGCGAGGCAAAGGCTGAAGTCAGGCTGAGGGGCCGAGGTGAGAGCTTTGACGAGAACGTTAACCACGACGTTGTAGTTGTACTCGGACGGGTTGAACTGGTACCTGAAGGAGCGAAACGACATCCGGCCAAATGAGACGTGCGTACTGTCAGCGCATCTCTTTACAACAGCGAACGACGGTAAAGGAAGCAAAAATGTCAAGGGTGGGTGAAAGGAGGAGGATCAGGTAGAGCTAATAACGTCCTCGTCGTTCGGCAGCGGGTGCGTATTCCCGCTGTCGTCGGTAGGAACGATCGGTAATTATGTAATTCATCATCTCCACCCCTTCACCGCCTTGTCTTTCTCGCAAAAATATGGGCGTATGATCAGGAGCGGCGCCGTCGGACTCACAGTTTCAGAATGGCCAGGTTGGCGAGGCAGTCGTACGTCCCAGTCTGGAGCTGGTGGACGAGATAAGCCTCGAAGAAATCGAGGTTTTGAGGGTTGTATCGATCTGCACCAAGCAGGAGAAAATGCGGGTGAGCAAGGAGCCCGCTGAGTGCGACGCCATTGGGGCGAGAAGGAAAAGGCCAGGGGGACGCTCACCGACACCGGAGATGAGGTGCTCGATCTGTGGTGGCCGGAATGCCGGCTGGGACTGGGGACAACACATCCATCGAATCAGCTCGCTCACGTAACCCAAATGGATAAAGAGGAGTCGAGACGGCGACCCGAAGGCGTACCCACCCAAGATTCTGTCGCCATGGTGGTTGGGCGTGGAGAAGGGGGGACGTCGGTCCACCGGAAGTGTCGACGACGACGCTGACCAGGGCCAGTCGCGCTTTTCTTCGTGACTGCGGCGCCTGAGAGCGAACGGCGCGGTAAGGTTTTGTATTCGTCTGGTTTGAAACGACATTTCAAATCTCGCCCGCCCCGGGTGCGCATTGATCATGCTCCACGACGGCAAGAACGACAAGGTGAGAAAGGCTGCTCATCATCGTCGACTACCTCGTCCGCCCTCCCTCTTCCTCCACGCCCTTTTCCTCTCTGCGCCCCGTATCACATCATGGCTCCTGCTCCTACCGCCACCGTAGAAGCGCCTGTCAACCTGCAGGAGTACGACGAGGAGCAGGTGCGCCTCATGGAAGAGCGGTGCATCGTCGTCGATAACGACGACAAGATGCTCCGCGAGGACAGCAAGAAGACGTGTGAGTGTCGTTCGCGAACAGCTTTCTTTCCCGGCGTCTTTTGTCTGCCGTTGCAACTATGCTGATCTCTCTCGTCCCCGCACCTCTTCCAGGCCACCTCATGAGCAACATCAACCAAGGCCTCCTCCACCGCGCCTTCTCCGCCTTTCTCTTTAACCCCGATGACGGAAGGTTGCTCCTCCAGCGGCGAGCGCCGGAGAAGATCACGTTCCCCAACATGTGGACCAACACTTGCTGCAGCCACCCGCTGAGCATCAAGTCGGAGGTCGTCGAAGAAGACCAGCTGGGTGAGTCCGCACTTCCTGCTAGCACCGGACCATGCATCCCGTTCTTATTTTCCCTCTTCTTCTTTATCTTTTGCTTCTCTCCCAACGCTCTTCAGGCGTAAAGAACGCAGCACGTCGGAAACTCGAGCATGAGCTTGGTATCCCGCTCTCCCAGATCTCCGTCAATGACTTCCAGTACCTCACCCGCATTCACTACCTCGCCCCTTCTACCGGTCTGTGGGGCGAGCATGAGAGTGAGCGTTCTCTCCGTCCTTCAGCCTTTCAATTCACGTCCTTACTGAGCAGGCTTCGCCTGCACAGGTGTGCTCACCACTTTTTCGCATGACCTCCGCTATTGCATCTTTATTGTCCCCATCTAAAGTCGACTATATCCTCTTCCTCACCGCCCACGTCGATCTCAACCTGAACGAGAACGAGGTGTCCGATGTCCGATACGTGACGCAGGACGAGCTTCGAAAGATGTTCGAGGACGAAAGTGAGGGACTAGGCTCGCGTTCAATTCAATCTCCATCTCTCATGCTCCCCGCTCACTCTCGTTTTGCCGCTGTCTCACTTTTTACATCTCTTTCCTCTCGCCAGCAAACTCCTTCACGCCCTGGTTCAAGCTCATCGCCCAAAAGTTCCTCTTTGGTTGGTGGGACCAGCTGCTGAAGAACTCCGCCGCTGCCGAGACGGAGGCGGTGGCGTCTGGAATGGGCGAAAAGAAGAAGAAGGTGGATGCAAAGTCCTTGGCTAGCCTCAAGGACGATGTCATCCACCGGATGCTTTGACGTGACGTCGTCGTTTCAGCGTTCGGTCTTCGGTGGCGCTCTTGGCGGGCCACCGAGGTGGGTGCCCCGCGCCCTTTACAGCGCCACTCGACGTCCGGATCAATAAACTTTGACTGCTTCTCGGTGCGTCGGGTAGATGTGTGGGAAGAAGGAAGGAAGGGTGGAAGGATGGATGGATGAAGGATGTTCCCCGCTACGTCGTCGGCTCAGATCGAGTTGGATACCTATACCGCTTTGCTTCCATCGCTTCTCTTGACCTTTTGGACCATACATAGAACTTATCCGTCCATCGACGTTTATTCTCGTTCTTTCCAACTTGGACTCTAATTTCGTTTTCTTTCCCACTTGGACCGTAGTTCCTTGTACGTCACGCTTGCCACACGGTCGCAGTCGCCCCCGTCGTTCGCCCCCGTCTTTTGTGCGCGGACGGTCTCTTTGGGTAAATTCGCTTTTATTGGAACGACATCACAAGAGGGGAACCGACAGGAAGCCAGGAGAGGAGATTGTAGAGAGAGTTGTGATCGAAGAGCTTGGGCGAATTGAAGAGCATTGGAGACAACGAAAAAGGTAGCGATGCAAGATGCGGTGGTGAGAGTACTGGTAGGCTTGCGAGAGGTTCACGCTATGGCTTGACCTAGGGCTAAGGAAAGTGCCGCCAAGGAGAAAGCATCAGAGATGAACCCGCCCGAAGAAGGTGACCCTGTGTCGCCAAGAGGACGTGAGGAGGGTTGCTGTGGGCTCCTGGCGTATACCCCGGCAGCCTTCCGTGGTTCGGGTCGTTCTGGCTGTACCCCGCCGCAAACTGGGCGAGTTAAGCGAGAGCCAGAGATCACTACCATCGCCCCGACCACGAAGGGAAATCCAAGCCACCCACCTCTGCATAGGCCCGTTCGGCCTCGAGTTGCCATTGCCTGCTCTCAGCTTGTATTATACCCCGTTCCAGCTCTAGCTCGTGAATTCTGCGCTTCTGTGCCGCTTCCCTTTCACACCGATTCGCGCGAGCACGTTTGCTGTGCTCTGCATTCTTGAGACGTTTGTGGTCGAGATAGGAGACGTTGTTCGCAGCACTTGGCGCCATTGTCCTGCCTCGTGGCGAGGTATTCATGGTCTCCCGGCCTATGCCAGAGCTCTCGCCCGAGCGAGGAAACGCCTCGGGAGGACGAGATTGAGGATACCGCTGCCCCTCACCGGCCTCAGCCTCATAAGGAGGCTGCCTTATCGCATCGAACATGCCCCTGGGCGTTGGCGGACGGGCTTGCGCGTTGCGTGTGACAGGTGCTGTCTGAGTTAAAGGAACGAGCGCAACCCCCTGCCCATTCACGTCCTCCCACGAAGGAGCTCTCTGTCATGGATTACCAAATATAGAGGCGGGTGTTGGGACGACTCGAGGGAAGGGCGAGGAGGAGGCCCGAAAATATCCCTGGGGGGGGCCTCGGACCCGTAGCTTGGACCGCAGGAGGAAAGGCCAGAGTCTACACTCTGTCTGATCACCCGATATGTGTCTGTCCTCCGTCCTCTTGTCTAGCAGCGGGCGGTGCGGAACGAAAGGCAAACGCCGTTGGGGAAGCGGCAAAGGAAAAGGGCCGCCGGGGCCGACTTCTGGAGGGGGCGGCGAGGAGGTCCCAAAAGAGAGAAGACAGTGTCAACCGGCAGACTACGTTCACTTTTTGCCGACGAGGAGCACTCTTGCCGTGGTCCGACTGCTCTTGAATGGATTGCAAGTGGACTGCGCAACTTGTTTTGCTCCTGGAGCTTCTGACGGAGACCACTCTGAACCGCCAGGCGCGACGTGGGACTGATGTTATCGAGCAGTTGTTCAGAAAGAGGTTGCGGTGGCGATGAAGCTCGATGCTCCGCAGAGTGGGTGGAGGATTCCTGCGGGAAGACTGGTCTCAACCGTCGAGACCGAAGTAAGCATGCGGCGATATAAATGTGCCACAAGCGACAACCAAAAACAGGAAGGCGTGTGTGCCGTCCGTTTCGAAAGCAGGGGAGACTTAAATATACGAGAGGACGAAAGGGCAGCGCCGCGCGCCGTGTGAAGAGACGGAGGGGGAGTAAACAGAGAAAAGACAGGGGCGACTGAACAGAGAAAAGACAGAGGCTGAGAGTGGAGAGATGGTGGTCACCTCCTTCTCGTCATATCACTCTCCAACACATCTCCAAGAAGCTCGACGACAGTGCAGGATGCGTGACTTGCCAAACAACGTCGCGAGCAGACGCGTCGCTTTCGAGCGTTCCTCCCTCTTCGCATCCACGGCCCACCACTTGTACCGAGCGTGCATGTGCCAGAGCGCCGGGCACTTTATATAGACCTTTGCTTTCAATCCGTTGCTTTATAATACTTTGGAGAGAGAGCCGCTCGATACTCACTTTGCGACTCGCGGTCTCGCCACCAAAGGTCGCGGGAGGCGACTCGGTGTGACCACCAAGACGGTCCAGCTGAGACGTGGGGGAGCAGTTTGGGCAGGAAGCGGGCCGGGTGGGGAGACTCACGACACCGACGAGCAGGTTAGGAGAGGGAATCCGACGAAGTTAGAGTAAGATCGAAGACGAGCAGCAGGAAAAAGGAAGCAGCACGTCGAGATTGGCGGCCCCGAGCCTGCTTGTATCGGGCTTGCGCTCCAGCACAGCACGGTGCACGCAATTTCGGCGTCCTGCTTGCTACGACTGGGTTGCTGGCTACACAGCCCTCTGCTATGTACTTTCTTTTCCGTAGATACACGCTGTTCCAGGCGTCAGCGCCGGCATTACTGCCATCGAGGGCGCTTGCTGGCCTTTGTCCTCGCACGAAGCTGGAGAGCGCTCTCCGGCGGAACAATCTTTAATCTTCTTGATCGGCGAGCGTGTCAATTTGGCGAGAGCCTCATCGGATGAGGCTCTGGTGACTTCTAAACGAGGGAATGAACCTGCTGGGATTCATACATCCAAGTCCGGCAGACATGAAAGCGTTATGGGTGCACAGCTCTTCACTCTCAGGTGGACAAGGCTTTCAAGTCGTGTGAGTGAGCTACATGACTCGCGCCACCGTTACTATGCTCGCCTTTACCAACGCTCTGCTAGCATCCGACCGTTCCATCACCGGCAGTCAGCGTTCAGATGGATAGTCACGTCTGCCACCCAAACCTACGGCGGTGGTTCTCCTCGGCCTCACCCTGGACGGCTCGGTAGAGGAACTCGGTAATCCGGCCTACAACTCATACTACGGAGCCCTGAGCTACCTCACCGCTTAAGGACTTGCAACGTCCTGACCCAATCGAGCCGCGCCGATCCAGGGCAAGGCACACACCTACCAACGACACCCCACGTCAAAGGGGAAATCGCGGCCAAGGTGGAGTGACCGGGGGAGGTACTTCCTATTACTCGTCGGCTTCACCATCGTACTTGGGCGAGGCGAGAGTGCTGCGGCGTCTGATGCCACGTGGGCGGAGACTGCTTGGGCTTTCGTCCGTGCGCGTCCAGTTGGAAGACGACGTCGAGTCGCGGCGAGTCGTTCGTCCACTGCATCGGACACGGCTCGCTGGACTCGGCCTCCCTGGACCGGGCGGCCCCTTGAAGTCAGGATGAGCAAGGCGTCGCAGCCGTCGGTGCTGCAGCGTCGAGGCCAAAACCCAAGCCCAAGAGCGACCGATGCCTCTAGCTCGTGCTCGGCCCTAGGGCAGAGGAAGTCTCCTGAGCGAGCCACATCCGGCGTCGATGATGGACATCGAAGCAGCTCCGACGGCGGCGCCAGTAGAAGAGGAGGAGGCTTCCTCTCGGCTCGTCAGCCTGCGCTCCTCATCCTCGCCGTAGCGACGATCTCTCGCCTGCTCTGCCTCTCCCTCCTCCTCCTCTCTCACCGCCTCTTACCCAGCTTCGACGTCTCTTCCAGTCTTCTCTTTTCTCTCCCTTCTTCCTTGTCATTCTCTGAGGCCCCGTTTTCTACACGCGCGTCAGAAGTCTTCCTCCGCTGGGACGCCGTCTATTTTCTTCACATCGCCGCCGAGGGGTACGTGTGGGAGCAAGAGCTGGCCTTCATGCCCGGCTCGCCGGCTTTGCTCAGGCTCTGTGGGTGGTATTGGGTGGGGTGGCCGAGAGGGGCGGACGAGATTGGATGGAGCGCCGAGAGAGCGCTTTGGGGCGGCGCTGTTCTAGCCAATGGCGCCGCCGTGGCAACTGCGATGGTGTTCTATCGGTGAGGAAGGCCGTCGTTTTCATGCGAATTTTCTCCTCCCTTCGTAGTTACTCATCGCTTTCCTCCTTTCATACGTGCAACTCCACTCAGACTGTCTTCTCACTACCTCCCACCCCGTCATGCGCTCCTCTCCACGCTCCTCTACCTCGTGCCTCCTTCCCCATCCACGCTTACAGTACCATTCACAGAGCCCTTTTTCGCCCTCTTCGTCCTTCTGGGAATGCTCCTCCTTACCGCTTCCGACCACCACGACGGGCGCCGTCATTGGAGTGTCTCCTTTTTCTCGTACACGGCGGCCGCCGTCGTGTTCGCTCTTGCCACGGCGTTTAGGAGCAATGGCATTCTTTGCTCTGGGTTTTTTTGGTGGGAGCTTGTTTGGAAAACGAACGGCGGCGGGCTGGACGGTCGGTCGTCTTGGGTGAGTAAGGTGGTCTGGACGATTTCCAGAGCGTCAGTCGTGGCTTTAACCTGTTTTCGACCCTCCAACATGGGACCTGGCCCCGTCGTATGCTCTCGCCAGCCGTCGTCACTTCCCCTCCGTCTCCTCTCTGCCGCTCTCCTCTCTCTCATCACCGCCTCTCCATTCGTTCTCTTCCAAGTCTTTGCCTTTCACCGCTTCTGCCACGTCCGAGGCGACGCGACGGATGGCGCGTTTCCTAGGCCCTGGTGCGAGCGATGGACGGGAAGTTACGGTTGGGTGCAGGGGCATTACTGGTGAGCGTCGCTCTCTCGGTCCTTTCTTCGTTCTTCGAACGACTTTGTCGCCCCTCTCACGTCGTCCACTTCACTTCGACCCGAACGATACGCGGGGCAAAATCAGGAACGTCCGGCCCCTCTCCTATTGGACGTTCTCCCAGTCTCCCAACTTTCTCCTCGCCGCGCCGGTGCTGGCGTTGGGCTTCGCGGCCAGCTGGACATACTACCGTTCGTTAGGGTGGGAGAGGACGCTGAGGACCAGCCTCGGACCTGTCTTCTTCTTCTTCGGCCGCCCACCATCTGCCTCGTCCCATTCTGGACGGACGTCGTCAGAGGAGGAGGACGGCGGTCGTGGATCGATGAGAAACCGACGACAAGGCTTCCTCGCCAACCCGCACCTCGTCCCACACGTTCACCTCTCCACCATCCTCCTACTGCTCTTGCTCTTCGTGTCGCACGTGCAGATCGCGTTGCGCTTTGCCAGCGCTATGCCCGTGCTGTTTTGGTTTGCTGGCTGGTTGGTTCTTGGTGGAGATGGGGATGGAGAGGAGGGAGACGAGCGTGGGAGAAAGGCTCGCCCTCGGCCGTCGTCGTCGTCACGGTTGGCGCGGGAGGAGACGGAAATGAGGAAGCGAGAGCTCTGGGGAAGGGTTTGGGTGAGCTACTGCGTGGTGTGGGGCGCAGTGAGCGAGGTGCTCTACGCTCTCTTCTATCCTCCTGCGTGAAATAGAAGGCGGGGGATGATGGGTTGTGGACGGACGGAGGACGGACGGAAGCACGTGGTCCCTTTTGAATGTGTACGAGTTGCAACAAAGGTGCGGACGGGGGACGGGATATCATGCGGTCCCGCCGGTACAATCTCGCACCCAGTCGAGGTACGACTTGGATCCTCCGTCGATCTGTGCGGGAATCAAAGGAGGAACGGAATGTTTCATGATCCATAATCCCTCGGATAGACAGACAAACAGACAGACACCCACCTTGACCTCGACGACCTCGGGCTCGTCATAGGGGTGGTTTGCGTTGACGTGCTCGATCAAGGCGGCGAGGTGGATGTGCTGCGTCTTGCACAGCATCAGCGCTTCCGAGTCGGTGCAGACGGAGCCTTTCCAGCGGTACCTTGACACGACACGACAAGACAAGACATGACTTGAAGAGGGCGGCCGATCGGCAAAAATCGCGAGCGACTCACATGGACTTGATCTTCGGAACAATGTTGGCGCACGCTATGAGGTTTCGATCGACTGATGGGGAGTAGCGATGGTCCAAAAGCCAAGCGAGGTCAGGCCAGCCTCGACCGCGACGCACGCTCCTCGGCTCTCCTCGACGCTCACGCAATCCGCTTGCGAGCTTCTCGGCAACGTCGCCGTCGGACGGGGTGGTGGTGAGGACGAGGACGGGGTGGTCTGGCTGGAGAGCGGCCGTGGCGGTCGCGGTGGTCATGGCTGCGAAAGAGGGGATCTGTGACGACGTGTGCGGTCGGGTGCTACTGAGAGCGAGGGCGAGCGGGGTGCGCAAGGCGGCGGCGAGCATGGAGGGGAGGAGGAAGGATGGGAAGGAGGACGGTCAAGAGAGCGTTGAGCGTTAACGATGATATCGTCCGACGGTCGCACAGACGAACGAGGTCGATCGCCGATCATCGATTAGAACCGGGTTGTATTTGGGTTGTATTGCGACGCGGCGAGATTACAACTGGGCCCGATCGCCCGCCTGGCTCTCTTCGCCGTCGCCCGCGGCCTGCGTCGGTCGGCCCTCGACGTCGCCATCCAAGCGCGCGCGAGCACGGCTGGAAGACGAGATAGGACGAGACGGAACGGGACCGGGGCTGCTCAAAGCTGTTGACATAGACAGGACCGAAGAGGTGCTCGGAGCATCGACGCTCGACGCCTCCCAGCCCAGACGGTGGAGGCGCCAGGAAGACGACGACGGCGAGGACATCGTCATATCATGTCCGACACGGACACGGCCGCCGGTCGGACGAGGAAGGACACTGCCGACGCACAGATGGCCGTCCACCATCCTCTTCTCCATCATCACCTCCTCCATCCATCCCGGCTCCTCCATTCCCTCGCTATGTCCTCCGCAGCGGCGACCGCAACCGCCACGGCAACGGCAACGGCAACTGCAACGGCCGCCGCCGCCGCCACCACCGTGCACGACCCCATGCGCCGCTACCGAGCCGCACGCGACGCCCAGCGCAAGCCCGTCCTCGCCCAATACGCCATCCTAGGCTTCATCTCCAGCGGCACTTACGGCCGCGTCTACAAGGCCAGGCTGCGCACCCCTCCTCCTCCTTTCCATCCCTCCGACGGCCCATCCCTATCCCTCTCCGCCCGCCTTGCCCTGGCGTCCGCCTCCGCCAAGTCCGCCAACCTGTCCGCCTCCGCCAACCGCGCAGCCTCGACAAAGCCCTCTACGCCCGTAGCCTCGTCCTCGCAACAGGGAGAAGTGTTTGCGATCAAAAAATTCAAACCCGATAAGGAGGGCGAGCTGACCACATATACCGGCGTGTCCCAGAGTGCCATGAGGGAGATTTCCGTGAGTCCATGAGGCGCGGAGAAGAGAAAAGAAGGAAGGAAGATAGCCGTCCCGCACTCACTCCTATGCAACTACTCTTTTCTCTCGGACCGCTCGACAGCTCAACCGCGAACTGAGGCACGACAACGTGACGGCGCTGAGGGAGGTCATGCTCGAGGATAAGAGCATCTACATGGTCTTTGAGTACGCCGAACACGACTTTCTCGTGCGTTTCCTTCTCTCCTACGTCTACCCATCTCTCTAGTCGTCGCTTGCTCCCCGTCCCGTCGCACTCGCTCTCATCCTTTTCCGCACCTCGTCCCCATCCTCAGCAAATCATCCACCACCACTCCTCCGTCCTCCGCACCCCCTTGGCCGAACACACCCTCAAGAGCTTTCTTTGGCAGCTCCTTAACGGTGTCAGCTATTTACACCAAAATTGGGTCCTCCATCGAGATCTCAAGCCGGCCAACATTCTTGTCAATGCTCAAGGCGTGGTCAAGATTGGCGACCTCGGCCTCGCCCGGCTCTTCTACAAACCGCTCCAGCCGCTTTTCAACGGTGACAAGGTCGTTGTCACCATCTGGTACCGCGCCCCGGAGCTGCTCTTGGGCGCTAGGCACTACACACCGGCCATCGGTGAGCGTCTGAAGCTGCTTCTTTCTTTTTCACTTTTGTTCTTCTTTGACCCTCCTTTCGCCCGGCTTCCCCACAGACCTCTGGGCCGTGGGCTGCATCTTCGGCGAGCTACTAGCCCTCCGACCGATTTTCAAAGGAGAAGAGGCCAAGATGGACAGTAAGAAGACGGTGCCGTTCCAGCGCGACCAGCTCAATAAGATCTTTGAGCTTCTTGGCACGCCGGATAGTGAGTCCTTGACCACCACACCACACACCTTCGACCGTCGGCTGACCGATGGATCTGATTTCTGGTGATAAAAGAGGACCGATGGCCGACGATCGATACCATGCCAGAGTACCATAACATGTCCCGCTTTGATCAGTGCGTACCCATCGCATGTTTCGCCCATTGCAAGTTCCAAGCTTAACGTTTTGCTTTTCGTCCTTTCAAACCTCCAAGCTACGCAAACAACCTCGCATCTTGGTACGCCTCTCGCTCCCGCTCCCACTCCCAACAAGGCTACGACCTCATGTACTCCCTCCTCGAGTACGACCCTTCTCGACGCGTTACCGCCGCTCAGGCGCTCGATCACCCTTGGTGGAGTGAAGAGCCTAAGCCGAGTATGAAGTGAGTGTCGGCTGGGCGTTCGTCCGCTTCGTCGCCTCATCCTTGGAAACTGACTTGATCCCCTTCGTCGCCTTGCCAGCTCCTTCGCCACCCTCGCGCCCAACACGTACCCCGCCCGACGCGTCTCGGCCGACTCGACAGATCCGAAAATGCCAAGCGCCGCGCCGACCGCCAATCCTCTCGCCCAGGGCGGCCCAGGTGGCGGTGCGGGCGGAGGGGACGGGGCGGGAGTGGGAGCGGCGGGGACGGGCAGCGTGGCGGCGCACTTGAAGCACCCTCTCTTGCCTTCTTCCGGTGCTGCCGGTGGCGGTGCAGCGGGGGTGGGTGGGAGAACGGGGCAGGGTAGGAAAAAGGCGAGATTGGAGTAGCAACGTTCGGCTTCATTACCCTCTCTCTCTTTGTGCTTCTTCTTCGCTAACACGCGCCTCGTGAGCAGCTACGCTCCTGTATCAGTATGTACTATACCCCGACACACCGTCCGCCATGCCGTCCCGTCCTAGATGGGGGTCAAGGGACCTTAAATAAGCGCCCGCGCCCACCTGTCGTCAGTCGACCTTGACCTTTGTGGAGACAAAAGAAGAAGAAGAAAAAAAAAAGTTGGCCTTGAGGTCAGAGCAAAGCGATGGCGGTGGATGTTAGCCAGCCAGTGGCCCGGCCTGGAGGGTCGGGTTGGGTTGCGTTGGTTGCGTTGGCTGGCTCGACTGCAAGTAGAGGAGAAAACAAAGGGCGACCAAGGCCTTGCTCGCTCAGGGGTTCCGGATGCCAGACTCATGATACGATGATCCTCGCACAACGCAACGTAGTGATCGATGATAGTGCAACGACAAGCTATTTACCCGCTCCCGTGAACCGACCGCCGCGGCGTAATAGCACCGTGCCAAGATACAACCTTCCCGTCGGCGTTGGCGTCGGCGTTTAGCTCGAGCTCGATATCGATATCGAGCACTCTGGGCCGACTCGACTCCATTCCGTCTCATACTTCCATCTCCACTTGCCTCCCGCAGCCCGTTCATTTTCTCCCTCTCTTCCTTCCGCCCGTCGTCTCGGTCGTGCTTTCGACACCCGACCTCATCCCGCAGATGACACGATGACGCGCCATGTCGCCCCCGGTGCTGCTCCTGGTGGACGACGACGCCACCGCGCTCTCTTCCTTTCAGCCCTCCTCCCCTTCGCCGCCTCCCTCTGCGCCGCTCAGCTCAGGGCTTCGACCGATCTCCGCCGCACACACCAGGCCTACTACGATCTCGAAGAGTGTCTAGAGCGCGTAAAGGTGCCCATCCTCACCGCCGCGCGCACCTCAAAGGACGACTACGCGTCCGCGTCCGAGGGTTTCAACCTCCTCTACCACTTCGTCCCCGCCGTCATCGCACAGCCCTCGGACGTCCATCAGGTCGGCCTCGCCGTTCAGTGTGCCGCCGCAAACGGCGTCGCCGTCGCCGCTCGATCCGGCGGCCACTCGTTTGGTGGATTCGGATCCGGCGGCCAAGACGGCAGCTTGGTCGTCGACCTGGCCCACCTGTCTGGAATAGCCGTCGTCGGCGATGAAGGTCTTCTTCGCGTCGGTCCCGGCGCGAGGCTCGGCGACATCGCTAAAACGCTGTGGGAGAGCGGCAGGAGGGCGATGCCTCACGGGACTTGCCCCGCCGTCGGCCTCGGCGGCCATGCTCTTTGCGGAGGTTTCGGCCCCACTTCGCGCCATTGGGGCCTCGCAACGGACGGGATCGTGGAGGCCGACGTAGTACTCGCCAACGGCTCGCTCGTGCGCGCCAGCGAGACGTACAACCGAGAACTACTTTGGGCACTCAAGGGCAGTGGCTCCTTCTTCGGCATCGTCACCTCCTTCCTCTTTCGCACCTACCCGGCCCCGGACAAGTTGACGTACGTGGACTGGACATGGGACCACCTCTCCTCGGCCAAGTCCCTAGCCGCCACCTTTTCTGCCATTCAGGACGCCCTCCTCCGACCAGATCTTCCTTCCGAGCTCGGTTTTCACCTCCAGCTCGCTCCGCCCACCCACTCGCCGTCGCCTCCGCGGCCCGGCGTCGTGCTCAAGTTCCGCGCCGCGTACCTTCGCTCGCGAGCCGACTTTGATCATCGCGTTGCCCGGCCCGTCCTCGCCGCTCTGCACGCCGCGCGCGACGTCGAGCCGGACAAGCAACTTGCGACCCAGTTGCCGTCGGAACAGAAAACGGAGGAGGTAGACTACATCACGCTCTTGCAAAGGTTCGATGACTTTGGACGCCCGAACGACAAGCTGGACGCCGAATGGGAAAAGAACATTGTGAGTGGAGAGCGTGCGCTAGTGCGGTCTCCAAATCACGTCGCTATAACGCGCCCATGACCCTCCTCTCCTCGTGTCGCTCTGTTTACAGAAAGCTGAATTATACGCCAAGACGCAGCTGTCGCTCGGCCAGCGGCCGCTGTCTGTCTCCGCAGCCCTGCAGGCCCTGGAGACAGTCTGGTCTGAAAGCCACCGACGGGCGTGGAACGTCTACATTGAACTTTTTGGCGGGCCTCAGTCCGCCGTTCGCTCCGAGACTGCTTGCGCTAACGGCCGTGGCCTTGGCACCACGTCGTCGTCGGGCGAGCAACAGCGCTCCACCTGCTCGTCCTTTGCCCACCGCGACAGCCTCTGGCTCGTCCAATCTTCTTGCTCCGCCCTCCGTCCCATCTCCCGCTCCGCTCGCAGGCATGTCCGTGCCCTCGACCAAGCCTTTGCTCGCGCTTTCGACCAAGACGGCACAGCGCGCGCCGGCTACTCGTGCTATGTCGATCCAGAGCTCGAAGAGGAGGAGTGGAGGAAGACGTATTATGGCTCTTCTTTAGATAGGTTGGAGAGGCTTAAGGTGGAGCTCGACCCGGATAATGTGTTCAGGAATCCACAGAGCATCGGCACACCTAGGAGAGGCGTCCCGCTCCCGGTACCACCCCCATCCTAACCCTTCTTGCTTGCTGCGCCTGCTCAGGGAGCACGCCATCCGTTCTATTCTGCTTTTTTTTTGTTCCTGTCTTCTTTCACTGTATCTTTTCCGGACCGGACCGGACTCTGGCGAGCATCAACGATACCCTCCCGCTTAGAAGAACTCTCTTCTTGACGAACATCCATATAGGCCTCGTGTTGCCCCCCCCCTCCGTCTTCAACTTGCGCTTCCCCTCCCCTCCTCTGCTGTGCGATTAGCTTTCTCACCTGCCTACCTGCCTACCTGCCCTATTTCGATCGATGCTGGGGCCCGTCGAAAAATTTTTGAGGAATCATCCAGGGTTGCCTCGCCGAAACTAAGCACGTCTCTGTTGCTTTTCGATGCGTTACGGGGAGGGGGTGGTACGACTAAGAGAGATGGAAAAGCAATAACAAGAGCAGACCGGATCGCTTATCATCGCCATCGTCGTCCATCGTCGACGACGTCCTCCTCCTCCGTCGTATTGGGCGGTGTCGTCGTTTACCGGCATCCTCTTATGTGCTTTCATCGTCGCTAGCTCAGAGTCCCTTCCGACAAGTCCTTCGTCGTTATCGTTGGAGAATCCCTTCCGACGAGTTTTTCGTCACTATCGCCGGAGATGACGTACGAGATGCGGCCGGGCCTGAGCACGCCGAGGTCGCGACATACGGATCTTCGAAGCGAAGGAATACATTCCCGCCTGATGAGTATGGACACTGTTGCACCACGGAACGGGAATGATAGGGTACGGTGGTATGCTATGACGAAGGGAGGGCATTCGTCGACCTGGCTGCCTGCCGCGCTCGCTCATCCCTTCCCGACATCCGCGAGAAAGCCATGGAGCCGTGATAGAAAAACAAAATTCCAGTCTCGTACCGTCGTTCACGAAAAACCTCATTGGAGAGAGTTCGGCCCCCCTCCTTCACGGCAGGGTACCTTTGGTGAGGTTGCCTTTGAAGAGTCCATCGTCTACACCGATACGGTTTCCGAGCAAACCGAGCAGGTTCTGAAGGACGACGTTGAGCGCCGTTCCAAGGGTCTGGGCGGAGAATGTTGGGACTACCGTGTTTTCGGTTTGACAGCCTGGATTGGCAGGGACGCCGTTGAGTCGGTCGTGGAGCCAGTTGAGGACGGTGGGGAAGAAGAGGAGTTCGAGAGAGGCGTGCTCCGAAAGGCCAATGTCGCGCACGTATGTCAGCTTGGCGCCGTTTGCGCAGTAGCTTGCCACCATCGTGTCTGCATCTGCGAGAGGGACGCTGTCAAGGGAGAGGGGAGGGAGCGCAGGTCAGTAACGGTTTCAAAGACGCACAGACAGCGCGAGATGCACACATTTCATCATGCGTGGAGTGGTAGACGAGCAACGGGGCCGTGGGGGTTTCGTTTTTGAAGCGACCGAGGACGTTCATGCCAACGACGTCCTGTACGGTGGGCAGGTAGAGTAGCCCAGCGCCGGCGGAGGTGTATGTGTCGGACTGGAGCTTCTTGAATGCAAACTCGGTAATGTCCTCCATCGCACACTGTTTCGCCGCGTCTGCCAGGGCAGCCTTGCCGTCTGCGGTAGCGATGCTGTTGACCAAATTTTCGAGTTCGGGGTAGGCTCCGGTGAGACCGGCGACGCCGCTAAAGCCAAACCCAGCGAATAGACCACCGTCGATGTAGTTGAAAGTGCCTGAGATGTTCGCCGGCGTGCCGCCATGGGCAAAGCCGACGACGTTGAGCTCTGGGGCGTAGGTCGGCTGAAGGGCAGCAGCCCATCCGCTGCGAAAGAGGAGAGAAAAAGAGGTTTGTTTGAGCTCGTCGTTCCATTTCATCTCATCCCATGCAAGGCAAGGTGTGTGTATCGACTAGCTCACGTCGCAATGGCGCCGCCCGAGTAACCCATTCCAGCGACCTTGGTACCGCTGGACAAGCCGAGCTCGGGAAAGTTGAGCGCGGCGCGAAGACCGTCAAGGACCATCTTTCCTTCCAGCCGGCCTGCGGTGAACGAGTTGTTGGGGCCCTCGTGGTCGGGCGAGGAGACGATCCAACCCTGCTGAAGCACACCGGTGAGCGTGAAGAGCTCTGCCGAGACGATCACGTCGTCCTGTGGCGCACCGAGCTGGTAGTTGTACGACGGAGCACACTGCGAGGCTGCGCTGTCCTCCGCCGTGGCAAAGCCGACGAGTTTGTCCGTCGACGCATTGGCGGGTTTGAACACGGTGGTCACTGTGACGGTGGGCGAGTTGTCTTGGGCTCCGTTCGTGCGGTAGAGAAGCTGCCAGGCCTGGACGTTGGGGAGGGGGACGACGCCGAGGGCTGCGACGTCGACCTGGCGCGACCTCAAGATGGTGCCTGGCGCAGCGGACTGATACCCGGCAGGCGGCTGGTAGAAGGGGTCTTGCGAAGGCGGCGCAGGGGCGCGACGGGTGAGGCCGGTGCGCGTCGCTGGGACGGCCCAAGTGGAAGGGGCGGCGACGGCCAAGGCGGAGAGGAGTGCGCTTGCGAGAGTCGAGAATTTGACCATTGTCCTTGCTGGCTATGGGGCGTAAGTAACGATGAGACTGAGCGACGTCGAGGTGCGACCCGCGTGTGCCACAGCGAGCGCAGAGGCGCTGAGGGTGGGGAGGGAGAAGAGGGAGGGACAAGGAGAAAGAAGGATGAGCGGGGATGGGAGCGCGGACGACTTGTATTCTATCCTTCTTTCCATCCTTCCTCTCGCGAGGGCATCTGGGCGGCCAGACGGAAGAAGGAACGAGAGAGCTTGGAGACAGTAGTTAGTGGCTGCAGAAAGTGCGGGGGGGAGGAAGAAAAGCGCCATCGATGTCGATAGTGAGAAGGAGAATGTAGACATCACATCGCCTCGGCATCCACATTCCCCTCGCCGTGCCGTTTCATCCGAGCTGGGCGAGGGAGGAATACAGAAAAGTAAGTAAGAGCCCTAACCCCCCAAGACATGGTCGGTGGTCATCGCCCAGCGGACTGACGGACGGATGGACGACGTCGAGCTGGCCGTCATGCGCAACGCAACCGCCCGGACCGACGGAGTGACCTTCCTTCCCTTCCCTTTCCCTTTCCGTTCACTGCCACTTCCCCATCCACATCCACCTCCGCACCGCCGAGTCTCCGCACAATCAGCGCCGCCGCAGCCGTCATCCGGGCCGAGTGCGAGTGCAGTGCGGGGTGCAGATCATTCTAGCGCACACACAGGCAGAAAGCTTTTATTTAGCGGCGCTCGCTCGGAAACAGACTCGGACCTGAGAGCTGGCGCGTGAAAAGAGAGGGAGAGGGAGAGCGGGGGTGTGTGTGTGTTGTCGGCGCTCGGACGTGGTTGGATCAAGTCAAAGTCAAGTCAAGTCTGCCAGACGGATGGGATGGACGACATAGTATGCTGGACCACCAGCCGGACTCCAACTCCAACGTTGCTGCGTGCTGCATCGGCTCATCGGCTCGGATCGCGACGTCCCTCTCCTTCGCTGCAAGCCGTGCAGTGCAGCCGGATGCGCATGATTCATCTGAGAAACAAGGTGCTCCTCCGCGGGACACATGCAGGTCGGACGAACGTTCGCCATGGCTAATCCAATCCAGGGGCGAACTATCAACCATCGTATCGTGTCTTCTGATAAATCCGAAGAAAAGCATGGGCCGAACGAGACGAGATGATCCAGGCGAGCCAGGCCTTCTCACACATGGGCTCGCAACTCCACTCCACTCCACTCCTCTCTCTGCAATTCGCGACCTCTAAAACATAATCCTCGAGACTGAGTGGTGGTCCAAATGTTGCACGGCTCGTACATCCAAGCCACGGCCGGCGTAAATCATACATACAATGGGAGGAAGAAGAGAGGGAAGGACTGCAAAAGAGACGAACCGTCTATTCGTAGACCTTGGTGACCTGTGCGGAGACGAAAAGAGAATAGGGGTCATCGGCGGTGAGAAATCGGTGTGGCGATCGAAGGACAGTAGATAGGGGGAGATCACTCACGATGCCAGTACCGACTGAAAGGAGGGGGGAAAGCAGGCGGGCGAGAGGACGTCAGCTACTGTCCCAACAGATGCTTAACCGGAAAACCTTACGCACCCGTCTTGCCGCCCTCGCGGAGCGTGAAACGAGATCCTTCCTCCAGGGCGACGTCGTGCACAAGCTCGCCGTCCATCTCGAGGTTGTCGCCGGGCATGACCTGACAAAACGAGCGAGGAGATAGCACGAAAGGTTTCGTAAGCCGAAAAGGGATCGACAACAAAAAAAGGAAAGAAAAAAAAACACGCGCACCATCTTCTCCTCGCTGTCAGGAGTGCCTTCCGGGTGGCGGAGAGAAACGGTGACGTCGGAGGTCCGGATGAAGAGCTGCGGGCGGTCTGTTGGCAAGCGTCGGCAACGGTCGAAAGCGTCAACATCACCTGCCAATCCAATCCACTCGACTATCCGCGGCTCACAGTTGTTCATGAAAGGCGTGTATCGGCCGCCCTCCTCCTTGGTCAAGATGTAAAGCTGAGCACGGAACTTCTTCACCGCTTTGATAGAGCCCGGAGCAATGAGAACCTGGCCGCGCTTGACTTGCTCGCGCTTGATACCGCGGAGGAGAGCGCCCATGTTGTCACCCGCCTCGCCGCGGTCGAGCTCCTTGTGGAACATTTCGATGCCCGTCAGCGTCGTCTTGATCGAGTTGCCCAGACCAAGAATCTCAATCTCAGCGCCCTTGGTGATCGTCCCGCGCTCCACACGGCCCGTGACGACGGTACCGCGACCGGAAATCGAGAAGACGTCCTCGACCGGCATCAGGAACGGTTTGTCGAGGTCGCGCGGAGGCAGGTCGAGCCACTTGTCCGTGGCCTCCATGAGCTTGACGATCGCCTGCTCGCCAATCTCGGCATCCCGGCCTTCCAGCGCGGCAAGCGCGGAGCCACTGACGATCGGCGTGTTCTCGCCGTCGAAGCCGTACTGGCCAAGCAGATCTCGCATCTCCATGTCAACCAGCTCGAGCATCTCCTTGTCGTCCACCTGGTCCACCTTGTTGATGAACACCACCAGCTTCTTGATACCGACCTGGCGAGCGAGGAGCAGGTGCTCACGCGTCTGCGGCATCTGGCCGTCCGTAGCGGAAACGACGATGATCGCACCGCTACAGAACGTCGGAATCGGTTGAAAACGTGTACAACGGTCAGCTCAGCTCTGTCGGTGCGCTGCATTCCCTCGCCGCCAACACCGTACCCACTCCATCTGAGCAGCGCCAGTGATCATATTACGGATGTAGCTGAAAGAGCAAACGCAACGCAGACTATATGTCAGTCCCCATCGTTCGCAAGATACGAGACCCTTCCCAGTAACTTACTCAGCGTGGCCAGGGCAGTCGACGTGAGCGTAGTGGCGACCATCCGTCTCGTACTCGACGTGGGCAGTCGCAATAGTGATACCACGAGCCTTCTCTTCCGGAGCCTTGTCGATGGAGGCATAGTCCATGAACTTGCCCTTGCCAGACTTATCGGCCAATACCTTGGTGATGGCAGCGGTCAGAGTGGTCTTGCCGTGGTCGACGTGGCCGATGGTGCCGATGTTCATGTGGGGCTGGAAATGCATGAAGGTGGGATGTGAAGAGCGTGAGCAACCGATACAGGCATCGCTTGGTAAGGAGAACAGCTCACCTTGTCACGAACGAACTTGCCGCCAGCCTCGGCAGCGTACTGACGAACAGCCACGACATCTGGAACGGAACAAATTATGCACGTCAGCGCATCAATCACTCGAAAATGGAGCTTCAAGAATGGCACCACACTATGCGGTTTCCGAGCTCTCCCAGCAGCATAGAAAAGAGAGCGGTCCTCTTGTGAACACTCACTCGGCGTCAGACGAGGCAAGGGGCCCACAGAACGTCGCGATGCAGGAGCGGCCTTGAGAGCTTGGGAGGCGAGCGAAAGAGTGGGACGAGCGAGCGCTAGTGCCAGAAGAGATGATGAGGGGAAGAAGACAGCGGCTCTTGTCAGAACGGTCGCTTTGCAATGGGCTCCAGTTCCGAGCCCAGACCACCAGAGTTACTCACCCCTCGCCGAGGAGCGGCCCACAGCCGCCGTAGAGAACGCCCTTGTAAAGGCAGAGCGAGAGACCGGAGAGCGAAGGAGGCTCATTTTGAAGCGGGTACACAAGGCTTGGAGGTGAACGGCGGACGGGAGACGATGGCGAGGACCACACATCTTCGAATCCGCAGCGCCGGGAAAAAAAGGAACCCAGCGGTCATGATTGATATCACGTGATGACGTCTAACAGGGTTGTAATGGCCGCTTGTAAGCGGTTGAAGGCGACCGACGTTGACAATCGCTCGTTCATCGACCGACTAATCACCTCGTCACTGCCTCCAACTCGCCACCCACAGCCTCCCTTTCACCTTGGTCAGTTCGCGTGTTCATCATGTCTTCACCTCAGCACAAACCGCTCGACTCTCTAGACCATGACAGACCAGATGAGGTGTCAGGAGCCGAGCTCGACGGAGCAGCAGCTTTGCAGCTGGACGAGGCGGACGAGGCATCGGATACGCGGAACGATCAGGAAAGGCGGCCGGAGGGAGAAGAGGATGCGGAGGGCGGGGACGATGGCGAAGGAGAGGAGGAACCAGTCGAGGACGAGGAGGACGAGGAGGAGGACGAGGAGGATGAGGAGGAGGAAGGTGCGTCCCCGCTCGCTCAGCCCGCCTATTCGCTCGTGGCGCCTTGTCAATGACGGTGTCGTCCGTGCGTTACTCTCTTCAGACGAGGGTCGAGACTCGCGTGGGAGAAAAAGGGTGAGTGTCTTGTTTGCTCTGTCTTGATTTTCTTTATCCTAACTGAGAAGAAACGCGCCTCTTGGACCGTCTCATAGCGTTACAAGAAGCAAAAGCGCAGTCGTTTCCTCGATGTAGAAGCCGAAGTGGACGATGACGAAGAGGATTTTGAGGAGGATGAGGAGGAGCTTGCCAAGGAAGGTGAGCGCTTACATTGTCAATCTTCATCTCCGACTGGCCTGCTTAGGATCGCTCACCCATGCGCATCGACTTGCGTCTGCAACAGAGGGTTTCATCGAGGAAGATGTAGTGGAGGAGTCCGAGGAGGCGCGAGCGAGGCGAGCCGCAGATCATCAACGCTTTGACCGCGAGCGTCGAGAGTTGGAGGAGCAAGATCTCGGCCGGCTCGCCGAAGAACTCAGGGATCGATACGCCAGGAGCTCGCACTACACGTCCGATCTCGAGACTATCCCACAAAGGTTGCTGCTTCCGAGCGTCAAGGATGCGAGCATTTATGGCGTATCTTGCAGGGTGAGCTATCTGACCTCGCCTTCGCTTGGCCTGATTGCGACCTGCAAGGCCTGACGATCGACTTCCTTCATCCTCCCTGTACAGCCCGGAAGGGAGCGCGAAATCGTGGCGAGCATCATGAACAAATTCATGGACCTGCAATACAGCGGCAGCCCGCTCAACATCATTTCCGCCTTTCACCGAGACTCGATCCCTGGCCGTATCTATGTCGAGGCCTGGAAGCAAAAGGACATTACCAACGCCCTCAACGGTTTGGTTGGCGTCTATCTCAACAGAATCTTCCTCGTGCCGATCGAGGAGATGGCTGACTTGCTCAAAGTGAAGAAGGTCGAGCAGGAGCTTTTGCCTGGTACCTGGGTCAGGGTCAAGCGCGGTCGGTACGCTGGCGACTTGGCGCAAATCCTCGACATTTCGCTCAACGGTGAAGAGGTCGGTCTCAAGCTCATTCCAAGAATCGACCTCAACCCCAAGGATGAGGGCACCTACACGGATGCTACGGGGAAGAAGCGAAAGAAGGGCGCTGCCGGCAGCGCTGCTCTCGCCTTCCGCCCTGCACAGCGGCTGTTCAACGCGGAAGACGTCAAGAAGGCTTACGGCGAGAGGTCGGTGGCCAAGCGCAGCACCAGCTACGTCTTCCAAGGCGACACCTTCAAGGAAGGCTTCCTGGAGAAGGACTTCAAGGTCAACTTTGTCACTGCGGAAGGCGTCGCTCCCACGCTCGACGAGCTGACCAAGTTCGCTGCCGAGGATCAGAGCGTGAAGAAAGTGTCGGCAATTGCCTTCCGGCCGGGCGACCACATCGAAATCTTTGAAGGAGAGCAGAGCGGTTCGCATGGTATTGTCGAGAACGTTTCCGGCGACATCATCGCGGTCAAAGTTCAGCACGAAGACTTGCTGAACCAAACAGTGGAGGTGCAGGCGAAGAGCGTCCGAAAGCGGTTCCAGCCGGGCGAGCACATCAAGGTCATGAACGGCACCCACAAAGATGAGACGGGTCTGGTCGTCGCAGTCAACGACAACGAGACGACATTCTTGTCGGACCTGACCATGACCGAGGTTACCGTTTTCTCCAACGACGTGCAAGAGGCGGCAGAGATCGGGACGGGCGCTAACGTCGTCGGATCGTTCGAGCTGCACAACCTCGTCCAACTCGATCAGCAGACCGCCGGTATCATCTTCAAGATCGAGCGCGACGCCTTCCGTGTGCTCGACCAGGAGGGAAATATCGTTGTAGTTCATCCGCATCAGATCAGAGGCAAGATCGATGGACCTCCGCCATTGGCGATGGACTCGGATCGGCGACCTATCGCCAAAGGAGACAACATGAAGGAGATCGATGGCGAGGTGAGTGAATACAAATGTCCGTACTCTTTCAAGCTTGAGTGGCCTGACTCGTTTCACTTTCGCAACAGATGCGACAAGGCCAAGTCCTGCACATCCATCAATCCGTCTTCGCTTGGCTGCATGACCGTACGATGCATGAAAACGGCGGCATTTTTGTCACCCGAACCGGCCGACTACAATCGCTGGCTCCCAAAGCTACGTCCGTCGACCTTTCAAAGATGAACCCAGCGCTCGGCGGTCAGAATCCTTGGTCGGCGGCCGCCGTCCCTCCGCCGGTCATGAGCACTCGGAACAGACCGATGCAAGACAGGCTCTCAGGCACGCCCGTCGTGGTCGTTCGCGGTCCGCACAAGCAAAACCGCGGCATCATCAAGGACACGGGTGATGGGAAGAACGCCAGAGTGGAGCTACACACGACTAACAAGATTCTGACGATCCCGATGACGGACCTGCGATACAAGGAGTGAGTTGTCGAGCCTTTTTTTTTATCTCATTCGCCCGTCGCGCGCCCGTCGCAGACGCTAAATGCGACGGCCTGTTCTCTTCCACCAGCCCGCTCACCGGCGAGACGCGGAGATTGGAGGATGTGGGTGCCCGCCGCGGCGGAGGCATGGCTGGACCTCCGGCTGCCGCCAACCCATATATGCCTGCTCCAGCTGCCGCCAACCCTTACGGCTCGGCCTGGGGTGGACCTCCTGCGGCAGGAGGGCGCACACCCGCATGGGGTCAAGCCGCCCGCACACCCAACCCGTTTGCTGCTGATGGCGGCCGCACCCCTGCCTGGAATGCAGCGCGGACGCCCAATCCGTACGCTGCGGATGGAGGACGCACCCCAGCTTGGACCGCTCGCACACCCAACCCGTACGCCAATGATGCCGGCGGGCGGACACCTGCGTGGGGCGCGGACGGCCGCACGCCGAACCCGTACGCTGGCGACGGGGGTCGCACTCCCGCGTGGGGCCAATTCGGTCGCACGCCGAACCCGTACGCTGCTGATGGGGGTCGCACCCCGGCGTGGAATATGTCGAAGCGTGCTGAGTAGTTCCCTAAGGGCGTTTTGGTGCTCGGCCCCCGTCCTCGCTTTCTCGCCTTCGACCTCCAATGATATCAGATGTGAATATCGCTCACATAGCCTTGTACAAGTACTATTATGCCCCTCGTTTTACGGATGGCGAGAGGAGTCCTACACAAGTCTCTTGCAGAAAGTCTCCAAGCAAGCTGTCACTTCCGTGGCTTGCCTCTGCCCTGCCGTGAAGGCTGCTGGGTAGGCACGATCGGGGGAACTGACTATATCAGGACGACCAAGTAGGAACCCGGCTTCGATCACTGCCGCAGCATCTTCGATCGCTGACCACCAACGCTCGCAGTCGCACCGACCGACACCTGATAGAAGTCCATCCTCTCCTCGACTAACCCGACCCGTCGACCAGCCATGTCCATCCTTACAGACCTCTGGGATTCGCTATTTCAACCCGGCCTGCCCTCATCGACGCAGCGCCTGATGAACTTTTCCTTCTATGCCCTCTTTGTTACCCTCTTCGCCCTCGTCATCCTCACCGGGGGCAATCTGCATGTCCTAGCGCTCTTGGCCGTCTCCGTGGCGCTCTGGGCGAGCGTCAATTGGTGAGTATTACCCTGGAAGGGCTGAGACGGATGAGATGAATGTATATGGCGAAAGGCGATGTAAGGCGGGATGTGCTAGGCAGAGCAGGACAGAGCTGCCGTGTTTCTTTCTGAGACCGCTGCTCGTTCCAACCCATCCTTCCTATGCTTACGCCAACCGTATTTTTGACCTCTCCCATCATCTCAGGTTCCTCTTCGAAATTCGAAAACTCCCGCCCTCTTCATCTCAGGTACAGCAAATGCCGTCCGACTCCTTTGCTGACGCCGCCCAGCTCGGGGACTCGAAGGGGCAGGCGCAGGCGCCGGCCGAGGGGAAGAAGGAGAAGTGATGGGTCGAGGTCGAAGTGCGGTCTACTCTACTCGAGTACTCCGCCCAAGGTCATGGTCTTCTCTGTACGTGTGACACACATATCACCAGTTCCCTCGCATCATGAATGCAGGCTGGCAATGTTCGACATATACCTTACGGCACAGCAAGCTCATTCAGCTCTGACTCACCTGACAGCCACTTTCTTACACATGGTTGATATTGGCTTGTCATATGCTAACAGCAACCCAAGGGTGTCTCATATATGACATGGATCCTCCACCGAAAAAGCACTTCCTGTGCCCTCTGCACCGCCAAAGCCCTCATCGATCTCAAGTCTACCTCTCAGCTCCAGCTCCTCCGTCAGGACGCGCTCTCTTCCCTCCTTTCTCCATTCGCTGTTCCTCCGTGTCCGATATATAACTCATGTCCATTTTTCAGTTCTGAGATGAGCTGACAAATTGGAATTGTGTCGGAAGGGCAGAACAAAACGCGGAAGGACGCAGTCGGTTGCGATGGATGACATGGACACATTTCCAGGAACTTCGTGCTCCGCACAGTCGCGTTGAAAATACCTCTCTTCTCGTTTCTTTGATGCAAGATAATGTATGCAGGCAAGAACCTGCGGAATGGTTTTGCTGAGCTCGTCCCCCCGCTTTTCACACGTCGGGATTGGGTTTCAAGATGACTCGGGGAAGGGATTCTGAGCGCATGATCATCGCTTCGTCTTCGTTCTGTCGACGTGGCCGCCCCTCCGACTTCAGTCCCGCTCCGCTCAGGTCAGGGGTGGTGTTGCATGGAAAGGCGACGCAGCGTCATGGGAGAAAAGCCTTGTCTGCCCAGACCTAGGTAGGTTAGACGAGGTGGACCGCACCGAGCATGGTCGAATGGACGGTGGAAAGCGCGGGGAGCGATCGAGGAACACGAGGAAAGCCGTTCAGCAAGCGATGCATCTGTGAGTGCCGAGTTGACCGACTTTCCCGCTCGCCCAACTCACCTTGATTGTCGGGTCCCTGTCCAGAGAGCACGAGGCGAGGATAGGAAGCGTCGGGTGTGTCTGAGAAACGGGTGGCCCGGCGTTTCGATGGCACGGAGGAATGGACACGGAAGGAGTGGGAATTAATGAACGGGAACGGAGGGTCAGCAATGGCGAGGGGCCGCGACGCTCGATGACGCATCAATACTCACCGACACAGAGATGGGCACGTCCCGATGGCCAGTCAAGCACTGCACTACCCCCTTGGTCTGCACGTCCCATAGATAGATCTTGTTGTCTTCGCTCCCGCTCACGACGTATATCGACGGCTTCGCGCCTTCGTCTTCTTCTTTTTCGACTCCTCCATTCTGTTCCCCATTCACCATCTGCCCATTGGCGCCCTGCTGTTCTCCCGGTGCCGTGGAGGGCAGCGACAGATTGGTCTGACGAGACCTCGGTCGTCGAACACTCGAGCCGACATTGGTAAATCCCGCGAGGAGAGAGTACTTCTCGTTCACGTGGCCCGTGTACGTCTTCACGCAGCGAGCAGTTGCTAGGTCCCAAAGGCGGATGGTGGAGTCAAGAGTGGACGAAAGGATTTGGGAAGAGGAGGGAGAAAAAGTGACGAAGGAGCTGTTTAGGAGAGGAAACAATCCCATGTTCAGTGGAAAAGATACGGCGGAAGAAAGACCTCGTAGACAATCTCACATGGGATTGTTTTCCTGAAACGTTTTCAGGCATTGACCCGTAGGCAAGTCCCAGACGCGACTGGTAGCCATGACGAAGACGAAAGGAATGAGCGAGTCCCAAGATAATCGGTTCGTGTGCTGCACCTCGAAAAGCCTGTCTCTCACATCAGGTTGTCGTACGACCCAGATACAATCATCGTCCCATCGCGGTTGAAACTGACGGAGGAGACTGGATCAGAATGGGCAGGGAGTGTTCGATGACATGTGCCTACTCATTAAGAATGTTGGGCGGGATGTGATTCGTTAGCTGTTCGGTT
Source organism: Peribolospora baueri (assembly GCA_029717555.1). Lineage (NCBI taxonomy): Eukaryota > Fungi > Basidiomycota > Peribolosporomycetes > Peribolosporales > Peribolosporaceae > Peribolospora > Peribolospora baueri. The sequence continues at coordinate 150,152 of JAMDHS010000008.1, read as the reverse complement.
GTTTATCCTCTATCTTCTTGTTCAACAGGATTCGCAGCTGAACGGACAGACGTCATACTTGCCTCTTTTCACGTCCCATATTCTAACCGTCTCATCATAGCTGCCAGACGCGAGTAAGTTGCCTTGTGGGTTGAAGTTGATGCAGAAGACGAAGGAGGTATGCCCGGTCAGGGTGCGAAGCAGCTTTCCCTGTGATGCGAATTCATGGACAGGTGATAGGTGATAGATTAGCCTGAAGGATCCCGTTCACAACAACTATATTCCGACACCCAGCCCAGCATTCACGCTTCGACGTATGAAATGATCGCAAACGACTCACACTCTTCGCGCTCCACACCCGTATCGTCTTATCGTCGCTCGCACTAGCCACGTATTCGGAATCGGGACTCCAGCACACGTCCGAGATGCCCTGCGCGTGGCCTTGCAGCGTGCGCACGATCTTGCCATCCGCCAGCGACCAGATTTTTACGACCTTGTCAGCGCCTCAAGGAGGTAACAAGGACAGGTATGGATGTCATATTCATGTGAGGACAGAATCCAAACCGGGCTACAAGCCGGAACGAGTGACAACCGTGAAGACATGTACACGAGGCGGTCCGCACACTCACCGCCACTGGCGAGCATTTTGCCGTCAGGAGAAAACTTGACGCTCGCGACGCTTCTGCTGTGCCCTTCCAAAGTGAACTGGAGCTGGTAATTCGGTCCATGCTCGGACGAAGACATTCCGTTAGGCCTGTCGCCGTCGCCACCGTTGTTGTGATGCTCGTCCACGTCCATATTGTCCCCTTGCCCTGTCGTAGCGACTGGTCGCGAAATCTCCCCATTGAACGGTCCATTTGCGGCAACAGCCTTCTCAGTCGCTTGATCCGATGGGACGGACTGATGGTTACGGTGGGATAGGTCCTCTTCCATGGTTTGCGAAGTCGACGTAGGAGACCCCGAAGCGAAGACGTGGTCGCTGCTCTGGGACAGACGCCGTCTCTTTTGTGCGCGCTCCGAGGTTCCATTGGAGACGCGGTCGGTAGGGGTGGCCATTTCTAGCGCACAGTCCCTACTCGTAGGTAACGTTCCCGGTCGGACCAGCACAGCCACAACCACACGCACGCAATTGCTTGAAATGAAGTACGCGAAGGATGGGAGTGCCCAAGTAGGTTGCGAGTTGAAGCAAGAAGCGGCAAGGGAGAAGACGTGAACGAAGGAAGCGCGAGGTCGCACACGTGATCAAGCCGCAGCGTTTGGTGGGAGTCCTCTTCTCACCAGACGACGACGACCAACTCAGATATTAGGGAACGAAGGAGCAACCATGAAGCTCGACGCAACGGACTTGCGCTACATCTCCTCCGACGAGTTTCGAGTTTTGACCGCGGTGAGCTCCTGCACCTTTAGGGCCTGGCACCACCGAAACGATTGCTGACTCTCTTCGTTTCCTGCAGGTGGAGATGGGCTCCAAAAATCATGAGATAGTACCGAGCCCACTCATCGCTCAGATCTCCGGTCTCCGACACGGCGGGATCAACAAGGTATTAGGCGAGCTTGCCAAGAGAAATCTTATTGCCAGGGTACAGAATGCCAAGTGTGAGTTTGACGGACAGCTCCAGCGATGCGTCGCCTTTGGCCTTTGTATGGCTGCTCGCTACCCTGACTGACAACGCTTGCGACTCAGACGACGGCTATCGTTTGACGTATGGGGGGTATGACTACCTGGCCATGAGAGCGTTTGCGAAGCGCGACTCTATCTATTCCGTCGGCAATCAGATTGGGGTTGGCAAAGAGTCCGGTGAGTTCCTGTAATGCTGGAAGCGGTGAAGTGGTCCGGAGATGACGTGGACACAGTGTCTCACCTCCAATGCTTTATCCGTCTTACTTATCACTACATCTATACATTTTATATTTCTGTAATTTCCCAACTTCGGCGACTGCAGACATCTACGTCGTAGCGGATAATGAAGGCGAGCAGAGGGTACTCAAACTCCATCGCCTCGGCCGCATCTCGTTCCGTGCGATCAAGTCCAAACGAGATTATCTGGGCAAGAGGAAGAGCGCAAGCTGGATGTACATGAGTCGGTTGTCGGCTATGAAGGAGTATGCATTTATGAAGGTAAGCGACAGAAGCAGTGGAAGTGTTCATTGCCTCGTTTAATGCCTTCGCCTATTCACGTCTTTTTCTCTCGTGTCACCCCAAGGTCTTGCACGAAAACGGCTTCCCCGTCCCGAGGCCATATGACCAAGCACGGCACTGCATCGTCATGGAATTGATCGATGCCTTTCCTCTGTGAGTTCGCCCTTTTCTTGCCTCCTCATGCTCTCCATAGAAACGCTCGACTGAGGCTGTGCGAAGATACCTACGACATCCGTCCATAGCCGACAAATTTCCACCCTCACCCCGGAATCTATCCCAAAACTCTATTCCGCCCTCATGTCCCTCATCGTTCGCCTGGCTCGCGCTGGTCTCATTCACGGAGATTTCAACGAATTCAACCTGCTCGTTAAGGAAGTGCCGGTCTCTAGCTCTCGCGGGAAAGGCAAAGGCAAGGATGAAAGCAGTGGGCAGGATGATGAAGAGCCACTGGTGTTGGAGATGGTGGGAGAGCAGGAAATGGCGGTCGAACCCGTTCTTATCGACTTTCCGCAAATGGTGTCCGTCGATCACGAGAATGCAGAGTAGTGAGTCTCGCCTTGCGCTTTTCCTTTTTTCCCTTCTGCACGAGCGCAAGCGTTTCGTATCTTTTCCCGACTCTCGTCATCTCTTCCTCTTATCCGATCCTTGCGCAGCTACTTCACAAGAGACGTAGACTGCATTCGCCGCTTCTTCCGAAAACGCTTCCGGTACGAGAGCGAAGACTACCCCATGTGGAGCGACGTCTTCGTCGAACCGAAGGATCGGGACCTCGATCTTGATGTGCAAGTCGCGGCGAGTGGATTTGGGAAGGGAGGGAAGCAGCAGAAGGAGCTAGAAGAGGTGAGAGAGAGACAGGATACCGAGTCGTTACTGAGAGGCTGGCTAGAATGCGGCCTGAAGATTCAAGAGCATATTGCTGACCGACGATACGGCCTCATTCAACCTGCTTTAGTATATGGCCCATATCCAAGAATCAGAAGGTGGCACAGACCGACATGAGGAAGGGAGCGATAGCGACGAGGAGTCCGACGGCGACGAAGACGTCAACGAGGAGGAGGGCGTCGAAGGAGAAGGCGCGCCAGCCGGGCGACAAGGATCTGAAACCGAGGACGAGAAGGCTGAGGAGGAAGATAAAGGCAGTGAGGCCTCGTCTAAGTCCTCCGACTCGCCGGAAATTGCCTCGGTAACAGCCTCAGTACAACGCCTCGTAGCGTCCGACAGAGCAAAGCAATCCGCCAGACAAGGCAAGCACCACGGCAAAGGCTCGAGGGCGAAAGTGGGGAGGGCAAAGGGGAGTAAGAAGAAAAGCGATCCGAGGAGGGCGATTGCGGATTCGAGCTTTTGGGGATAAGCGGCGGTGCTAAACGGCAGAGGGATACGTTTGACCAGATTATAAGAAGATGAGTGGCACATGCTTCCGATGGAGGGTTCGCTCGCACGCCGTCTTTTGTACACAGCTGTTCTCGACCTTCAGTACGAAGTATACGTCGTCCTTATTGCAAAGGTCTGCTACACTTCGTCTCAAACTCCAAAAGACCGATCTCACCATTGCATACAGCCAATTCCACGATTCCTATCCAAACGTAACTACCACTAACGAACAAGTCGCCTAGAGAACGAACGAGCAGGAAGCCGAACCCTGTGCGCATCAAAATCGTCCGAGTAGACGAAACTTCCAAATTCTTCTCTTCTCGCGTTCACTTTACAGGAGCACCCACTGCCCATTGCCGTCCTTCTCGATTCCTACGCTCCGCTTCTCGTCCAAGCTGATGCGTCCAGCATTCAGAACTGCCACAGGGCACAGAGGGTGGGGCAGAGAAGGGGTTTGCATGAGATCGGTGGAGATGATAAAGGTTCAGCATCTTTTCCCGCCAAATGAAGACTCAGAGAATTCCACGGGTGGCAAGAAGGGAACTGCCATAGGCCACGACAAAGTGGAAGAGAAGGTGATCAAAGAAGCTCACTGGCAGTGGTGAGGACGGTATCCTTGATGGTTGGCAGCTTGCTATCGAAGGACGCCGGCGTCGCTTTGCCCTCGTTGATGGTTGTTGCTGCTCGGATGAACTGTAGTAGCCCCCAGCACAGTCGAGCACAAAAGTACGTTCAGTTGAATAGGTATGCCCGCATTTGCAAACACTCTTGGTAGTCCAAGCTCTGTACAGCCAAAAGGAAGCCAATAGCGTGGGCAAGAAGTGGACCGCACCTTCTCTATCGACACATATCCGTAACCACTCTGGCCATCAAAGTAGCCGTTTTCGTCCGGGGAGTACTTCACTGTCAGAATAAGGTGAAAGAGATTTAGTTAGCTCGCCTACCTGGGGTGGTCCCTATATGCATGCCAAAAGATTTGAAGCTGACGCACTGTAGAAAGGATTGTAGAAACTGGTAGAGAGCAAGGAGAGAAGCGCATAGGCGTTATGGAATAACCACACATCGGATCAGCGAGTAACGGAAAGCGCCTAACGTCGAACGTGAGAGATAGGCGGACCGCTCACGTGTTTCCAACATCGTCGACGACGACATTGTACCCTCGTCGAGTCTGGTCGACCCTGATCTCGCCCTAGAAGTCGCGCGGCCAATGAGCAAGCAGGACAGTAGAAATGAGCCCAGAGCAGCATTAGCGATTGACCCCGTGAACAGACATACACCTTTTCCTCTCCACTGGTCGGGTAGAGACGGAGAGCGGAAGGCAGAAACGTCTCCATGTTCCACTCAGTCTCAAGGCGCACCTTTTGTCCGACGTAATGGAATCCTTGATCACTATGCCAACCTGCATTGGTAGGCGCTGCCCATGAAGCAGTGAAAACGGCTGTAGCCTCGTTTGAGGGGTTGGAGAGAGAACGCCAAGTAACGAGAAGGGTTATCGTGTCCTGGTACCCGCAGTGCAATGACAAGAGCGAACACGGCACAATGAGCGATGAAAGATTAATGTGAGTGCCAAGGAGATCACCAGGGCTAAAGATGTTGCGTACGAGAGACAAGATTACCCACCTCGGTCCCTTCAACGCAATTGTACGCTTCTCCTGTAGCAATTCCCCGCGCGGCGCTGGCGGTGACCTTGGTGGGTATGGCCTTGCCACGGCAGAACCAGTCGAGAATGTCGACATGGTGGCTATTGAGCTGTAAATCCAAGGAAAACCATTAGTCAGAGAAAATACAAAAGCACAAAAAAGGCTCATGTGAGCCAAGAGGAGGGTGGAAAGAATGCCAACTCACATAGTAGGAAATATCGGACTCTTTGCCAGCCCACGCTTTGAATGTGTCCAGCTGATTTTCTGCAGACCCATGGGAAACATGGACAATTCTGTCAGCACCGATGCGCTCGTTTGTTCGACACCTCGTAAAAAGATGACCTCACTAGGCTGAGACATGTAGGCGTAGAAATAGGACAAATCGCCCAGCTGGGCGCTCCGCTTGGCTGCATCGGAGTAGGCAGGGTCCTAGGACAACCAGAGGGGAGGGGAATGAACTAGACTCGCCGAGTTTCCGCGGACAGAAAGACTTAAACATACTTACAAAGCGCTTGTGGTGTTCTACCATGACCAACACGCCGTGCTTCTCTGCCAAGGAAATGAGCTCTTGGTGGTCCGAAAGGAGTTTTGTGGCCCTGTTACCGAAACACGAGGGAGAGGTCAGGATCGTAGGCGTGATAGAGAAGGAGAAAAGCTGCAGCACGCACGGCTTGGTGACGAGGACGTGCATCTTCCTCTCGATTGCGTACTTGCAGATCACAGCATGCTGAGAGTCTGGCACAAATACGCAGACGACGTCGCCCGGCTGCAGCGCGTCGATTGCCGCTTTGTCTGCAGAAGAACAAAGATAGGAGCAAAGGAGGATGCGAATCGGCGCCACACTCACAAATCTGTTCGACAACCAACGCAAATCAAACTCACAAGCCTCGGTATCGCGCTTGTCGCCCTCGGGGAAGCCTTTGAAGGAGCAATCCATGTCCTTGTAGACCTGCGCGATGTTTTGGGCAAAGTGCTCTCTTATGGCGGGGTACTTGGAACCTGTCGTACCAACCATGCTGAGCTCCTTTCCGACGAGGCCACGGCGGCGAAGATCGAAGAGGGTGAGGGCTACAACGCCGATCTTCTTGTCCGACTTGGATTGCCCACCCGAGGTGTAACCAGTGGTGTATTCGCCCGTACCGCACATGAGCGCGTTGGGGAGTCGTGCGGAGGTGGAAGACATGGCGGAGGAGCAAGTCTGTCTGGAGGACGGAGATGTCTGGAAAAAGGATTGAATGGGCCGAGGGAGCAAAGGGGGTACTCGAGGATTTCTAGATGTATCTTTGTTCAGAGCTCAAGACACAGGCATGGCCAGGTGATATAAGAATTGCATCTCCCTCGCCCTCCGCATCACCGGACCGAGGTCCGGAAGTTGGGGGCGGAGGAGGGAAGACGTCGTTGCCGCAGGGGTCTGGTCACGTGCCTACCGCAGTAAGTGGGAAAAGTTCCCTTCTGTAAGGCAAGATTCTTGGGTGGTGCGTTCAACAGAGCGAGCCAGCATTCGACGTCGACGATACTGTTCTCAACACCATGTCGGATCATAACTCGGACTCGGGGTCGGACGTGGACGTGGATGAGCAGGGATTGCAGCGTCTCATGACGGCGCTCGGCGAGGACGGTCTCAACGACTTCGATGTCGCCGCCCTGGCGGCGCTGCGCGGGGAGGACGAGGGGTCGGAGGACGAAGAGTCGGAGGATGGGGATGAAGAGGACGAGGATGATGGCGAGATAATGGAGTTCGGAGACGATGGCGAGGTCACCGCCGTGAGGGATGCTGACGAAGCGGAGGACGATGATGACGATGAAGAGGCGGACAACGACGAAGAGGAGGACGAGGATGAGGATGAGGAGGACGGCGACGGAGAAGAAGACGACGAGGATGAGGAGGACAAAAAAGGAGAAGAAGATAACGAGGATGAGGATGAGCAGGAGGAGGAGGAAGAAGAGGAGGGCGACAGCGAAGAAGGCATTGACATCGAGGTGAGCTCATAACGATGCACGCATGCGGCTTTCGACGGGGGGTCGCTTGCAGCGCCCCATAGGAGTGCCACTGCTGCCACAGAGCGCCGTTTAGCTATATTTCCCGGCTAACGGTCGGCGAAATCACATATACGAGTCACGGTATCGCTCTCGTACCAACGGACTTGAACTTACACGCTTCGAGACTCGCTTTTTTTAGGATATGGAAGAAGTACCCGAAGATGCAATCCTTCGACAGAAGGTCAAAATCAACAACCAAGTGAGTCGTGCTCTCATTCCGTGTGCCACACACACGCGAAGCTGGAGAGTCGCCCCCGAGATGCTCATGAACTCTCCTTGACCTTTTCTACCCCTCAATTACAGGTGGTCCTCCAAAGACTGTACGAGCAAATGAAGCTTGATGTGCCATTCGTCGAGACCCATGTCCTCTCCTATCCGGAAGATCTAGCTATCAAGGATGCGGAGAACGACCTTGAGAGAGAATTAGCGTTGTGAGTGAACCCCGTCGTTCGATGACATTTGCGTTGCTTGTGCCGTCGCCAGTTTCCGACATCTGTTCTCGTGTCCCCTCTAATATTTGACGCTATAGCTACAAGCAAAGCCTTTGGGCTGCGGAAGAAGGCCGAAAACGCTACGCAGCCGCATCGCTCCCCTTCAGCCGCCCGGAAGACTTCTTCGCCGAGATGGTGAAATCCGACGAGCATATGGAGCGTGTCCGACAGCGTCTGCTTGATGAGCGGGCGGGCATGAAGGCGAGCGAGGAAGCCAGGAGACAGAGGGATCTTAAGAAGTTTGGAAAGAAGGTGCAGACGGAGAAGTTGAAGGAGAGGGACAGAAGTAAGAAGGAGATGAAGGAGAGGGTAAACGCTTTGAAGAGAAGTGAGTTCGCTTCTGCGAGTCTTTTCAGGCTCTCGAGGTCTGCCTTACCTTTTACTTCCATCTTTTCGTCCGTCGCTCAACATCGTTTTTCTTCCCATCGTCGTCATACGCTCACTATCGTGCAGAGCGAGAAGGCGGTCTCAAAGCCGACGGCGGGGACGACGACTTCGACGTCCAACTCGAGAATGCCATTGCAGACCGGCCTAAGAAGCGCGGACGCGATGCTGGAGCGGGCTCTGGGGGCCGATCGAAGATGTCCCGGGCGAAGCGAGATGAGAAGTACGGCGGAAGGAAGGGCGCAAAGCGGGCTAAGGAGAATACCCGAGAGAGTACAGAAGGTTTTGGCGAAGGTTTGAGGAAGGGAAACAAGGGCGGCGGTGGAAAGTTCGGCGGAGGAGGGAAAGCCAAGCCTAAAGCGAGGCCGGGCAAGAGCAAGAGGGTCGCGGGGAGGGGCAAGTGAGCGAGGCGGTGGCCTCTCGCTACCAGAAAAGGGTATTCGTCTACACATGAATAGCATTCTGGCCTTGTAGTCTTATTTTCTGTGGCCCAGAAGACTGAAGGTCTCTACGAGGATTGGCTCATCTTACCTTTCCTTCTTCGGCACGGTGACAAGGACGGAATGCCTGACCCCCCGCGCGCGCTCCAGCTTGCGCATGCGTCTCCTTTTCCCCGCTCTTCTCTCAGCACCTCTGACCAAGAGAGGGCGCCAAATCCCGCCTAGATGAGACCGCCTAATAAGAGCCTTGAAGGCCGCCTCACTTCTCATCTCTTTTTCCTATACCTTGATCCTGATTACCCGAAGCGTCTCTGTCCACACGTGAAAAAAGCAAGCCGACGACGATGTCCTCGACTATGAAAGCCTGCGTCCTTGGGGGACGCCGCAAGGCGGAGGTCAGGGAGGTGCCAAAGCCCAAGATGGAGCATGTGGATGATGCGATTCTAAAAATCACTTCGTGATTCCCGGCACCTTTTCTTTCTTCCCTCCATCCTTCTGGCGAATCGTTTTTTTTCTTCCGTACACCCTATGACTGGGTGGGGGTGACAGCTTGGAAGGACGAAGACGTCGATCCTGACATGACCTGTTTCATTTGTCTTTTCTGGCCGTGGTATCTGTCTTGGTATCAACGAAGGACCTGTATCTGTGGCTCCGATCTGCACATGTTGAGCTTGAAGAGGGAGGTGCAGGAGCCAAAAGGCGAATGATCAACGTGTTGATTCCCTTTCATAGGTACAACAACGGTCGCACGGCTGCTCAGCCGGGGCTGGTCCTTGGGTAAGGAGCCCTGAACTTTTCCCTGGTTTGACTGCACTTTTGCGACTTGGCTGTTCTGGATGTGCCAATTAGGCATGAGAACGTGAGCTCAACCACAGCTTCGCCGTCTTTCCCGCCTCATTGACTTATTTTTTTTGTCTTGATCTTGATATCTACCGTACGCTCCCTTCCCTCATGACTTCCTCGTGTGCCCGTCCGCTCACAGATGGGCATCGTTGAAGAAATCGGCCCAGGATGCACGCTGATCAAGGTCAGTTCGTGCAGATTTCTGGAGGACAGGAGTCCATGCTCATGGGGAAAAAACGACGTTCGACGTCAACCATCCCAATTCACAGAAAGGAGACCGCGTCATTGTCCCTTTCAACGTCGCATGCGGCCGGTGCGAGAACTGTGAGCGCTCTCTCGTTGAGCTCATCATCCCACGGACAAGGTGCTTTCTATACCTTTACCGGCACTGAACTTGCTCCGTCAAAAATTTTCCAGGCCGCGAAAAGAAGACGGCGTTCTGGTACTCTATCTTGTTCCATTGCCTCCCTCCCTCTGCCACGCAACACAGAGGGTGACTGAAGCAAACTGACGCCGGCCTTGCGCGCATCCCACGTCTTCCCGCCTTTCAGTCTCGCCGTAAACACTGGCTTCGCCGGCGGGTGAGCCTTGCGCCGAACTGACTTGAAGGCCAGCTCTCCGCGCGAGTCCAAGTCTTGCGCTGACACCACCTCATGGTTCTCCACCGTTTCTTCTTGCAAAGCGCGTACGGGTATGTCGCGATGGTGAACACCTTCGCCTTTGGCACTCGTCCTGACTGCTGCTCCATAATATATGCTCAACTCTGTATCTTACCCCTTGCTGTACGATTCCAACAGGGCCCTTTCATGGGCGGCCAAGGGCAGTACCTTCGCGTCCCGTTTGCCGACTTCGCCGCGCTAAAGCTTCCAGCTGGGACCGAACACGAAGAAGACTTCGTATTGTTGTCGGATATCGCACCAACGGGATGGGATGGAGTGATGAAATCGGTCAGGACCCCTAACAGTTGTGAACTCGGATTGCTGTCGGTATGCACCGAGCTGACAAACCTGATCTCTGCCTTCCGACCGCTCCGTTGCAGGGGTTTAGGGATTAAGGACGATCGCCATCTATGGAGCCGGGCCCGTTGGTGCCAGTGAGCTGGCTTTGCTCCTTTGTCCCTCCATGCGACAACACTTCAAATGTCCAACGCTGGTTTTCTCCCCCGTCCAATTGATTCTCGCGCCTCCACAGTGGCCGCCTTGTCCGCCAAGGTGATGGGTGCATCCAAGATTTTCGTTGTGGATAACGTCGACTACCGCCTCGAAAAGCTGGCGGAGATTGGAGCTATTCCTATCGACTTCTCGAAGGTCGATCCCGTCAAGGAGATCGTGCGGCAGACGGGTGGAGACGGCACGGATAGGGGTGTCGACGGTGAGTCTTTCGGCGTTCCGTCTCTCTGTCCCGTTAACTGACGCGGCCGAAGTGGGGTTCTCCAGGAGAGATTGCTCACACCTAGGATCATCTATCCCCCTCCAGGCGTTGGACACGAGGCCAGATCCTTTGACGGCAAAGGCAATGACCCCGCGGCCGTGATCAATGCCTTGATCTACACACCGCGCCACGGGAGGGATCGGCAACGTGGGCGTGTACTTCCCCTTCGATCCCGGCACTCCTGACCCAGACGCGGCCAAGGGCACGTTTAAGATTCATTTCGGAAAGCTGTGGGAGAAGGGATTGTCGTTCGAGCAAGGCCAGTGTAACGTCAATGTGAGTGAGGTGGACGGGACGGGACGGACGGAGCGACGTTTGGCGAACCCGACTCACCTCGATGACGTCTTCTCTCTGTCGTGCCGGGAAATTGTTCTGCGCTACAACAAACAAATCCGCGACCGTGAGTAGACGAGCAGAGAGACCCTCACCCCATGGGTAGCCTTCTCAACGACAGGACTTGCCTTCTGCCACCCATCACCTACACGCAGTGATCATCGAGGGAAAGATGAAGCCAAGCTGGTACGTCAGCCATATACATTCTCTGGATGATGTGCCGACGGCCTACAACAAGTTCGTGCAAGGGTGAGTGCTGGGTCGCCTTGAAGGGCGGAAGGAAGAGTTGGACTTTGTATCTGTGTGTGTTAAGTACGTGTGTGTTAATGAATGGAAGGATAGACGGTTGGGCACGACCCCGACGGCGGGACGGAAAGGAGGAAAGGCTCGATTCGATGAGCGTACCGATCCGATCCGATACCATTCGTCCATCTATCCTGTCCGTGCGACGATCGGTGAAAACGAGCTCACGGCCACGGACAGAGGGAGGAGGAGGAGGAGGAGGAGGAGGAGGAGGAGGAGGAGGAGGAGGAACGGGAGGTCGAAGGTGGAATCACATTCGCAATGACGGACGGGGGGCTAGTTATGTAGTCGTACACGGTGGCGCCGCTCTTGCTCGTTAGGATGCTCCGATGGTGTTGGGCGGGCGGAGCGGCGAAGGAAGGGAGAGAGGGGAAGAGAAGTGGGCTTGGCGAGGCGAAATCAAAGAAGACGAGAAGATGACGGGGACAGAACAGAGTGGACGGTGACAGTGACAGTGACGGAAGAACGGAAGGGGAACCTGAACAAAGTCGGGGGAACGGGACGGGACGACCGAGGGGAGAGGTGGGCTTTGTGTTTGTGTTTATGTGACGACGGTCTCAGATCGGACCCGTCTACATATGCGCTTTCCGTCGTTCGACGGCGAAAAAAAAGTAGGCGGCAAACAAAACGACGGACGGACGGAGAAGGGCGGAGCTCAGTACATTTCGAGCGAGGCGCCATCGTGGATCTGTGTGGCCATGTCGGGGAGACGGAGAGGCGGGGTAGAGGACAAGGAGGGGAAGGAAAAAAAGAGGGCGGGAGGCAATCGGAGATATTCGTTGGACGTCACAAAGTGAGGACCCCATCTCATCAGCACGGACACGTCGATCGCCTCGTCGAGGCGGACGCACCTCGTAGTCGCTCAGGGTGATGTGATCCTTGAAGATGGTGTACCTATAGAATGGAGGCGCGTTTAAATTGGAAGGACAAGTGGAGCGGGGAAGGGGGAAGGACGAAGATGTGCGAGGAGCACGGCAGCAAACTCACCACTTCTTCAGCTGGATCTGCGGGCGGCGGATAAATAGGACGGTGGAGGAAAGTGAAAAGAGAGAAAGAGTGTGATATCGTGGGGAGAGAGTTTGTCGTCCATCGCGCGGTTGTTTGATTGTGAGTTTGAGTTTAGGGGCCAAGAGTGACCGGGCGAGGTGATCCAAAGTCAGCGGGCATGGGAAAATTGGAAGCAAGGTTTCGAATCGATGCGCATTGCAAGATCGGAGACGTCCGTCCCGATCGCCGGGGGGCGTGCAAAAGCGCGGCAAGGGCGGAGTGGGTGACGAGACGGAGCAGCGTGATAGACAAGGGGCAGGCGGTGCCGTCGGGAGAGGGGTGATGAGCGTGATGAGGCGTCGTCGTCGTCGTCGTTGTTGTTGTTGTTGTCGCGTCACGTCGTTTTGTGGGGCACCCGGACGACCGACGGATGGCAGTGTTGGTCAGTGGGTAGACGCGTCCGTCGGCCAGCGGCCAAGAGGAAAAGCGAAAAAAGACAAGACAGCAGCGAGCAGACACAAAGGCGTGGAACAAAGGCGGCGATAGATATAGTCGGTCAGGGGGAGCAAGGGAGAGAGAGAGAAAGAAAGGACGGGGCGGCAAAAAGGCGAGGTTGAGATGAGCAATAGGCCATATCTCAACACCGCCCGATGGGCCACCAAACCGGCCAGGCCGACAGCCCCCCGGGCCGACCGACGAGTCAATGGAACAGAGACGGAGATCGGACATGATATAGACAAAACCGTCAGCCTGCCGAAAACCCACCTTCTCAGGTGTCGTGCCGGTCTGAGCGGCGATGAGCTTCTTGAGATCGCCCACAGTGTCATTGGGGCTAGTCGCCGTCGCAGCCGTGTCGTCGTTGTCGCGACGAGGAAGGAAGAGGCGGAGACGTATGTCAGCAGACCGCTCCTTCCCCGGCGAGCAGGCGGATGGACGGGAGTGGAAGAGAAAGAAGATGAGGACGAAGAAGATGAAAAGGCCTGACCAGCCCAGCCCGTTACCCCCGGCTGGCCGGCCGGTGGGCTCGCTCGCTCGCCCGCCGGAGGACGATGGCAGCGACGGAGAACGGCACCGCTTGCTTCCCACGCTGTCTGCAACTCACCTGCACTTGACGCGAACTGCAGGACGACGAGGAAAGGAGAGGGGGCTCGTCAGCGGCCTGGCGAGGGTTCGGGCGGCTGGCTAGCGTACAAACTCTGACGGAGGGATCGTCGGGTGTGCTCTCGGAGAGATAGGGGCGACGGCAGACGGCGGCGGAGAATCCGAATGCGGGAAAAGGAGAGGGGGGATAAAAAGAAGAGGGGGCAAAGGAGAGGAAGAGGAGGAGGATGGAGGATGGAGGCGACGACGATGATGTTGACCCGACGCTACGGTGGGAGAGTAGTCGGTGTGGAGGAGGAGAGACAGCTGTCTATCTGTTCACTCTACTCGTCTTACCCGCTGCCACTCTGTGCCGAGGAGAGGCGAGGAGAGACTCGAGCGGACTCGGAACCCGTTACTCACCCTTGCGTCCGAGGCGGTCGTTGGCGATGACCTCGATGAGCGCCATGATGCTGGTCGATGAGTTACCGGGGCGAGGGTTAGGGGCGTGGGAGCGAGCACGGCAGCGAGGAACCGGGGTCGACCGGGTGGAGAGCCTAAACAGGGGTGAGGAGCTGACGGCGATAGCGATAGCGAGGGCGAGGGCGAGGGCGACGAGAAGAAGAAAGAGGAGGAGGAAGACGACGATGACGACGAAATCTGTGCGACCCTCGCCCAAGCCGAGCCAGGGCCACCCTCCTCGACTTGCCGCAGCTGATCGCCGTCGTCGCTGTCGCTGTCACCGTCACCTTCGCCGTCTTCCAGCCGAACATCTTCCTCTTCCACCGCCTTCCTCCCTCACGCCTCCCTCCTCCATACCACCACGTCGCCTGTCCACTTCCCCCTCTCGGCCTCGTCGCCTCCGACCTCCCTTCCCCTTCCTCCCCGTTTCCCGCCGCTCACGATGGCGCAGGCGGCCGTCACGTCCATCACCCGCGCCTTGCCCCCATTCGTAAGGGACCCGGCCATCCAGCTCATCGGCCAGGTGAGCGAGCGAGCGTACCGTGTGCTTCGTCTCTCTTCGTCCACCGTTCTCTTGCTCACCTCGGCCTCTCTCTCCTCCCCAGGAATGCTACACCACTCTCGTCTACAACTTTGACCTCTCCGACACACGCTGCCTCAAGTATGCCCTCTCCAAGGGCCTCGGCCTCGGCATCGTCCTCGGCGGCTCCATCCTCAAGGTGCCTCAGATCCTCAAGATCATCTCCGCCGGCTCCGCGCGCGGCCTTAGCCTCCCCGCATACATCCTCGAGACGGTGGCATACGCCATTAACCTCGCCTACGCCGTCCGACACAGCTTCCCCTTCAGCACGTACGGCGAAAACCTCTTCCTGACCGTGCAGAACATGCTCATCACCTGCCTCATCGTCGCCTACGGCACCCGTCCCCTCACCACCTCCGGAGGCGTCTCTTCCAAGGCCCCTCAGGTCCTCGGAACCGCCCTCGTCCTCACCGCCGGTGCCTACGTCCTCTTCCAACCCTCCCTCGTCCCCGAGCCCGCCCTCCAGCTCCTCCAGGCTGCCAGCGTGCCTCTCTCGCTCAGCAGCAAGGTACCTCAGATCGTGGAGAACCACCGGCGCCGGTCGACGGGCCAGTTGAGCGCTTTTGCTGTCTTCAACCAGTTTGCTGGCTGTCTCGCCAGACTCTTCACCACCGCCACGGAGACGGACGACATGCTCGTCTTCTCCGGCTTTGCTCTCGCCGCCGCTTTCAACGCCGTCCTCGTCGCCGTGAGTGCTGGCGCAGCTGTCCGTCGATGGTAGACGCGCTTCTTTGCTCACCTCCCTCCTTTCCTTTTATAGCAAATGATCATGTACTGGAGAGCCCCAGAAGGCCACCCTCCGGCGACGGCGATCGCCTCCAAATCCACCAACGCCGCCTGGACCGATGCCGAGGAAAAGAGGATCAGCATGACCGCCGCATCGCCTTCGCAGACGCCTACCAGAGCCACCTTCCCCGTGTCCTCGCCCGCAGCGGCGGCAGGGAGGGGAGCGGCGGCGTCGAGCGCGGGTCCGAAGCGGTGGGCTAGGAAGGTGGATTGATCGGCCCGCAGGTCGCCGCCGTCTTTCTTTCTCTCCTCATCTCATCCTCCTCGTCCTTCCCGACGTGATGGCCATGCCGGTATCATCGACGCGCCCGTGCTCGTGTACGTGCTCATACCCGTGCCCGTGCTTATGCGCGACAACCGAGCCAGCCCATCTCATCTCGTTCTATTTTCGTCCCCCTTCCTCTCCCCCTCTACTTCTAGTTTTGCTGGTTCTGGTTCTGGTTGCCATTGCCGTTCTAACGTACCATACCTTCCCAGAAGTGAATCCGATGAGCGATATAGACGGCCTACGTAGATAATCGGACGACGAGACCGGGTCGGGGTTGGAGAAGACGGCTGGACGGTTTTGGGATGGGAGAGGTTCGGCGAGGGGAGTGAGGAGGACGGAGCGGAGGACAGGACGGGAGCGAGCGAGCGAGCGAGCGTTGAGATGGCATGGCATGGCTTCTATCTGATCGGGAGGGGATGGGACGGCCATCGACGCTCGTTCCCGTCTCATCTCGTCCCCGGAGAAAGCAGCGCCGCGGACGATGCGAGGAGAGGCGGAGGCGGAGGCGGAGAGAGAAAGAAAAGAAAGAAAATGTCGAAATGGTGCGCGGCGCGCTCAATGAGCGAACCCGGCCGACCGTCCGGTTCCGGTGCCATTGCCATCGTCGCCCACCCCCCCGGCTCCGCGGCCGACTGTCCCCCCCCTCGTCTCGATGGGCAAGAGCCAGGCGCAGGCGGCGGACGCTGCGAACGTGCATGCGCTCAGCCATAGTGGGAGGGAGGGGGAGAGGGAGAATAGGAGGCCGGTTAGCAGCGGGGCTAGGATTCCGGCTCTGAGCGTCGGTAGGCGGGGAGGGGAAGGGAAGGGAGGGAATAAACGATAGGGTCCAGGATACGCGGGCCGAGAATTGGTCGTTACAGCGACTGGACGAAACGACACGACACGATTGGCCGCTCCGCTGCCACTCACAGTCGACTCAAGGCCGAAGCGGTACCGCAGGCGGTGCCGCGGACGTGGGTCGCGAAGACCTCTGGCGCGTAGGAGTAGATGACCGAGTACTGGATGGGGAGGCGAATTCAGAGAGGTGGGAGGCGAGGAGTGTGAGCGGAGACAGAGACGGAGCGTCCGTCGCAAGCGGCCGCCGCTCGCTCACCATGACCGTCGCAGACAGCGACACGCCCATGCTGGCCACGACGATGGCCTCTCGCCGTTGAACCGTGCTGAAGAGGAGGATGCCCGCGCCCGTCACGGCGGTGGCGAGGGACATGCTCTTCGTGCGGCCGAGAGGGGTCTCGACGATGTACGCGCCCAACTGCGCGGGTCACCCGGCCAGGGAAGGGAAGGGAAGGGAAGGGAAGGGAAGGGAAGGGAAGGAAGTGTTCGCACGTCAGTGCTGCTGCGAGCGAGAGACGATGGCGACGGAGACGCGGCAAGGAGGAAAGACAAGATGGAAAGTGTGAGGGCGACGACAAAACGAGGAACCGTTGCAAACCCACAATGCTGCCAGGGAGGCCGGCAACGGCGTACAGCGCCACGTCCTGCAGCGCCTCGGTCCTTCCACCGCCCGTCATGCCGAGCCTGTCCTCAAGAAATTTGGGGAGGAAGACGTTGAACATTGTGTACGCTGGTCACAATCGATGCAAGTCGATGGATGGGGAAACGAAAGATTAGTGGGATGAGATGAGATGCGGTGGGAATACGACACGACGAACGGGCTGCCGGCACTCACCGAGCGAGACGAACGTCCAAATGGTCCACACCAGCACGGTGGTCCGGTACCACTCGGGAGTGAACAGGATCCTGTACCGATCCAGAATGTCCTCCGCCGGCGAGCGCCACCGCTCCGGGAGGGTCTCCAGCCATCGGGCAAAGAGCGAGTTGTCGGAGCGGGTCTTGATCTCCGCATGGCGATGGGCGCGAGGTGGAAAGGTCGAGTGGTCGCTCTCCCCTTCGTCCGAGTTTTGCACGTTCTGGACGGCAGGAGGGCCTGACTCGTCCTCGTCCTCGGTCGGAACGGAGCGATAGGCCTTGCTGGCGAATTGCCCCGCCAAGCGAGACGTAGAGTTGAGCCGCGCAGGTTCGAGCCCCAACGCTGGCGGGGCCGAAGGGGAAGAGCGATCCTGGCCCGCATCGTCTTCGCCGTCGTGCCCATCTTCCTCCTCGCGCTCATCTCGCACGTCCTGCAAAGACACCGCCAGCGGCTGCCCGTTGAACGCGGCGATCTTGCGGAGAACGTCCCGCGCTTCTGCCGGTCGGCCGCTGTGTGCCCGGTGGAGGGAGTAGGAAACGAAAGGGCACGGGTGAGGAACGGTCGAAAAAAATAAAAGAAAACGGGCAGCCACACTAACCTGGACACGAGGTATTTCGGCGACTCGTGCAGGCGAAAGAACAGCACTCGTCCGATCAAGAAGACGAACGTCTGTGGGGGAGCGGCGAGGCGACAAGCGCGGGGAAAAGAGGTTGAGAGGATGAGTGTGCTGGTGCGCGCCCACGCAAGCCCCACGGGCATTCGAGTCGAGACGAGACGAGGGGAAGCGGGAGGAACGACGCACGAGGAGGCCCAACGCTCCGAGAGTGTACCTCCACCCGCCGTTCTCCTTCTCCACGTCGCAGCTCGGCGGCGGCGGGGAGTCTCCACCGGCAGGTAGCTCGGGACAGCTGTAGCGAGGGATGAGGATGAGGCCGACGATGCTTGCCAAGACGGCTCCGATGGAAAAGAAGAAGGAGAGCGCGGTGAGGAGGTATTGTTTCCGTTTCGGCAAGCTTTCCAGAAATAGCGTGCCTGGGGAGGAAGAGGAGGAAGAAAAATGAGCGCGTGGTTGCGGTAGAAACGGAGGTCCGAACACGTACCGTCCGTGGGCATGGACCCCTGCGGGGGGAACGCGAGGCGAGGTTGTGGAAAAGGCGAAAAAAAAGGTCAGGTCGGAGATTGGGAGAGGAAACGGACGGAAGAAGCGGGCGCGACGTGTGACGCACCCCGACGCCGGTGCCGAGGAAAAAGAGCAAGATGCAGAGGAGGGGGAACGAGTTGGCAAAGGCGGCGAGGCAGCCGAAGACGGTGGTGACGAGGAGCGTGCCGTTGAAGGCGTCCTTGCGACCGAACGAGTCCGAGTCTTTGAGAGGGCGGGGATGAGCACGCCGTTCGTCCGTCCACGCCCGGCTTGGACGCGCAGGAGCACTCACAAGAGCCCCAAAAGACGGCGCCGATCATCATGCCAGCAAAGGTAGAAGACGAGATGAGGCCGACGTATTGATCGCTGACGGAGAAGTGCTCTGCGACGACGGGAGGGGAGGGGAAGGGGGGATGGAGAGGGCAGAGTCAATCCAATCGATCTGTCCACTCGGTCGGACGGGCGCAGGGGGGAATCGGTGGACGCACGCTGGGCGCGGGGGAGCACGATGGCGACGCCTTGGAGCCACATCTGGGAGAGAGAGGGAGGGGGGGACAGGTGAACGAGACGGCGGCGGTGACGGATCGCATCACGAGCACACCGACAGATCACTCACATTATCCGCAGCCCAGCCCAAGCCGGACAGGACGAGAAGGCTCCATTGGTATTGTCCCATGCCAATCTTGTCGATCGCTGCCGCCGTCGGCCGTCGACGAGGAGGTGGGCGAGGTGGGCGGGGTGGGCTGCCTTCAGCCTCTCATCTCATCTCGCCTGATCTCGTCTCGAACCAAGCCAGACCGCAACCAAACAAGCCGAGCGCGCTGGCGACCAGCGAAGCGATGCAACTCACTCTGATCCAACGGCGTCCCCTCCCCGCCCCGTCCATGTCCATCCCACACATCGTCTTCCATATCCCTCCAGCTCTGCTCCTCTTCTTCTTCCTTCCACCCGTCGCCGCCGTCGTCGCCGTCGCCGTCGTGGAGCCGCGCGCCTCGCACCCGTTCCCGTCCCTTCCAAGACAAAAGCGAAGAAGAAGAAGAAGAAGAAGAAGAGGAAGAAGCGGCGCCGGCCGTCTCCTTCGGGCGATTGGGATCCAAATCCCACCGCGTCCGGCGCGGGCTTAGAGGGCTGTCAGAGAGCTCGACGTCGCTGGACGTGCGGACACGGATGGCCGTCTCCTTTCCCTTCTCCTTGCCCTTGGCCTTGCCGTTGATCTTGACTTTTCCCTTGCCGTCGCCCTCGCCAACTTTGCCTTTAGCCGTGGCAGTGGCCGTCGCCGGCGCCCGCGCGGACGTCGACGCACTGTCCATCGAGTCCATCGATCTGATCGGCTGATCCGCCGGCTGGGCTCCTCTGTCGTCTCCGTCGTGCGAGGCAAGCGAGAAGAAGAAGAAGAAGAAAAAAAAGACCGGCAAGGGGGGAGGTCAGTCGAACCTGTTCGGGCAGCGACGTCGACAAAATGTCTATGCTGTACGCGAGCAAGTATGGATATGCGGGCAACCCGACGAATGACGAGCTCATGTATGCAGCACGTGACCCTTCAACGCCTGAGACTTCCAGGAAGAGACTGCTCCCTCTCTCAAACGCCGTCACGCTCCAGGCTATCGGGGCGACGGACCTGCGCAGCGGTAGTCGCGAAATGCGTATATTTTCATCTGTACCATAACACGCGACAGAATCGGGAGACGAGCAAAGAGAAGACAATTACGGCTACGAGCATGATGATCTCCAGACAACGTGTGCTTCTTCATGATTCGGGGTTCAGAGGACATGGAGAGAGGGAAACCGTGAGAAGGAATCGAGAGGGGAAAGTAAAGCAGAAAGAAGGGAAAAAAAAAGTCCGCTGAGCGGTTCCGGGGAAAATTGCCCACTAGGGGCCCCATTTTGGTAAAAAAAAAGACAGAAGGCGCGCTGGAGGACAGCGAGACGGCCGCTTAAAGAGGGTCCTCGTCGCCGCCCTGCCAGCCCATCGACTCGGCACGCTCACGCCACATTTGAGCGACGGCGCGAAGCCTTTCAGCCTCGGTGCGCCAGCCCTCCACCTCGTTGCCGAGCCGGCTGACCTCGTTCTCGAGCGTGCGGAGCTCCTCAAGCTTGCGCTTGCGGCTGCGACGAGCGGCGAGCGTGTTCTGAAGACGCTTGGCCTCGAGCGCGTTCATGGCCGCGCCGTCGTCCTTGGCCTTATCGCCGTCGTCGGCGGTGTCCACCTTGATGTTCTTGCGAGAGGTGGCCGAAGGGGTGAGGTAGTTGCGCCTCTGGATAGGTGCCTCGATGGGGAGCAAGTCATCAGGCTCGAGTCGGCGCTTGAAGCCGCGACGCGAGGTGGAGCCAGGAGCAGACGCCGAGGCGGGCAAAGGAGGGAGGACGGCGGAAGCGCAAGGGGGCGGAGCCGACGGGGCGGCCGACGGAACGACGGCCTGCGGAGGGCTCGAGATCAGAAGTGGGCTGGCGGTGGCCACGAGTTCGCCATTGGCCGAGCAAGACTGGGAGGTACGAGCGTGCCGAACGGCCGTCTCGTTGAGCTGGCGAAGGAGCTCGTCGCCGTCGACGGGAGGTCGAGGGGAAAAGGCTTTCTCGGCGGCCCTGTGGGAACCCAGCAAGCCGGTGGACGGGGGCGACCTCGACGAGGGCGTGAAGATGGCCGGCGAGGGCGGGGGGAAGAGGGGCATGTGAGCGTACTCATCGCTCGAGCCGGACGAGGGAGCGCCAAAGGTAAAGTTGAAGTCCTCGAGCGGGGTGTCGAGGAGCGGACTCGGGTCGGAGATCGTCTCGAAGTCGAAGGCGTCGGTGAGCGCGGGGCTGGGGTCGGCAAAGTCAGGCGAGAGAAAGGCGTCAAGGGGCGACGTGGTGGTCGAGTCGCCGAAGACACTCCCGGCTCCGAAGAGCGGCGAGGTGGGTTCGAAGTCGGCCAGGTCTGTCGCGCACGGGGTGAGAGCGGGCGGGCGATGAGCAGCCAAGGCCGTGTCAAAGGAACGGTTGAGGGATGACTTACCGGCATCGACGACGCGCCTCGAGGCGTCCATGAGGACGTTCGTCATCCTTGCTTGTATGGCTTGTTGGTACGACGGGGCTATTGGAGGGACGGAGAACGAGACGGGGGTGGTGGGAGGCCGGAGGAAAGGGGACGAGGGGGACACAAAAGGGGAGGGGTTCGAGACGAACGAGGGGTGCGTCTGCCGAGTGTATGGACGATGAACCGGGTTGTGATGATGCTGTAGCGAGGGGAAGATGCCGCCTCGAGAGGTCAAGAGACTAAGAAGGTTGGGAGGAAGAGAAGCGGTCTGTTGCGAGCTGACGTCGGTCTTGCACGCGGGCGATTCGGGGTGGGGGTTGGAGGGAAGCTGGGAGACGAGGAAAGAATGGATGAATGAGCGAGGGGAGGCGAGGCGCCGCGGGGAGGGACGGCACTCACCCATGATTGCGACTGCAAAGGTCGGTTGACGTGCGTCAACGCGGGCGTATGGGTAAGATAAGAGGGCACGGAGCGGTGGTCGTGGGAAAAAGACTTTTGCTCAGTGTTCGAAACCGTAACGGTTGACGAACGCTGTTGGGAGGACTGCTCGGAGAGGAGGCCTAGCAGGTGGTCGTAGAGGTCGGATTGGTAAGGGGACGCGGAGTGGGGTGGGCGGCTTAAGCGAGGCGGGCCATTCTGACTGCTGGTGTAGAAGTGGTTGTCGAGTCGATGAGATATGGCGGAGTGGGGTGTAAGTGGAGGAGGCTGTAGTGGTGGCGGCGCCGGTATTGTTGAGAGGTATTGAAGAAGAAGTAGAAGAAGCCGGTGTCGGTGGTGGTGGTGGTAGTGATGAGGAGGAGGAGGAGGACGTGGAAGAGAACAACGCCGCGGCCGCCCGTTTTGAGTCTTCAGCGGCCGCCAACATCGGCGGTCCGCCGCCCCTCCCGCCGACTGCGGCACGCCCCTCTGCCTCCGCCTCGAGTCACACTCGCAGAAGACACACGCGGGCGACTGCGGCGCAGCAAGGAGCCCTTACCGCCGCGTTGTAATCCGCCTTGTAATCTGCCCCGCCACGCATTACAGCCGTGTCCTAGTCCGCCTCGCCGCGCGCGTATACACCCGCCGTATACTCGCGTAGCCGAGTACGCGGGCGCGTATACGCGTATACAGGTATATACGCTGGAACGCCCGCTCGCTTGGGCCCGGCTAAGCGAAGCGAGGCGAGGCGAGGGGGAGGGGAGACTGGGTACGCGGGGCGGGGGGACGAGTTCGCGGGGAGGAGGAGTGGATCGATGGCCACGACGACGACGACGACGACGACGGCGACGGCGGCGACAGCCACGAACACCGTACATGTACCGCTCCAGTCAGCCTAGCCTCTCTCAGCAGACCGGGCAGCGAGCGGGCAAGGAGGGCAGGGAGGGCAAGGCGAAGCGGAGCCAAGCCGGCTCATCGCTCAAGGCAGGGAGGGGGCCAGAACGAGGGCAGGGCGGTATGGCATTGAGGTCGCGAACGAAACGGGGTGTGGATAGAAAGAAAGAAAAAAGAAAATAACAGTAAAAGAATAGAAAGAAAGAAAGAAAGAAAGAAAGAAAGAAAGAAAGAAAGAAAGAAAGAAAGAAAGAAAAGAAAAGAAAAGAAAAGAAATGCGACGGATACGGATCGATCGTCAGCGCTACGCCAAGACTACCGACGGCGGCGGCGAGTAAGGAAGGAAGGAAGGAACACATAGACGCTCGTTCGTTCGCGTCGGTCGTCGGTCGTCGTCGGTCGTGCGCAACCGACGCTCCACATGGATTGCATTGCATCTCAAATCCTTCTCGCCCTCGTCTCCCGCTAATCCATCTACAACGCCAACGCCCGTCCGCACTTTCAGTTGAAGAAAGAAAGAGAGCAACACCTCTACACCCCCCCCTTCTTCCGACCCCCCACCGCAAGCGCAGACGAAAACCCCCTACCGAGACCAAGCTCTCCCATCGCCTCCAGCACGTACCCGCTCAGCACCGCGTTCTCCAGCGCCACCTCTGTCATCTCCGGTTCGAGCGTACGGAACGCGTCCAGCGCGACGCGTAAACCTTCTTGCACTCCTGGATCCGAACCCGAACCCGAACCCGAGTTCGAACCCGACGCCGGCAGAGACGACACCCCGCTTTTCCCCCGGCCTTCCCCACCGCCCTCGTCCGGAGACGGCTCCAGCAACCCAGGAGGCACCGGCAGCCCGAACCGCTCTTCCCTTTCCCACCCATCTTCCTCCTCTTTCCCTTCAACCGCCTTGCCCTTCGTCAAGCCCGCTCCAGCCGGCTCAACCCCGACCTCCCACGACGGCTCCTCCAGCAGCACCGCCCGGTCAATGTTCGCCGCCAGCGTCCGCGCCAGACTCCGAAGGATCAGCGCTGCGGCGAAAGCCGGGCCGACTGGAAGGCCCGAACCGTCGATCGGCGTCCATTGTTGGACGTAAGGGACGAAACGCGGAGGGACAGGGACCCCTCCGCCTCCGCCGCAACTGTCCTTGGCCCCCGCAGACGCCGACGCCGGCGCAGATGCTCCATTGGCTTTGGCGCGCCCGCTGACGCTTTTCGACGGTCTGCCATCGCGCTCCGCTGCCGCTGCCGCCGCAGCCGATGATGACGATGACGACGACGCCGACGACGTAGACGCCCCTCGACCGTCGCCGTGGCCGTTCGCAGGCTTGTCCACCGCCTCCTCCTTCTCCGATTCCAGCGGCGGAAGATGCACCCGGAAATGTCGGTCCAACAGACGCCGTCTCCGCTTCGTCCGCTCTTCCTCGCTCCCCTCCTTGTCCTTGTCCTTGTCCTTGTCGTCAGGCGCAACGTACGGACAGTGCATCCATCCGCACCGTCCTACCTCCTCCTCTCCATCCCCGTACACGTGCTCTTCCCGGACGTGCTTCGCCAACGCCCCAACCGACGTGTTCTGCCGTGACGCGCACGAGCCACGCCAACGACACTTGAACGTGCGATATGGATCTGCGCGGAACGAAGCACCGAACCGCTTTTAAGTCATCCGAATGTACTCCAAACCCTCGGCCACGTGAAATCGATTCCACCGCCGCTCACCTCGCTGATCCCTGACTTTGATCCCCTTGATCACAAACCGCTGCGTCGGCTTCATACCCGGCGGCGCGCCAGCCTGAGGCGGCTGTTGCTCGACCATGGCCATGGCCCCGCTGAACACGCGCGTCACGTTCTTGATCAGGTCCGCCGCGGCGAGCAGCGGAGCGCGGACAGAGTTGAGCGCAAACGTTGTCCGGTAGGCATTCCAAAACGTTAGTTGCGTGATGGCGTCATCGGCAGAGGAGACGAAGACGGCCCGCATCCTGGAGAGAAAGAAAGACGGTGTGCCAAGTGAATTGCGTGTTCCAGCGTCAACTCGGCGCACAAGGATGAAACCCCCTTCCCGATCAGACGACTCACCACTCCAAAGCCCTCTCCGGTTCCTGCATCTCGCCCAGCTTCGCCATCTCCTCTTCCGTCAACTGTATCCTCTTCTCCTCTGGCTCCTGCTGGCCAGCCTGCCCGTGCTGCCCCTCCCCCGCTCGTCCTTGTCCGACCGACGAGGGCCCGCCGGCAAACGGGAGCTCCCACGAGCGAGATTGGACCTCCTGCCAGAGGGCTTTTACTAACATGCGCACGCTCGGGCGCACGAGCGTGCGGAAGGCCGGGTGAGAGAGGAGACGGAGGGCGTTGGCAGGGATGGAGACGAGCTGGTACAGCAATTCCAACCCGGCAAAGAGGAGCTCTTGATCGTAGGGAAGGAGAGGCAGGAGGATAAGAAGGTGTCGAAGGAGAGCGGAAATCGTACGACTCCCCCCCTCGAGACGCTTCTCCTCCTCAGCCCCACTGACGACGACCCCGCCAGCGCCAGACTCGGCTTCGATCAACACGCTCTCGTTCCTCTCATTGGCCGCAAGCGCCGCTAAGCTCCTCACAGCCGCCAAGCTCGCCGCCCTATCCGAGCTAGTGGCGTACTCGATCAAGCGTGCCAGCAGCGGGTCTGCCACTTTGACGGTCGTCGTCGGTGCCGCCCCCGCCAGAGCCCCTCGGTCCGCCGATCCTTTCTCCTTTTCCTTTTCCTTGTCCGTCAAAGCAGCTTTATCCTGCCGAACGGCGGTGGCAGGAGCAGGCGCCGGCGCAGGCACTGGCGCAGGGTGGGCCAAAGCGGGCGCGCGAGAGACGAGGCTAAGCTTGCTGCCGATCGCCTCGAGGATCTCAAGGAAGTAGAGTCTCATTTCCGGTATGGCGCGCAACAGAGCTTCGTCCAGATTCTTCCCGACCGAGGCCGCCTCAACGCGATCGGTGTCGCTCGAGGCACCGCCTTGGCCTGGCCGGCGTCCCTCGTCAGGGCCAAACACCCTCTCCTTCAACGCCTGTGGCGTCGTCCTCCCCACCGCGCCCACACCGGTCCGGATCGCCTCTCCTCGTTCCACCTCCACGATGCTGAGCACGTCCTTGACGAGGCTATGAAAGCCCCGCGTTGACGACGAGGCAAGGAACCGAGCATTCCGCGGCTCCAGCGAGGCGTTCCGGAGGACGAGGGCGGATTCGAGGGCTCTCCTGGCTACCGTCGCAGAATCGGCCGCAGGAAGGCGGCCGGACGGGGGAAGGGGCAAGGCATCGACAGCAGAACGAGAGGATGCGCAACCGCCGTGGGACGAGCGAGCCACGGGGTCCTCGACGGTGACAGAGTCCAGACGGAGCCGCTTCCGGTCCCTTTCTCCTCCTCCTGCGTCTGGCCTCTTCTTCTTTTCAGCTTCGGCTTCCTTGCCTGCATCTAAATCAAGGTGCTGGTCCGCCGCCGCTGCGGCCGACGTGCCATCCACGTCTGCAACGCCCGTTACAGCGTTGACCCAGATGCGAGGCCACTCCATCAAACTATCGGTGAGACCGCCAAAGTCCTGAAGGAGGACCTGGTCGACGCGCTGAAAAGTGTACTGGGAGAGACGGGAGAGGGCCCAGTCCACTTGTGTGGGAATGCCAGAGCGCAAGGAAAGGGTGAACCGGTTGGAGGGGCCGGCTTCGAGATACATTACTGGGACGAGAGCGAGGAAGGAGCGGAAACCGAGTCAACCTACCACGAACAGATGACGCGACGCCACGCAAGCAAGAAATTGGACGGAAAAGGGCGGAGGACGGCCCGGGGAGGGCATCGTATCTCTTCATCCTCACTCACCTTCCACTCCATCTGGCGGTGCCCTAGCCTTGCTGACGGCAGCCGGCTCCGGCGCAACTCCACCGCCACCAAGGCCAACGCCGGGCGGGCCCACCATGCCACCATGCGCTGCGGCGTGAGCCTGAGCGGCGGCGGCGAGAGCGGCGGCCGATTTCCTTCCTCTCCCGGACGGCACGCCAGTAGTAGAGGCGACAGGGGTGGATGTCATCGGCGCTGAGCCCGCGCCGCCGTAGAATGTCCTACCCTGCGCGGGGCCTGGCGCCGAGGCTGGGTGTACGGGCGCGGCTACATAACTGTGCGAGACAAAAGGAGCGGCAGACGGGCCTGAGCCTGGATAGGGCAGACCTCCAGGAGCTGGACGAGGCGTGACGGGTTGTGGGTGATGGTACTGGTGCTGATACTGGCCGTACTGAGGCGGATGCGCCCGCGGGTGATGTTGCTGACGGGCGTAGGGGATGGAAGTCGGGGGCTGGGAGACAGGATACGAGACCGGGCGAACGGGGGTGTTGTTCATCATCCCTTGTTATTATCGTCGTCGTCGCAGCCTGCTCGGCCGGTCGTGTGAAGGGCGTCGGCGTTGCGTCGCGCAGACGAAGGCGCGGGAGGGTCTTCGTTTGTCACACACCCGGCTGAAACGCGCGCCCCTGCGAGTTCAATGCGAGTGGAAGATACGCCAAGCAGGCGGCTGCTCTCCGGTCAGCGCGGGCGGCGATGAAAATGACAAGAGGCAAAGCAGGAGGTGGATGTGGTGGATGGAGGGATGGATGGTGCTCGAGGCGGGTGATCGACGAAGATGAGCTGGGAGGAAAGCCAACACCAGCTCGCCGCAGTCGCTCGCGCGTCTTCTAACCCCGCGCCGCTGTCGTCTTCGCCCAGTACATGCCCTGGGGACGACCCCTCAGCTGCTCGTTCCTTCTTCGGTCACACACACCGGCAGGCTTCAGCTCGCGCAAGGACACATGCTCAAGCGACTTCAATCCAATTCGCTTTTTCTAAACAAACGGTCATCGAATGCATCCATCCGGCCGACCGGCCGACAAGCTAGCGAGCGACGAGGACTGAAAGCGAGCTCGCCTCCTTCAAAAAAATCTCATGGGGGATAAAAGCAGCGACAGCAAGAGGAACGTCACTGGGAGGTGGTGTAGAAGTGGTAGGCAAAGTAGGCGACCAAAGCGGCGAGAGGAACGAGGTAGACGAAGCTGCTGGATAAGAACAAGGCGGAGGGGCGCGAAAGAGCGAGCCATCGAGTCAGTTTTCGAACGCTGCCAACGCGTGCTCACTCGCTGCACGCAGAAACAACCCGCCGGAGAGGAGGCCCAACCGTTCCGAGCACCGTCCGAAAGACCAAAAAAGGAGGGACGAGGCAAGGGACGCGCGTCCACATCGACTCACTTGCTAGAAGCACTCGCAGAGTTGGAAGTCGAGCTGGGCTTGACAGCGTGCGCCTTGCCGAACTCCTGTTCGGATCCAAGTGGGACAAGAAAAAGATGAAGAAGGACGCCCATGGAGGCGTGGGGGGGGGGGGAAGGGAAAGCCAGCCAAAACGATCAGAACCTGGCGGTCATGGCAAAAAGGGACGCGCCGAGAAAAAAAAAGAAAAGAAAAGAAGTGCTAGATATGAACGAGAGGAAGATGGCGACTCACGTCGCCCTTGTAGTCGCCGACGTAGAGCGTCTTGAGGATCTCGCGCGCGTCGTCCGAGTGGCCAACGTCTGAGGGATGGAGAGGAGAAGCGCCGAGGTAAGGCGACGACGTGAGACGGACAGAAAGAGCAAACAAGCGGGAAAGAAGATGACGGCCGACGGCAGGCCGTTCCAGAAACGTGTCGGCAGAGCAAGACGGTCCTCGCCCGGCGGTGAGCGACAGGCAGGGCAACGAGAAGGTCCACCCATCCTTCAACCTTCCATTCCTCGCCACCGTCCGATAGTCGACCAGCTCGACCGACACATACCCCACCCATCCTTCCATGACGGACAAAGGTAGCAAGACCGGAAAGCTCACCCTCGAAAGCCTCGGTAGCGTCCCTGGCAGCCTCAGAGATGAGCACCTCGTCTCCACCCGGGTGCTCGTCCATGAACTTGGATACGTTGTAGACTTGGAAATGAAGGAGGGGGGTGAAAAAAAGAGAGGCGTGCCGTGTGGAAGGGAGGTCAGCACA
Organism: Peribolospora baueri; assembly: GCA_029717555.1. NCBI lineage: Eukaryota > Fungi > Basidiomycota > Peribolosporomycetes > Peribolosporales > Peribolosporaceae > Peribolospora > Peribolospora baueri. Next base: position 121,462 of record JAMDHS010000008.1, on the reverse strand, counting down.
GGTCGTTCGTTCGTTGGGGAGCGTGCACGTCACGACCCTGGCCCAGGCATGGTATGCATGCGCTATTGCAAAGGAGAATGAATGACTACGAGGCGCCGTACCCAGCGCACCGAACCGTTGTATGTCTCCGTCCGTCCTCGCGTAGAACATCGGTAGACCTCCAGCTAGCGCCGTCGTCCGGCCCACCCTCAACACCATCGTCTCTACTCCTCCGGCGCCAGTCTCAGCGCCTCCCGTGTGCTCTTCCACATTGTCTCCAAGCACCACCCACGATCCATTCGGACATAGCGCGCGCAAGCTCAAGAGTACGACGCCGCCGACTCACCCTTGCCACTGATGAGCAGATAGAGATCCTCGGCGCTGGAGTGCGCCTTGAGGTCGTCGATGGTCAGCGTTTTAGTAGTCTCTTCGGCCATGGTGAGAGGGAGGGGGATCGCTTCGAGAAGAGGAGTGAACGGGGTTGTTCGGTATAGCCTGACGAGGTTGAAGGCGGAGCGAGCGAGCGTCTAAAGTTGGGGTGAGGGAAGGCGGAAGGAAGGGGGAAGAGATTTGGGAAGGACGCCCAACCGAGGTTCGTCGATACGTGTGAAAGGATGTTCCGACCAGCCAGCCGCCGCCCGACTGCGGCACGCTCGGCTGTCCCATTTTTCCGCACCTCTTTCTTCTTCTTCGCCGCCCCGACTTTTCTCCTCATTCGGAATCGGAGCGCTCGTTCCGTCAACGGACGAGATCCGGCGCGGCCTCCGGGGACTGTCTATCTTCTCCCATCCATGGGGCGTCGATGGAGGGGACGTGAGACATCCGCAAGCAAGCCTGTCGTAGTCGTATCGACCGACGACCATCCCGTTCTTTCCCTGTCCACCTTCCACAGACGACTCTCCTTCCTTGATGCACACGGAAATGGATAGATACAGAAGATCGTCGGATGACTTCACTCGTTTATTCATTCATGGAGGGCATGGCCGCAGAGCCGAGCATAGCAAACATAGCAAAGCAAGGCAAAGCGGGTAAAGATGTGGCTCGGGCGATCGCAAAGGGACGGCGGCGGGGACAAAGCGAGACGGGGTACGGGGGAATACGGGGAAAAGGGACGAAGGACGGAGGAAAGTTACTTGAGGACGGCGAAGCCCATCTGGTTGTTGGTCCTGGTCAGGTGGAAGGGAAGCGAGGGGTCAGAGAAGAGAGGGGCGGTGGTGAGAAGGACGGACGAGTACGATGGAAGGGCAGGTTAGGCTCACTGGTCCTGCTCGACGTAATGGCCTTGGAAGAAGGGCTAGTGGATCGGGAGGCGGGAATGGATGGCCAGAGGAAGCGACTAGGATTAGCTGGCACCACCCCATTTCCGACACGCGCTTCCCCGTCCGTCACTCACCTGCCCGACGAGCCAAGTCTGGCCGAACGCGTCCGAGCCGAACACGCTCGCCTGGCAGTTATCTCCGTCGCTGGAAAATGCGAGCGCGGAGTGAGGTATGTTGAACTGGGTGCCGCCGATGAGGAATCCGAGCTGGGGCGGGCTCGAGCACGAATAGTTGCCCGTCGTGCGGCCCCCTGAGGTGACCGGAGTTATGCCGGCCGCTTTGAAGAGGTTCTCGACCTGGCTGACGGGGCCGAAGACGACGCTGGTGCCGTCGTCAAAGTCGATCGACACGTTCGAGTCCACCTGCTTGCCGCCCGCCGCGGTCGCGGCGGAAATGACATAGTCGTCCGAATAAGGGACCTGAGTGAGCAAGCCAGAAAAGAGGCTCGAGTCGGTGCCGCCAAGGGCCATCTTGCCCGTCTTGTCCGTGCCGAGGGCTAGGCCGAACACACACGCTGACACTTGGCCACCTTCGCAGAGGTTGCTGAAGAAAGGCGTCGCGGGGAAGGCTGAGGAAGACGGGGGGCCGAAGCCGACGAGACTGGTGGGGGGGGGAGGGGGGAGGAGGGAGAAGGAGAGAGCGAGAAGACGTGTTCAGCCGTCGGCTCTGCCTCTGATGGGCAAAGCGGGACGAGCGCTAGCTGGAGTAGCAGCTCAAGCAATCGCGCTCACCCCTGCTTTGGAAAGGTGTCGCCAGAGGTGACGGAGCCGATGGTCTGGTTTGTCGCGGTGAGGCCGCCGAAGGACATGGTGTCGGTGTACTGATCGCCGTTGAAAGACTGCGCGCGGATTCGAATCGAACGATACCATATCAGTCAAATGACATGTCTAGTGACATACATATCAGGGAATACTGACCTCTGACCCGCTACCGTTGGGGTTGGTCGTCTCCTGGTGAAGGTAGGTAGGGAGGACACGACGACGGAAAAAGGGAAGGAATGAGGGTGAGAAAGGACGACTTGCGGGCGCGGTCTGCTCGCGACCGACGGAGGACTAACGTAAGCGACGGAGAACGTTTTCCCCAGATCATGGCTTGTGCTTCCTGGCTCGTAGACACCCTGGTTGAGCACGGAGTCGGAGGAGCCGGTGTCGATGAGGAGGGTGAGACTCTGGATGCCGATAGTGAAGTTGCTAAACCAGAAACCCTGTTGGTGGAGGATGGGGTGCAAGTAAGGCGGAGGAAAAAGAAAGGAGACGTTGAGCCGCGAGACCGACGGGACGCTTTCCCAGTCCCGCCTGACTCTTCTCCCCGCTGCCGTCGAAACAACTGGGCCGGGTGAATGACGCACATTATCAAGGAAAAGAGGGGTTTCGGAGGGGACGCCCGATTTGGCAGATCGGGTAGACGCGGTGTGGGAGGCCGTGCGCATGCGTTTGCTGGAATGACAGGGACCGGACGATGAGCTGCCTGCCTTGTTTTGCATTACATCGCATCGCGGCCTCTCGTTTTTTTTTTCCTTCGCGGGCTCTGCGAGGAGACCGAGGAAAATGAAGGGGGCTGCTCACGCGCTCAGCTTGGTGACATAGTCTGCAAACTCGACGGAACCCGTCTTCTCCCAGGTGATGTCCAAGCTTGTGGCGCCCGAGCGACGAACGGGTGTGGCCAGGGATGGCGAGGCGGCGGCGGCGAGGCCGGCGAGGGCAAGGCGATGGAGGGAAGAGACTCGCATGGGGTCCGTTCGTCTCTTGCGTCGGCTGCTCGCGGCGTCTTGCTGGCAGAGGGCAGCGTTGTGCGGGCGAAGAGGAGCTGCGAGGAGAGCAGAGGGGCTGCGCGAAGAAGAGAGGAGAGGAGCGAGAGAGCGTGGGGCGGACTCCAAGAAAAGTGTTCCTTCTTCCTTCTGTCGGGGAGGCGGTCGAGACGAGGAGCGGGCTCGGGTGAGGCGATGGCATCGATGGCGGCCATGATGAGGCTATGTATGCAGTTTTTTTGTGCTGTAGCTAGTGCGGGCGCCTCCACCTCGTCCGTCCAACGTAAATCGCCGATGCGCGGAGGGTGGTTAGTGGGGCGATGATCAAGTGCTTATCGGAGCGGGTGCTGTAATGTGCCCAAACTAGTCAGTCCGTCGATGAGCGGTCAGTCAATCGGTTGCTCCACCTTCGTCGTCGAGGAGACAGACGATCGACGGCCGGCGGCCCAGGCGGCTTCATCTCAGCCCTGCCGCAGCAACGGTCGACGGTGGCGCTGGCGCTGATCACTAGCGCCCCGCCTATGCCCCGGTCACGGGGGGCATGTTCCGAGACGGTAGGGACCGCCAAGACGTCCGTCAAGGAGACAGACCAGCGCCCAATTGCCAAGTCTCCGTCAAGTCGTTCAAACCCCTTCAGCTGCCATTTCTAAACAACACGCCGGGCACAAAAAGTCGAACGAGCGAGTGATCGAGCGACCGACCGAATCAACGTATGTAGCATACGGTTCATGTGGGACCGCCTACCGAGCCCATCTCCGCACTTCACCGCCCGCCCTTCCTCTTCTTGGCAGTTCCCGTTGGCGTCGAGTGACCGCTCGCGCTTCCCCCCCTCGAAGAAGCGCCCGTCTTCTTGCCCATGGTGCGCTGTATGACCCGCTTGAGCTCGCCGTCGGCCATGGTGGAGGGATCGTAGTAGTGGGACGAGTACTCGAGCAGCCTGTACACGGGAAAGGAAAGCTCGCGATGCGTTAGCACCATCACCCGACAATTCGTCCGTCAATCGCCGGCCCCACCAAGACCAGAATACCAATCCACGCACCATTCGCCCCTCGTCTCCGTCACTGTTCGGATCCAGTTCTTGGTGGTGAGAATAAACTCGTGGTAGATGACGACTGGTTAAGTATGGAGCAGGGCGACACGAGTCCCGAACAAGGACGAGACGGACGAGGAGGTGAGCGACCGGACGCATACCTGTCGTTGTCAAGAAATATGCAAAGCCCCGACTCACACTCTGGACTCGTGCTCAACCCAGAGCTTGGGTGAATGCTGACGACCTGATTGTCTTTGACTGTCAGATAGCTCCCCTTGCCGCTCTCCTTGTGCGCGACCTGCATGAAGAAGCCGCAGGTGAGCGCCTTGCGGATGTTGACGTAATAGTTCTTGTCCTCGAACGGTGTCGACACCAGGTCCAGGTCAAATCGCTCCATCGTCCGTCGTAGCTGGTCTCGCACATTGTCCGCCTGCAGCAGCGACCGGTGCGACAAGTAGTTCTGCCAGCACCAGTCCTGCGCAGCCTTCGTGTCCGACGCGTGCTGCCGGTATGCGTGGTACACGTTGAGCAGCGTCAGGTGGTCCCCGTCCGGGTGGGTGAACTCCGCCTTAGCGGCGTCCGCTTGCTGGCGCTGATTGTTCGGCCTCACGAACACGTTCGGCACTGCGCGCAGGATGGGTAGTGTGGAAGTAAAAGAGAAACGAAAGAAACGATCAACCCGCCGTTTCCCGCTTCGCCTCGCGCCCGATCATCGGACTCACCGCTGAGCATGGCCGTCAGAGTGAGCATCTCGTTCGAGCATCGGAACTCAGGGCTGACAACCAGCATCTTCGCCAGCTGCGGATCTAGCGGGAATTCGGCCATGATCTCGCCTAGAACTGTCAACTCGCCCTCGTCGTCGAACGCAGAGAGATAGTTGAGGAGCTCGAGGGCGCGCATGATCGTCTCGGGCGCTGAATGTCGGAGCGAGGGAGAACGGGACATAAGCGAGTCAGATATCTGATTGGCAAACGTGCGAGCGCTACCAAACCGCTGAACGTCGTTGGACAGGGCCGATCCCCACACTCACCTGGCGGGTCCATATAGTCGAACGTGACCAGATTGTCGACGCCGAGCTTCTTGAGTTCCAGCACCGTATTGGCGAGGTTGCTCCTCAAGATCTCAGGATACGTCTGTTCGATGAGCTCGCTCACAAAGTCCTTCTCCGTGTACAGCCTGAAGCACTTGCCCGGCCTCGTCCGTCCCGCTCGACCGGCGCGTTGCTGCGCGGAGGCCTTGGAGATGGGCGAGACGAGAAGCGACTCGACACGGATGCGTGGGTTGTACACCTTTTGCTTCGAGAAGCCGGGGTCGACGACGTAGACTATGCCGTCGATCGTCAGCGACGTCTCGGCGATGTTCGTGCTCACCACCACCTTCCTCCCTTGCGGGCCGTCCGGGGTCAACGGCGGAGGCGCGTCCTCAAAGATGCGCTGCTGCAGCGCGGGAGGGAGGGAGGAGTAGAGAGGAACGACTTTGAGTGGCCCACACGTCTCGGGAGACGTGCGTACCAGCTCGTCCGCCTCGAGCTTTATCTTGCGGCACGCGTCCTCGATCTCTTCCTCGCCCGTCAGGAAGACGAGTATGTCACCCGGCTCCTCCGCCTGGTGGATCATCAGCACCGTTCGGATCGCCGCTTCGAGATAGTCCGGCTCCGGCTCTGGGGTGTAGAACGTCTCTACGGGGAAGGTGCGACCGGGAACCTTGAGAAGGGGCGCATTGTTGAAGTATTTCTGGAACTTGAGCGCGTCGAGCGTGGCGGACATGACGATGAGCTTAAGGTCCGGTCGGCGTTTCACGACCTCCTTGAGAAGACCCATAAGAATGTCCGTCGCCAGCGTCCTCTCGTGTGCCTCGTCGAGGATGATCGTGCTGTATCGCTCCAGGTTGTGGTCGTTCATCGCCTCTCGCAGGAGCATACCGTCGGTCATGTACTTGAGGAACGTTTGGCCTTTTGTCGTCGCATCTTCGAATCTGATTGTGTAACCGACCTCTTCCCCGAGAGACACTGTATGCCATGAACGGAGACCGCTGCGTCAGCCCTTCTCCCGATTGGAGTTGATCTCAGACCCCGGACTCACCGTCCATCTCTTCGGCGACTCGCTTGGCTACCGACATGGCAGCCACCCTTCTCGGCTGCGTGCAAGCGATCATCTTCGGTCCGCTCGATCCATCGGAGAACTTGTGCTTTTGAGTACTGGGCAATTCAGAGTAGGCGACGAATTGCGGAATTCTGGAGGCAGATGCAGAACGGAATGAGCATCCACATTGTCCGCCTTGCTCTCCAGATCTCGCTGGAAAGACCGCTCAGGAAGATGAAGCTCACTGTGTCGTCTTTCCAGAACCCGTCTCGCCGATCATGACCGTGATCTGGTTATTATTGTACATGTCGTAAAATTCGCCCATTTGAGTGAAGACGGGCAGCTTCTTGCGTCCTTCTAGGATCTTTCTGTACTTGGCAGAAAAGGGCCGGTTCGTAAAAGGGTTCACCGAGCCATCCTGGAGAAGGAGACAGGGAGGCGGGGAAGAAGTAAGCTGATGAAGGAGTCACAAAGAGGCCGGGAAACAATCTAAGCTCACCATCGCCTTCTGAGCCTGCTGGGAGTTCACTTTGCGCGGAACGAACCCATCGAGAGCTCCCTGCGCCGAGCCATTCGCAGCGCCATCGCCAGCCGCGCCACGAAGATGCGGCGGGAGATGGGCGAGGTAAGGGTTATCCCTGGGAGCGGGAGATGTAGAATCGGTCTTGGCTCGCTTTGGAGGGTGATCGGACATGGTCGCGAAAGAGCTGAGCTGGCAAAAGGGCAACGTAGAAGGCAGTCGGCAGAAAGGGAGCGATCGAGGAAAATATGGTAGGAACAGAACAGATGGCTGTGAGCGAAGGTGTCCTTCTCCCACTTGGCGCGACGGAGCAAATGGAGAGCGCCTCCTGTGCCCGTTTGTTGCTCACCAACTGGAACGTTTGCCACTCTAAAGCGCCTTGGACAGAAGGAGGATGGTGGTTGGGTTGAGGACTGGATCAATGTTGCGAGCAGCTCGCCACGGATTGAAGACGGACAACGACACTTGCCGCAGTCATTTTCGAGTCTTCTAAGCCTCGTCGTGTCTTGTTTGCTCTCCGTTTGCACTCATTCAGCTGAGCATCTCCAGTATCTTCGAAACGACGGACAGCTGACAGGCATTCGGTTGACAGAGGCAAGCGTTGGCGCTGCATGGTTGCTCTCCTCCCGCTCAGCCACCGTTCAACCCTCGTCCGCCTCCGCAACAAGTCCCGGACGCTCCCCGGCTGGCCTCCTCATCGTCAGAAGGCGACAGCGACATACTCCCACCCTCTCCTCGCCATGGCGGCTGAAGATTCCTCCTTGTCTCCCGTGCCTCAAGGTAGCGCTCCTAACCCTTCCGTTGGTCCGAAGGAGACGGTGTTCACCGAGAACACCTCCTCGATCATTCTGCCCACCAACAGGGTCGCCTTCCTCAACCCGGTCCAAGAGTTCAACCGCGACCTGAGCATCTTCGCCATTCGCACGTGGAGCGAGATTCTGAACGAGGAGAAGAAGAGAAAGTGGGAGGCTAAGAAGAGGAAGAACGCAAAGGGGCCTGGAACTAAGGATCAGAAACCAGCGGGGGAGCTTGATGAGGCCGGTGAAAGCGGCGCTCTACCGGGCGAGAATGGGAGCGTCGGAGAGTCGGCGGGAAGGGCAAACGAAGGCAGTGTAGAGCCAGAAGCGAAGCGAAGGAAGCTTGGTGAGTGGAGACGATGTCACTACATTCTGTCCTCGCTTTCTTACCTGTTCTCATTTCTTTCTCCCTGCGTCAGATACCGTCGCCGCAGAGATGGCCACATCTTCGCCGCGGGAACCCACTCTTCGCCCTTATCGTTTCACCCTGCTCGAAGCACTCTCAGCAACTGGCCTTCGCTCCATTCGCTACGCAAAGGAGATACCTCTTCTCCGATGGGTTCTTGCAAACGACCTTTCCGAAAGTGCTGTCAAGGCCATGCGGCGCAATATCGCTCTGAACTTTCCTGAAGCCGAGGAGCAGCACGAAGTAGAGCCAGAAGCGAAGGCGGAAGAAGGGAACGGCGCGGACGTGGAGATGGAGACCATGAAAGAGGCGGCTGGAGAAGGTGCGCCCGTGGATAACCCCGATGTCCAGCACCAGCTCGAGCAGCCGCGAACGAAGGACAAGGGCAAGGGCCGCAATCTGCCGGGGGAGGCCGCCGGTGGGAAAGTGCGAGTGAATCACGGCGATGCTTGGTGAGCATGCTTTTCTGTCTTGGTTTGCGTCGACTTTTTAACAGAGCAGCGGGTTGATGTGATACGATGCATGCTCGCCATCTCCAGCGCCCTGATGTACCAGCACCGGGTCGGCACAGCGCGCTTTGACGTGGTGGACCTCGATCCATACGGAACTGCCGCGCCTTTCCTTGACGCTGCTCTTCAAAGTGTGTCAGATGGAGGTAAGCGCTGCACAACGAACAGTTTTTCCCTTCTTTAGAGACAATCACCAGCAGGCTCGTGGCTAATTCCGCCGTTGTTGTCTACCTTATGTCGCCCTTAGGCTTGCTCTGCGTCACTTGTACAGACCTTGCCGTACTTGCTGGTCATAACTATCCGGAAAAATGGTGCGTCTTTCCTACGCTCTGCCTCTCGCAAGCTTCACTTTCCAGAACAAATGCAGACCAAGTTCGTTCACTTCGATTGACAGCTACGCGAATTATGGTGGAGTTTCTCTCAAGGCTGAGTACTCGCACGAAATGGTAGGAATGCGCCACGAGTCCTAGCCTTACCTTAGTCTCTTCACACAAGAGGCTGAACCCAACGATGCGTGTCCCCGTCCATTGCAGGCCCTCCGTCTCGTCCTTCATGCCATCTCCACCTCAGCAGCACGCTACAGTCGGCACATCGTCCCGCTCCTCTCCTTGTCCATCGATTTCTACGTGCGAATCTTCGTGCGCGTCTATTCCTCCCCTGTCGAGGTGAAGCGTCTTTACTCCAAGACGGCCACCGTCTACACGTGCCATCATTGCCAAAACTTCCACCTCCAGCCTCTGGGCCGGGTGAGTGAGAGCAAGAACGAGGTTAAAGGGACGGTCAATTTCAAGTATCACTCTGCGCAAGGCCCGCCCGCAGTTGGAATGGACGGCAAGTGCGAGGAGTGTGGGAGCACCATGCACGTCGCCGGGCCCATGTGGGCCGGTCCGCTCCATGATCGAGCGTTCGTGGCTAAGATGTTGGACAACCTGGAACGGGCAGAACGGGAGGGCAAGACGTACGGTACCAAGCTGAGGATGAAAGGCATGCTCAACACCGCCATGGAGGAGATCGACGCACCTTTCTACTTCACACCGGGCAAGGTCGCTGGGCTTTTCCATTGTGTCTGTCCGCCTTTGCCGGTGGTCGCGTGAGTGTCCCTCATAGCTTTCCCTTGACAAACATCCCGCTCATCTTCATACCCTTCATTTCATTTCTCAGCTCCGGCCTTCTCAACGCAGGCTACAAACTCTCCCGCTCCCATGCCTCTGCTGGCTCGCTCAAGACGGACGCTACCCGGCCCGAAATCTTTGACCTGATGCGATGCTGGATCAAGCAGCATCCGGTAAGGGTAGACAAGATCAAGGAGGGCGCGCCTGCTAAGAAGATGTTGGAGAAAGGCATCATGTGAGTTATCCAAAAGAAAAAGCAGGCCCGTTGTCCCTGGTGCCATCCGTCTTCCTCCGCCCCTTCTCTACGCCCCTCCCTTGACTTCCTTTTCTCTCCTTTCCATTCCCTAATCTCCCCACACGAACGCATCACGCGCCTACAGGAAAGAATTCGACCTCGACACCGCCCACCCGGAAGCCGAGCGCCTGGCAGAACGACGGAATCTTGTGCGGTACCAGGAGAATCCCCAACCTAACTGGGGTCCGGGTCAGCGGGCGAGGGGCTGAGACGCTGGGGGGGAGTGAAAACGGTGGCGTGCTTAATTGGTTCGGTTGCAAAAGGGACCCGTGCTGCCGATGGCTACGCTGCCCTGACAGAGCTAGTTATGAAAAAGGGAACCATGTATCATTCAAGGATCAAATCGAGTCTTCCGTCCGCTCTGCCGACGCCCGCTGCACAGAGCACAAAGATTCTTCGTTTCCTAGATTTTACAGACGAGCGCGTCAAGCTCTCTTACGGAACGTGCCGGTACCGGCCTGTAGTGAAGACCTGAGCATGGTGCCTTCTTGCAGAGCATGCCCATCGATCGCATTTGATCCTAAACTTGGAGCCATCCTGAAGTGGTCACTGGCGAGCTTGCCCCCTTCAAGCCCCTTTGTGATCCACGCACTATCATGCCGGTCGCCTATTCTGTTCCGGCGGTAGCATGTACACGCCGGGAGCAAGGTGTGGGGTGCATCCTGGTTCGGGGCGCCATTTCCTCGAAGCTTAGAAGACCCAAGCCGCAACCAGCTCGAATGGCTTCCATCAGAGAATGCGGTGCGAGACGCGATCGGGGCCTGTGCATGTTCGTGAGTAGAGGGCCGGCAAGTTGCGCTGAAAACGACAAGGCCCGTCTCCGAAAGCGATCGCCGGCCAGCGCGCTAGACTGCATTCGAGGTGGGGAACAGTCTCAGACGAGTTGCACGAGCGTGACGATGCGGAAAAGGGAGCGTACATATAGCAAGGCGTCAAAAGGGATGCCAAGAGGCAGGAGACGGCAAAAAGGGGGGTAAGTAAAGAAAAGAAAAGAAAAAAATGAAGCCAAGGAAACTCGAAACGATGGTCAACCTCAGAAAAATGACGGTTACAGATCGCAGCCACCCCGAATCACATCGCCTTCATGGCCGCCTGGGCCGCGTGGCCGGACACAGCGGCCTTCTCCGCCTTGCTCTCCTCAACCGCCCGTGCAGGCTGGTCTGCCAACAACTTCTTCGCACTTTCCAAAGTGGCGACATAGTTGCTGGGGAAGTACCCGATCCTGCCATCCCTCGTCCTGCCTCTCCACCACGCGCTTTCCTGTCCCGTGGTGGGGTCGTGTCGAGAGAGAACGGCGACGACATCGTTCGGTTGCAGAGCCAGCTCGAGTGGATCGGTAGTGTTATAGGCGTAGAGGGCGCGCACGAACTGCAGCTTGCTCGGGTCGAGGGGTGTGCCGGTGGAGGGGTCGATAAGGCCCTGTTGCGCCGCGGCGCCGTTGGGGTTCTGCTGCTCGAGAAGACGCTGTTGCTCTTGCTGCGCCGTGATGAGCTTGATGAGTTTGCCCATGAGGTACGGCAGTCCAACAACGGCGAGGAAGAACATGATGAGTGGCCGCTTGCTGATCTTGGGTCTCCGACCACCGCTGCCGTCCGCTCCCGCCGCAGCCTCGCGCTTCTCAAACCTGCCAAACTCCCGTGCGTTGATCTCTACCGGCGGTTCTCGTCCTGTGAGGCGATAGAGCATCTTCCTACACCACCGCACCAGGGCAAACACGCTGAGCACCTGACCGAGATAGTTGCGAAGGTGGGCGAACTGGTCAGCCACGCCGACCATGGCAAAGAAGGAGCTGTGGGTTGCCATGAAGGTCGATTCGAGCATCTGCGCGAATCCGCCGAAGGCGCCCACGATGGAGCTGATTAGCTCGAACGTGGCCGCGGTGCCCGACTCCATCCGCTGCGTGAGCGAGGCGTCGCCGGGGCCACCGGGGCCCATGGGCCCGCCCATGCCGTAGCCACCACCGTAGCCTCCCAACCCTCCATAGCCGCCATAGGGAGAGCCGAAGGAAGAGCCGTAGGCCCCTCCATATCCGCCATAGCCGCCACCGAATCGAGAGTAGGGAGAAGAGTAAGAGGAGCCGTAGGAGCCGTAGGAGCTCCCCATTCCACCGTAGGAGCTCCCGATGCCACCGTAGGAGCTCCCGATGCCACCGTAGGTAGATCGATAGGGCGAGGAGGAGGAGTAGCCGGCTGCGCAACGGTCCATCAAAGACGGGAGGCGCTCGTCAGAGAAGGAAGACATCGATCGGATCGAGGCTCGGATGACTGGAACTCACCAACGCCGCTGCTCGTAGCGGACAGAGTGCTAGGCCTCTCGGGTACGGCGGGCGCAATGCTGGTGGGGTTGGAAGAAGATGAAGATCCAGACATGGGGGCAGTAGAGGAAGAGGGGACGAGGGCGGAGGACACAGGGGCAGACACGGTCGACGCAGAGGTGGCGCCGGCTCGTTCCCAGGGCTTTGGTGGCGCGGCGGGCATCAGAGGTGGGTTGTGTGTCCTGTTCGTGTCTGACAATAAGACGAGGACGTTGTCGTTCCCGGTTGAGGCAGGGTCCAAGGAGCAAGAAGCGAGAAGGAGAGAAGAGGAGGGAGGGTGAAGGTAGGAGCGACGACGATGGATGCGGAGTGATGGTCGGATGGCGAAGGCGGGGTCGGCCCGGCGAGGGCGATGAACCGGAGGAAGAGCGTGAATGGCCGTTAACGCCGCCTAGCGCCGTCATTTACCCGCTGAAGGTCCACGAAGCCTTCGATCACTGTGCATCATCACGGCGACACACCTCGCAGGATGCCAGAGCCCGAGTCGAGTGAGTGGAATTGGTGGCCAACGCCGTACTGTAGCGGACAGCCGGAGGCAAGCAAATGGCTTGATACCCATGCTCTTTGCCTCCTTCGGTCGCAGGCCCACCGTTGATTCGCGGCAGTGTCAAGCAGGAGGTGAAGAGCGAGCTCGCTCCGTTGGGTGCGTCCGATGGTCCCGTTGCAATCGAATGATGCCTCCCACAAGGTCCTTGACTTGCGCGTGTCATACTCGTCTCTTCTCTGCTCAGATGATGAGGACGATGATTTTCGTGCTTCATTCGAAGAGGAGCTTACCCGCGAGGCGGAGCAGAAATATGGAAGAGGCAAGCGACGCCGCCAGGAAAGCGTCGGTGACGCCGGCGGGTCTACTTCTCGATCCTCGCCGGTCACTGGGTCGGAGAACGCGGTGCCCTTTGTACACCCGGATCCTCGCAAACGGAGGAGGATGAACGACCTCCCCATGTCTTCGTCAGTAGTGAGGACAGAGCACGGTAGGGGATCGGCCAACTTGGACGACCGGAGCAAGAGGAAGCGACTCGGCTCGACAATCAAACCACTTTATCAGCTGCTCCGTGAGTGGCTGCGCTCGAAATCTCTCTTAGTCCTTCACCTCGACTGAGGGGCCTGATGCACGACGGCCCGCAGAAATCACTTTTGACCCTGCCGCCGGTTCCACTTCCGCCTCGGACGACGTCGATGCCGACTCGACATCCGATAGCGACCCGTCTCAGGCTTCCCACTTGCACTCGTTTGCTGTCACCGACGACCGTCGCCTATCCACGAAGAGGGAGGACGACGAGAGCAGCGAGGAGTCCGAGGAGGAGCTTGCTTTTAGGTGGAAGGAAAAACGTCAGGCACGACAGACGAGTGCAAGGATTGCGCCGGAGGCAAGCAATGTGTGTGCGCGAATTTCGTCCTCGAATGCGTCCGACCCCGTTCTCGCCTAATCCCCTTGTCTTCATGTCCTTTCGACCGCTCGCAGGTTAACGAAGATCGTTTGGAGTCCGAGTTCGAACCCGAATCCGAGCCCGAGCTACCTCATTTTCGTTCCAAGGGTCCTTCTCACGCCCAACCTGCGTCGACGAGCACCTCTACCGTCAGGACAGAACCAACACCTCTTCGACATGAGGAAAGCTCGGAGAGCTCGGAAGAGCTACGCCAGAGCACGATGAGACCTGCGTTTGAACTCGCGGACGCCTCTCAAGCCTGCATCGGACCGCTGGTCCTCGACACCGACGCCTCCGACCCTTCCAAACTTCCCATATCTGTGCCCGCGTCCATTAATCGCTTTTTGCGAGAGTACCAGCGCGAAGGTATTCGGTTCTTCTACGAGCGTTACGCACGCGGATTGGGAGGGCTACTTGGCGATGACATGGGTCTGGGCAAGACCATTCAGGTGATTGGATTCCTCAGCGCTATCATGCGCAAGCATGGGTGGGTTACGGATGAGCAAAGGAGGATCGGAATTGCGAGGAGGGAGGCGATGGAGTGGGGACTCGATCAGGATGGGTTGGTGGGCAGGAAAGAGGAAAAGGGCCGGCCGAGGGCGAACGGGAGGTGGCCTACTGCGCTTATCGTGGCGCCTAGTACCGTCAAGGACAATTGGGCAAGGGAATTGGAGACGGTGAGCGAACAAGCTTCCGATCTATCTGGCTGGTACTTATGCCGGCTTTTCTGCCATCTACGCGTTGGGATGGTAGTGGGGGTACTTTGAATATGCGATCTATTCCGGCGAGCTCGACGTCCTCAAGCAGTTCAAACTTGCTCGACTGGACATCCGTGAGTCGTCTACATGTCCCTTCTTTTCCGTCAGAGGTCCCGTTGTACTAAATGACATTCGACGATCCGGTTTGTCTCGCATGGGACCGTATTTTAGTGATCTGCTCCTTCGAAACCGCACGCAATTACATGGACGAGCTTTTTGACCTCGACCTTTCCGTGGTGGTCGTGGATGAGGTGCACCGCCTTAAGAACCCCAACGCAGCGATTACGCGGGCGCTCAATCGTCTCCAATGCAAGCGTCGTTTCGGGTTGACGGGCACGGCGGTGCAGAATCGGTACGAGGAGCTATGGTGTATCCTCGACTGGTGTAATCCCAGAAAGGTTGGGACAATTGGAGAGTGGAAGGAATTAATATCCGAACCTCTCAAGAAAGGACAAAAGAAGGACGCAAGCGAGGAGGAGCTCGCGCTCGGAAGAGAGAGGGCGGAGCAACTAGTCCAGTATCTCCTCCCGCACTTCTTCCTTAGGAGGTGAGTAAACACTTCTCCACGCTCCCTTGTGAGCACGTTCACCAGGTTTCCGACGTCTGATGCTCAGCTTTGTGCGTTGCCTTGCTCTCTAGAACGAAAAATTTGATAGCGGATCAGCTCCCAAAGAAGGAAGACAAAGTCGTCTTCTGTCCTCTCACGCAGCTACAAACCGACGTTTACAAAAGGCTACTCGAGACGGAACAGGTGCAGCTCATGACGAGGAAGGACGAGCCATGCGATTGTGGTCGGACAGATTCTGAAGGGTGAGTACATTTCCTTTTCTGACATTCTCTCCAACGGCTTCGCTTCGGAAGTGTCAAACGACCCCATCTCGTCGCATCCCATTCACATAGGCTCCAATATAAGCGTTCCAAATGCTGCTATCAGCGTGATCCCGTTACCGGGATGTTTTGGTACGAAATGATCTTCAAGTTCATCAATATATTTCAACGGATCTCCAATCATCTCGCCCTCATATATCCAGGTCAGTCGCAGTTCTTGTCATTTTTCACTCTCGAGCGATTTGCAAGGATGGACCTCATTTTCATCGTTGCTTCCTTTTTTCCGTTTCTTTATCGCACGCACAGACAAGGCCGACTCGAACCGGGAACGGTACGAGCGCGATTGCGAACTGGTCAAGATAGCATTTCCCAATGACCACGAGACTCGACGGTTTAGACAGTCTAATGCAATGGAGCCTGATCTCTGTGGGAAGTGGAATGTGAGTTTTTGGTGCCATTCTTCGCTCGGGGGAATGGATAAGTGCTTTAAGGACGGCAAAGGACATTTCAACTGATGCTAAAGACGCCAATGTAGGTCTTGAAAGAACTGCTGCAAGTGTGGAAGCACGATGGCTCCAAGGTCCTTATCTTCTCCATGAGCGTGAAGTTGATCAGCTTCTTGGAATGGTACATTCAGTCCGCCGGTGGGTCTTTCCTTTCGTGCGATTTCGCACGATGTCGTTCTAGCAAACTCGTGACCATGTTCTCACCCTAACTTCCGTTGTCACCCCTGTAGGGCACGAGTACTGCCGCCTTGATGGGAACGTGCCGCAAGGCAGGCGTATGTTTCGACTTTCTTGCCGTCGTGCCCGATCGCATCTTCTCTGACCATTCCAAGGGTCTTCTTTGGCTCAGGCATGGAGCTCATCGATCGCTTCAACAACAACCCGCAAGTCTTCATTTTTCTCATCTCTACGCTAACGGGCGGGGTCGGACTCAACCTCACGGGAGCGAATAAGGTCGTCATCATGGGTGAGCTTCCGCGTCGGCCGTAATGGTTAGACGACGTGTTGCTTATCACTCGTGGTTTCCATCGGCCATGGGCAGATCCAAACTGGAATCCCTCGCACGATCTTCAAGCGATGGACCGTGCCTATCGGTTTGGACAAACACGCGACGTGCAAGTCCTTCGGCTCATTGGCGCGGGCTCGCTTGAAGAATGCGTGTACGGTCGGCAGATCTACAAACAACAACAGTCCAACATCGCATACGATGCGTCACACGAAAGGAGATATTGGACCGGAGTCGAAGGCGACAAAGACAATCAAGGAGAGCTGTTTGGCGTGTAAGGAGGCTCGCTACTTCGGTTCGCTTTTCAAATGACTTAGAGAGCTTACTCGCACTGCCTTTTTAGACGAAACATTTTCCGACTCCAGGAGCACGGTCTTGCCACGAAGTACGTCATCGACGACTGCAACATCGCCGAGCTTGGGTATGCTCTGGAGAACCTTGTGAAGGACAAGAAGCGAGAAAAGCGGAAGGGAAGGAGTGAAGAGGATGGCGGAGAAGACGAGGCGAGTTGTCCAAATGCACCCATATAAATGAGGCCAAAGAACGAAGACGATATGAGGAATGTGTGGCTGACGTATTAACTTTCATAGATCAATGGGGATGAAGCCCTCGCCGAGTTGGTACATGACCCAGAATTGATCCGAAAATGTTAGTCTCATATGCCGATTGTCAGGAAGCTGATACGACTGACGACTTTGAGGCCCGTTTTGCTTTGTGCTCGCTTAGCCCTCCGCGAAAGGGACTCTAACGCAATCGACCGGGTCAGTGCGACATTTGGACGATACTATGAGTGGGGCTCCTAATATTGACGGCTGTTAATTTTGACTGCATCTCCCATTTTCAGCTCCTTCAAGATTGTGCAATTGAGTATGCGCACAGCAATGCGGTGAGTGAGATCGAGACATGTAACATTGTCTTAATGGACCGAGGCATGCAACATCTCTTGAATGGACCCCTTAATCGGACATTTGATAATTTCTGTTGCTTTCAGGCTGTTGTTGGCGAGACAGTTACGGAAAGGAAGATCGGCGAAAGAGCCCGGAAAGTGAGAATTCATCAATTATGTCGAGCACGTCGTCGTTTTATCCTTTTGCGCGTCGCACTCAACGCCACCGTGTGCCGACCATGCAGTCGCTCCGAACGAGACAAAAATCTAGAGCATCCTCTGCTGTCAGGTCGACGTCGCAGTGGCCTCCTCCACCTGGTTCGGGCGCTGCAATCCCACACGAAGGGAACGAAGGTCTCATCCACGAGGTGGCGGTGGAAATGTCGCAGGAAGAGTGAGTTCGTATTGGCTTTTTGGAAAGCGGTGAGAGCTCAACCAGTGCCTATTTCTTGTTCCGTTTCAGCCCTTCGATGCTGTCTAAGGAGGATATGTATGCCTACATCGCACACCTCACCATGTCCGGCGGGCTATCGGCGCTCGAGATCGCAGAGTACTACAGAACGGTAAGACGTTGTTTCTTATCCGTTCTCCTTTTTTGCGGCTGTTCTTTGTCGTATCGCCTCCAATCCGTCCTATCATTTAACTCACCTGTAGCTTTCCTCCATTCATATCTTGCTCTTCGCGTCCAATGACTTCATCGGCAGCTCGACGAAAAGGGCCACGAAAAGTTTCTGTCCGAGGCCATAAAGTGGGCCGACAGATTGCGAAGGTCGAAGGCGGCCCTACTCAGTCGAAGCGGCCAGGACAGAGGCCCTGGAAGTGGGAGCAGCGGTCAGCGTAGAGTCCGCAGGACGGACGTTCTTTAAAGTGGACGTCGGCACTGCGATTGTTTAAAACGTCAGCAACACTCGCCCGTTCGTACAATGTTTTCCGTTTTCTCCTATTGTCTCGCCACGGTAATCGCTCGCAACCTTGCAAACCGTTTCTCGTCGCAAACCTGCTGTATTTGAGCTCGAAGTGTTCCCTTTAAGCCAATGTCTATCTTAACGATGCAATGTAGCTTACTTTGCCACGATGAAACGTACGAGAGAGAAACACAGGGCGAGCGAATAGCTCAAGACAAGTAAAACATGGGCGCTCCGCTTCGTGCCATCACGTTGGCCGTGCATCCGGCCGGTCACCGCGCTGCAGCACCAGGGATTGCGACGGCCATAATCGCAGACCTATGCCGTCAAACGTTCAGCTCATCCAAAAGTGCGCGATCTGTTGCCGCTCTTCGGCTCGGTCATGTTTCGAGGTGCAGCTTTGAAAGTGAAGATATGGACGGCGTGTTGAGTAGGGTTGAGAGGCAATCGGGCGATTGGGGATTGGAGACGCAGTCAGCACGAGAGGGGTACGAAATGACAAGGCGACCACGCCAGCCAAAGAAGCGGGTAAACGAGAATCACCTTTCTTTTTCTCTTCCCGCTTTCTCGTGGCGGTATTCATCTTTGCCTTCTCCTTCTTATCCTTCCGCCGCGAAAGCGGCGCAGGGGGAGGCGCGTCTAGAACGCTCTTCACTTTTGAGTAATCGAACGGCTCAACGGTGGCTTTAAAGGTGCCCTCGTCTTTGCTCTTGCCCTTGTCCAGCTCCATGCTGGACGGAGCTTCCCTGCTGTTCATCCCTTCTTTGTCCTTGCGCTTCTTTTTCTTGCTCTTATTCCCTCCCTCTACACCTTCTCCACCATCGTTCAAGGGCAGGGCCATCGACGGCGAAGAGGACGACTGCAGCGAAGATGAAGAAGAGGAAGCAACAGGTGCGGAGACGTTTGGAGTCCCGCTCGCACCGCTGCTTTGGCCGGTGGTGTTTTCCGCGCCACCGCCCTCAATAAGATCGTCCAACTTGCGCTTCTTGTCCTTCTCCTTTTTCTTGTCCTTGATCTTAGCGACTTGAACCACTTCCCCATAGGCTTCATCGTCCTCCTCGCTCTTCTTGTCCTCGTTCCCCTTTTCATCTCTTCGCCCTTTTCCACCGTGAGCTGGGGCAGAAGCGACACGGGACGATGTATTAGAGCTCCCGGCCATGCGCCGCTCTTTGGGCACGAAGGGGACTGTCTCCGGTTCAGGAAGTGACTCCATCACCTCATCTTTCTCTCTCTCCATCGACACCGCCGCTGGCATGCTCGAAGCCGAAGAGGTGGACCCTGTGACGCATCGAGACTCGGACTCCAAAGAGCCCCGTTTGGCTAGGGTCGTAGCGCTCGCAGCCAAGGTGGAGGAAAGGTCGCGGATGGGGTAGAGCTTCGCCAAGTCGCGAGTGATACGAGCGAGCTTTTCCGCATTCGCTTTCGCGTCGCGGGAAACGGCCGCAAAGGCGGTACTGGAGGAAGAAAGAGGAGGGGGAGCAGGAGCTTTGGAGGACCGGCTTTGAAGGAGACTGCCAAAGAGGTTGGAAGAAGCGCGTATAGCGGTAGTAGCGGCGCCGGCAGCTGGCATGGGTGTAGATGTAGACATGGTCGGCTGAGTTGATCGATCGAGAGCCGCACCGAACAGAGATGACCGCAAGGCTATCGGCGGCGCAGTGGAAGCGGTGTCCTGAATATGTGAGGACGGCTCAGCGTCGGCGAAGAGAGGGGACCACAGGCTCTCCACCACGGTCGCAGCAATACTGCTAGATTGTACGGCCGCGAGGGCGCCGACAGCGCCCCCTGAGGCAGGCGTGGAAGAAGCGCCGGCACGAGGAACGTTGCCTCCGACCTTAGTTCGCCTCTGCTCGACGAGCCTCATCTCCTCCTGCCACGCCTCGACTTCCCGCTCTATGAGCGACGCGACTTGGACAGAGCGCGAACGGAGGGCGGAGGGACAAGATTGGACAGAGGCAACGACGGCGTTGGCTGAAGTCGGAGCTTTCTGGGCGAGCGTTAGGAGGTGGTGGTTAGGAAGAATGTAGCTGTGCGGAGATGTTGGGATGATTGACGTCAGATCAAGAGAGGCCATCGCCAAGGCAGCGAAATAAGTGGGCGTGAGAGAATTCTGCTCAGCTATGCTATACTCACCGAACGCTCTCGTCCTCCTCTCTGGCTACACGATCCCTCCACCGATGCAAAGCCCTAACAAGCCAGGCGACGCGACCCTCGTCACCACCTGGCCTGCCCCACTTCCTCCAAAGCACCTTCCACCCGCCTGGCCTCTCGCCCTCCTCGTCCCATCGCTCCTTCACGTATACTCTCTCCGCCGTACCCTCGCTCCGACGTAGGACCTCTCTCATCAAAGACGTCGCCCCTTCCTCTTCTCCCTGTTCCGAAGAGGCGGCGCCCCGGTCTAGAAGCTCCTCCCTCAGCCTATCATAAACGAAAAGCAAAGCGTGGGTATCCATGCGCGCATAGAACACCATCTCCTCCGGCAAAGGTCTGACCCTCCAATCTGCGAGCTGATATCGCTTGTCGGCGTCGAAATCGCAGTAGAGAGCGAGGAGGGAGGCGAGGGAGTGAGAGGGCATGGTGAGGACTTTGGTGGCATGGTACGTGTCGAAGAGGTTTACTATGTAGAGGCCGAAGTCGCGCTGGAGCCAGAGGATGTCGGATTCAGCGCCGTGGAAGACCTAGAATGTGGCGGGATGGTTCAAGTTCAGCGTTCGCCTATGATGTGCGGTAGGAACGAAACAGCGCTGAGGCTGTAACAACAAAGAGAGTTCCGCCATTCCGCCCACCTTGATTTTCCCAGGATCGGTAAATGCCTTGTTCAAAACGCCCAATTGCTCTCTGACTTCGGGCACTAGACAATCGACGATCCAATCCGCATTGCGGGTGGAGATCTGCATGAGGCACACGAAGCCCTGGTAAGACCTGTAGTCATGGTGCTCCAGGTCGATGGCGATCTCGCGGACGTCGGGGGAGAGTAGATGCGGGAGGAGATCAGTGTGGAGGGCAGTCGGGGTGGAGATGAATTTGAAGGGCGTGGAGGCAACGGGGGAAGGTTGCATTGGTGGGGAGGAGGTGAAAAGAGCCGATGGGTACTCGACGTGCCGGATCTCATAGGCATAGGGGTTCGGAGCGCTGGTGGAGCGTGCAAGCAAAAGAGAGCCAGTGGAAAGGAAGTTGTCCCTCAGATTCAGCTGCGCCTATGCAAGTGCCTGAGACGACAAGAACGCCACAAACTCAACTCACCCCACGAGTACCTGGTCGCCTTCTTCCTCCTCTGTCATCCTGGCACTATCGTCCACCCACCCAAGCGGCACCATTGCGTTCACCTTCTCCAGCCACTTGCCTCCTTCCTCTACCTGCCCGTCGCTTGTCGCGCGCAGCAACGGGGTCCACATACTGTCCTCCGAGTTATCCGGTTTCCTATTAAAGCGCAACTGCGGACGGGGCATCTGTGCGTTCATAAGCGAGGCAGGCAGGCGCCCTTTGGAGGGAGGGACGTGCGAGCCTGTCGGGGAGCGAGAGGGCGAGTTGTGGAGATGGTGCAGGTGGAAAGTGGCGGTGGTTGTAGGTCCACGTCTATTGGTGGTGGACGACGCAGAAGAACCAGCGGCCGGTCTTTGGAGCTTGCCAAGGTACTCGTCAATGGCCAGGTCCTACGCGTGGACGAGGAGAAGAGGACGAAGCATGCTAAGCAAAACGAATCAAACCAAAACTGAAGGGTAAACGGCTGAAGTGCCAAAGACAAGATGTGCTCACCGCCCGCTCCAAGAGCCCATCTACAACGTCCACGACGACATCATCATACCTGTCCACCACGGCATCCTCGCCCTCCAGTCTCTTCTTCGTGCTCGCCTTGCCATCGCTTTCACCCTCCACAATGCCCAGCAAGGTGTTCAAAAGCCCCAAAACCTTCTCTCCAACCTGATCCAGGCGTTTTCCAAACTTGCGGTCGAGGGAGCGGTGGAAGGAGAGGTCTTCGGGTTTGGGGAGGGAAGCGCTGAAGCGGTTTGCGGGAACGAGGGAGGACTGGATAACGTCAAGATAGGAGGGGAGTGAACTGAGAGGGTCAGGTGGCGGTGAGGCCGAGGAGGACGAGGAGGAAGAGGAGGCTGATGAGGCAGAGGGCATCGTGGATGGTCGAGGGACGAGGTGGTGGCTCGGTCGTGGGTCGTGGCCGTAGAGGATGTGGCCGTCTGTCCGTCACACTCCGAATGCCGTATGTATAGACGGACAAGCCGAAAAGTCGACAAAAAAGAAACGACTCGGCACTTCTCTCGTCCGCAAGGTCCAAGGTCGCAGAGCAGAGCAGCAGGCCCTTCCTTGCCCTTTCCTGAGTCTTCGATGTGTTCGAGGTCGATCGGACGTCCCAAAAATTCTCCAGTCGAGCTGTGGGTGGTCCATGCACGCGCCGCAGCAGACTTCGGAAACGCCGCTTAGGCCCGACGATGGCCGGCGTTGCGGTTAGGAGCGCTTATCTGGGCGTGATCACATTGCAAGACCGACAACTCCTCTTGCGAGCACTTCCACTAGCCATTCTCGATATCAGGGCGCGGTGCAAGAGCATGTCACGGCTAAAAGACCATCTTAACCTCCTTCCCCAGCGTATAAAAGCATACGGATACAACGGCAATTGCGCAACGGGACGACGCAGGGGCATGGGCGGCACAATGCACGACGCAAGCCGCTGAGGGGCTAATTGAATTGGCCAACGACAAGGTCAGCCCCACCATCAGACGACGTTCCTCAAAAAGCCGAGCGTGCCGAACACGTAGTGTACGAGATCCATCATCCTCTTGCTCTCCTTCTCCTGCTCCTGGATGAGCTCCCTCATCTCCTCTTCCAACTCGGGGTTGGCGATGATGACGTCGCCGTGGATCTTGATGAACACGTTCAGCAGCGCTTGCACTGCCTCAAAGTCTCGGTGCGAGCGAAGGCGGGCGATGAGAGCACGGAGAAAGAGGGAGAGGTGGGGGAGGGTGACGAGCGAGCGCATTTCCAGATCGATGGAGGCAGGGGACAGACCGTTCAGGTATTCGAAGAAAGAGTTGACTGGGGTCAGCCGTCAAAGATGAGCAGACGAGGAAAAATAATAAATGTCACATAAAGTTGACTCAGTCAGGTTCCTATCAAACGATCAATTTAATCTCGTCACTCGTCACGACTCCTACTCACAGTCCTTCGATTCCCCCTCCGCGCTGGCTATCTTCCGCACAAACTCCGTCTCAATTCCACCCGCGTCGCCCAGTCGTAATCTTCTGGACTGCGGCTCATCCTCCTGCTCCAAGCTCTTGTCGGCGCCTTTGACCTGACCGAAGTCGAAGCGCTGCTCCACTCCGGGAAGAGAAGGCAGGAAGAAGGGAGCCTTTTCCGGAGCTTTTGGTGCCTCTTTCGGCTTGTTGCGCAGCTGTGGCATGAAAACATTAGCATCGGTGGGGGGAGTACGATAAAGCGACGACAAACGATGAGCGGAGGCTCCTACTGAATTTGACTGTGAGAAGGGGGCGCATGGAAGCACGTGTGGGTACGGACGAGTGCCACCCACCTTAATTGTCTCAAGATTGATCAAGGTCTGCCATCTCGACCTAGGCAAGAGCGAGAGCGTGAGCAAGTCTCCATCCAACTGCTCCGGTGTGGTGTAGATGTCCTTCAGCTCCGGCTCGCCCACAGGCGGTACGCCTTCCAGCTCCGCCGCCTCCGTCTGTTCCTCGTCCAAGCCTTGTACCGTCGGCATATCAGCCTCGAAGATTTCTTCTTCAGCCACGTTACGCAAAGACACGGTGGCGAAGAGCGACTTGTTGGCCCTGCGAACAAAGAAAAAAAATCACTCGGTGAGACGAGTCTCGCCAAAGCAACCATGTTTCCAGGCCAGATTGCGGAACTTGAACTCACCACAAGTGCACGCCAACGCTGTCAACATGAGCAGTGGCCAGGAAATCGCCGGTGGGGGAGAAAGTGAGACTGGTGGCGATGCTCTCGGTTCGGAACGCGTCGATGAGCCGACCGGTTGGAATGTCGAACGTTCGGATGACGCTGTCGAGCGAGGTCGTGACGAGCCAGCGAGCATCAGGAGAATAGGCCTGTGCCAAGCGAGGGGGAATAAACACAGACAAGGGGCCGAGGTGAGGTCCTCCTTTGCGAAGCGGAGCTGGCCAGATTTGAAAGATGCGTCAACTCACGATATCCAATATCCGCCCTCGGAACCCTCCCACCTCCCTCACAACCTTGCGTGTCTCAACATCGATAATCCTCACGGTGAGGTCATCACAAACGGCCGCAAGAAGGCCGTTGTCGGGATGGAGGAGGATCGAAGTAACCGAAGAGGGGAGAGTCTGGACGTGGAGGAGTTTGGTGGAGTGGAAATCGAAGTACTGGATGTTCCAGGGACAAGTCAGTCAATATCCAGTCGTCGGGGCCGCCAAGATAGAATTGTGACAGGTGACAAATGTAGAGACGGGGCTTGTCACTTACATGGATTCTGCCATCCATTGTGCTCGCTACGAGGACCGTGTTGAGCGAATCACTAGAAATGCCAGTGACAGGGCTCGGTTTGCTATCCCTCGACCGTACATCTTCTTTTCCGTTGGCTTCCCCCGTCAACGCCTTTCTCTTCGCCTTGGGCAGCTTGGCCAGGGCAGCCTTCTCAGCAGCGACGGCGTGCGTGTGGAACGTTTTGCGGTGGATACCAGATTGGATGTTGTACATGTGGATCGAGCCGTCGTGTGAGGATCCGACAAGGCCGAAGTTGCCACACGCCGTAACATGCACAGTCTGTCGAAATGAGGGCGAATTGCCGGGTTCAAAATCACCGTCGGAGAAAGGACGCGTGTAGAAAGCGAGCGAGAGCCAACTTACCTTCGCAATCGCCCCCTGACCAAGCTCGCCAGCGCCCAACTTGTGCGAGCCGAGCCTCTTGTCCTTCACAGTCCAGGTCCGTGCGAACGACTCGTCAGCATGAGCCGTCAGGACGTCGTCCCAGTCCTTGGAACGTGACGTGGAGAACGAGAGCGAGGTTATGGGCGTAAACTTGAGGCTAGCCAATGGGACCAAGAGCGAGCTGGATTTCTTGGCTAAGGAGCCTGTGGAGCGAAGAAGATAGGGGGAAGGGTGGGGCGTATTGAGCGTCGAGCTCCTCTAATCTCTGTTTCCGGTGGACAACAATAGACCGATGGTATCCTCTACCTTACGAAGACTTACCTTGGCTCATCTCAAAACTTCTCGAATCTCTGACGACGCTGGTGACCCTCAATGCACGATCTCTTCCGGCGGTAAGGATGTTCTTTCCGTCGTCTCCGTAGTACCTGATGAGATGAGGAGGCGCATAGTGTCCCGATCGTTGCTTGAGCAGCCGCGGCGGAGCGAGAGGAGAATCGAAAAGCCATTGCTGTGAAAGAGTGAAGGAGGAGAAGGGTCAGAGGACCAGTTTGAAAAGGTTGAAGAGGAGGCTTACACGCAGGCGGGTTCACCTTGACACTATTATCCGCTCCAGCACTAATCAGAACAGGTTGTTTGGGTACCCATTCCAATTTAGCTACGACGCCATCATGCGCTCCTTTGACCGTATGCACAAGCTTTCCACCCTCGTTCAGATCCCACATGGCGATGTTGCCCGTAAGGCTAGCGGTAGCAAGTACGTGCTGACCGTCGGTGCGGAAGGCGACGCCCCCTTGTCCAACACCTCCGTCCATGCGAACGCGCATGACCTCTTCGTCCGAGCGGATGTCGTAGAGGGAAACGAGACCATCAAGGTAGGAAACAGCTATCACATCGATGGCAGGGGATTGAGTAAGCGAGGTGATAGAGTGCGCTCCAGTGGTGGTGGAAGCAGAGGAGGGCATGGGGCGGAGGCGAGAAGCGACGAAATGGTGAATAACTGTTCTGTAAGGACAAAAAAACGAAGCTTGACGTCAGCACGCAGAGGCGATACGTGGACGGAATGGTGGGCGGAGAGAAGGCTTACCCTGTCCTGATGTTCCAAAGCATCATCTCCCCTTGGCTACTCGCAACGAGAACTTTGTTCAGGTAAGTTGCAGGATGAAGGACGTGCGTAGCTGTGAACGAAGGGGGAAAGGGGACACTCCGCAGCAGTTCTGTTCGGCAGACGGGAAAGTGGAGAGATGAGCAAAGGCACAGCCAAGTTCGATTCGGAGAGAGCCATGCAGCTCACCCCTTGAGTCGATATCCCAAATGAACATCCTCGAGCCGTCCTCGGCAAGTCCAATGAGCTGGCTTCCGAACACCAGAATCTGCGCGAGCAACCGAACGTCGGCAGAAGCACCGGCAGAGGAGCCGTTCCGCGCGTCTTCTCCCTCGTCCATTTGGGAAGACAAAGAGCTCGTGCCAGAGCTCGAGCTAGCCTCTACCATCTCTGCGTCCTCGTCTTCATCGCTACTGCTATCGTCAGTCGACGAAGAAGTGGAAGGCTGTCCAGAGAGTCCTACGACGCCTGTGTCGTACCGCGCAACCTCCTTGCCTCGCACGTAGCGGTAAACCGAGCTTCCTGCCGCGGCCAGAACGGAGTCAGGAGAGAGGGCTAAAGAAGTGATGGCAGCAGGCGTGGGTGGACCTGAGAGAATGGGGCGATAGAAGACGATGGGACGTCATCAATTCAGGCCTCTCGGTTCGGACGGTAGCCCTGGCGCGAGACCAGCTCATTCAGGGCAGCTTTTCCCATGAGGCGAAAAAAAAATAAACCTACCAACAAAAAGCAAGGTCATGCGTTCAACGTCCCACATAGCCCAGCTCGTTCCCAGGCAAGTGACGACCTGAACGCTCAGCTTGCGGGCGTCTCTAGAGCCGCGAGACTGGAGCTGGAAGGGCACATGGTTGGAGACAAAGCCAAGAGCTCGGAAGGGCGCAAATAGACGCGGTCGCCGAGCGGCGGTGGCGATACGAGAAGGAGGCGACGAGGTGTCAGCGCGGACACGCTTTCGAGGAGCGTCCGACGCCATGCTAGTATCCGACGAGGAGAAGGAGAACGGGGAAGAAGGTAGCGAGCTCAGAAGGGAACGCTTGCCGCAGCAGGGAGAAAAGTTGCTCGCGCCACGTGAAAGAGGTGATCGGCTTAGTCAGCCAATCAGGTGCCTGCTGCTGCCATGTGCCCACCGGTCCGGGTTCCCCGCAAGGATGAGAATCTCCTCCATCCGGGGACAGAGGGACAGAGACAGAGATGGGATCAAATAAGGGCGCCTTCTGGAAACCCGTCTGCTCATGCCCCTCTCACGAGGTTGTCTGCGCAGCGCCCTATATTTACCCGCTTCTTTTCACGCTGCTTCGCTCGGCTCTCAGCTCACGTCTCCCTCAGCACCTCAGAGCCCAACGCGCCTCGAAGACGGATAACTGGAGAGTTCGGGTCGAGCCGACCAACTCTTCCATCATCTGCGGATAACGGTTTTGAACAAGCAATCTGCATCGAATACTCTCGCCGTGACGTGCCAGCATGCTCTATCTACGTCAAGTGGTGCGGGACGTATACCGTCACCGTGCCGCCTATACCATGGGCACGATCTGCAGCTGGGGCGGTATGGTGTACGGTTTCGACACCGGACTAAGTACGTGTTACGACTGTTGCTCCCGGCTTTGTACGGTTGTCTCGTCTCGCTTCATCTCTTGGACGGCGGAAGAGGGAGAAGGAGGGATGAAGCCAGTGCTGATCAAGTGCCCTGACTTTTCTGTCTTCGTTGTCGTGTCCACGCCTGCTTCTTGACCGGCAGTCGGCGGCGTCCTTACCGAACATTCGTTCCTAAAATCGTTCAATCTCGACCCTACCAGTTCCGGATATGCCAGCACCAAGGGAAACATTGTGATCGTATTGCTGGCCGGATGGTGCGCCTCATAGTCATCCTGGGAAACCTCGGGAATGTTCACCGGTCTTCTGACACTCTTTCAACGTGTCTCCTGCTCACTCTTCTCCCGGACCTATTTTATGTCTGTTACTTTGTTTTTATTGGTCTGTGATGTTACTGTTCCTTCCTGCCTCACAAAGCATTTTAGGTGCCTTCTGCTCCTTCTACATCCCTACCCGCTTCGGTCGCAGGCCCGCTCTCCTCTTGGGAGGCGTCGTTTTCCTCATCGGATCCATCGTTCAGGTGCTTTGCAAGGTATCCTCGTTTCAAAGCGCAGGCGCCGCCATGACTCAGCTATTCATCGGGCGATTTGTCGGAGGCGCCGGATTGGGTCTGTTGAGCGCCGTTGTCCCTACTTATAGTAAGTGACTCAACAGGAACCAAAATCGCTCTTGCGAGGACTCAAAATTGATCTCATGCCAATTCCAATGTTTCCCTCGGCGCTTTGATCTCTTTTCTCCACCCATCCTTATCCATTCCCACCTAGTCTCTGAATGCGCTCCTCGCGAGATCCGCGGTCGCCTTGCAGGCATGTTCCAGCTCTTCAATGTCACCGGAATTATGCTCTCCTACTGGATCAACTATGGGGCCAATAAGAACATTAAACCGGACACCGATTCCTCTATCTGGAGGTTGGCGTTTGGGATGCAGCTTGTATGTCGTATTTCCCCTGCTATTTTGCACACGCCGTTGCAATGGACCTCCCGTCCGGATCTCTTAAGCTGACTTTTTGGTCGTCTTTCCTTCTACAACAGGTTCCCGGCGTCATTCTTGTTCTCGGCATGCTCACCCAACCCGAATCACCCCGATGGCTCGTTGAGAAGGGCAAGATTGAGGCCGCCTGCCGCTCCCTCGCTCGTCTCCGCAACGCGCCTTCCATAGATGATCCTTCCGTCCAGGCCATCGTTGCTGAGATTAATATGGATCTGCAATCGAGGGAGAAGTTGAGTTTGATAGAGATGGTGAGGGAGTCCGTTGGAGATAGGAAAACGTTTTACCGTGTTTCCATGGCTTTCATCATGATGTGAGTTTGGAACTCGGCCTAGAGGTTCGTTCGAGGCGCTGCGGAGGGGGGGGGGGGCAAAGCGCCTCATTCCTTTGCTCTTTTCAACGATTGCGACATCCAGGTTTTGGCAACAATGGACCTTTACAAATGCCATCAACTACTACGTGAGTGTTTGGGCACCTTTGATGGCGTTGATCAAGCAGTCATGCTCAACAACCTATACTCCCATCTTTTATTAATTAACGTCGCGACAGTCCCCAACGATCTTTAACTCTCTCGGCCTCTCCGGCGTCCAAGGGGGACTTTTTGCAACGGGCGTCTATGGCTGCGTCAAAGTCGTGTGCACCTGCCTCGGCCTCATGTTCTGCATGGAGCAGGTGGGAAGAAAGATTTGCCTAATTGTGGGCGGACTGGGGCAGGGGGTCTGTATGGTAAGTTTTTAGTTCTCCTCAGCTGCCGCTTTTTAGCTCATTGCAGCTGATCATTCAGGATGAGAGCTAAAGCTGATCCACCCCTGCGAATGTCTTTGACTGGCAGTTTTATCTTGCCATTTATCTTGCTCTTCGACCGGAGGGATCGCCTATCGTGCCTGCCTCCTACGTCGCTATTGTCTGCGTCTAGTGAGTCGGAGAATAGACGCGGTCCAATTGCGTTTCGTACATCTTATCTCCTGTCTTAACCTACTCTCGCACGCCCATACTCCTTATTGCCCCGCAACAGCCTCTTCGCTGTCTTCTACTCTTTCGGCTGGGGCTCCGTCCCCTGGGCTGTATCCGCCGAGTTTGCTCCCAACCACCTTCGCTCCCTCGCCATGTCTGCTGGCCTTGTAAGCCAGTGGGTCTTCAACACGTGTATCACCAAGATCACTCCTATATTGTTGCAGGTAAGTGTTCCATAGCTGCGCGGTAAAAGAACCTTGAGGCAAAACGGCTCAAGCGATCTGTGTCAATGAAGTCGCTTTCTGAACGTTCCATCATTTTGCCATTTTTTTTCTTTATCGTCTTAGGATATCAAATACAAGACCTTTGTCATCGCAGGCATCTGCTGCGTGCTCATGTCTGTCTACGTCGCCATATTCTTGCCCGAGTCCAAGGGCCTCGAGCTAGAGCAAGGTTGGTCGCGTCGAATTCTGTTTCACCGATCGCTGTCTTCACATGGAGAGTCCGTACGGATGCCCTCCAGCGACGACTGCTATTCGTGCGCTCCATGACGAATGCCTCTGTACCCAATGGCCGTGACTGACGAGTTGTAAATCCTTTTTTTTTCGATCGGCTGTCGCAGTCGCCCAAATCTTCGAAGGCTCCATCGTCCGCCGCGCCATCGCCGATCTGCGACTCAAGAACCAGCTACACAAGCGACGACAGGTCGATCTCGCAACCGCAGCCGCTTTGCACGTCGACGTTTCGGCCTTGGGCGAGGGTGGGGCTGCCGGTGGTGGTCATCAGGCTGCCGCCCAATGGGAGAAGGCGGGATCCGAGCTCGAGAAGAGAGGAACGGAAGGAGAAAAAGAGGTTACGGAGATAGAGGGACAAGCCAGCATCGACAAGACGTTTGGGAAGGATGGGCCGGAGCAGACGAGAATTGAAGATGCTTTGCCTCGGGTCTAACTGAGCGCGTCACGCTAGGTGCCCTCCCTGTTCAAGGACACCTGACGCTTTCCGAACAATGTAACTATTCCCGGTTGGCCTTGGCTGACAGCGTTCAAGTCCGACATCTGGACGACGTGCGAGGCTCGCAGGCGAATTCAATGATTACATATGCGGGCCGCTGGCCGTGAAAGTGCCTCTGCAACTTGCTTCTGTCCTTCTGTGTGAAATCAAAGTACGCGCTTGCATCTAATCCTGGTTGATTTCAGATCCGGATATCATTGCGGACAACCACCGGGGCGATGCAAATGAATGGAAACTGTGCGAGCACGACACTTCCGCTCCGCCGTCCGTTCTCCTACAGAAGTGACATTCGTCTTGAATGTGTTTGTTCCAACTTTCCTCTCATGTCCTCCTCCTTTCATTATCCGCTCTTCCTTCGCATCAAAATCTCAAGCGTCAATCTTATCCAACGCCACCCCCTCCCAACTGCCCTTCGCCAACCAAAGCGTAGTCTCTCCCAAAATGACCAGTCGACCTTTGCCCGCGAACGCGAGATTGGCAACCGTCGTGCCTAGGAAGACCTTGCCAAGAAGGATTCCCTCGGGAGAAAACACGTGTACGCCGTCTCCGCAGCCCGCGTAGACGTTGCCCTGGACGTCGGCCTTCAAGCCGTCGGGAACGCCAGTGTCAACATGGGCGAAGACTCGGCGGTTCGTGAAAATTTCCGTTGAGAGCGAGCCCGAGCCGATCGTTTCGACGTCAAACACGTAGCTGAAGGTGGTAAATAAAAAAACCACGTAAAAGAGGGGTAAAAATCGGAGAGTGAGGGTCAAACGAGATAAGGACGTTAATGTGGAGGAGCTGAACACTGAGGGATGCAACTATTCCGGAGTCAAATTTCTCGTTTTTAAAACTCACATCGTGGCGGGATTGGTAGGAATCCAAGTGCCGTTACCAATAGTGGCACCCGTGTCAGCCCTGGGAGAAGCCCCAGCGGATTGAAAATTAATGCGCAGGAGAGGAAGCGTCAGAGGAAGCAAAGGGAGGAAAGAAAGAAGAAGTTGGTAAGCGAAAAGGGGTCGATTTGAAGGAAGGAGCGCCAGACAGTGTCACACGGCACCACGATTTTCTCTCTCCGGCGGACATTTGCGAATCAGAAGATGGCGCCAGATACAAAGCGATAAAAACAGAGAAAGGAGAAAGCGAACTCACACGTAAGCCTTCTTTCCATCCGGGCTTAGAAGAATCCCATTAGGCGTGACCACATCGTCCGTCAAAACGGTGAGGATACCCGAGGAAGGGTCAAAGCGGTAGACTTGTTTGGGAAGCTGTAGCGGTGATGTACCGACAGAAGGCAAAATATAATGAAATAAAATGGAAGGGATTCAAGAAAAGTGGACCAGTAAGAACTTGTGTGGAAAGGAAAGGGAAGGCGAGGATGAGCGAGCTGAGGAAGAAAAGAACAGGCGTACCGTAGAAGGAGGTCGGAAATTCTGCGTAAAACCGTAGTCACTGAACGAAAAAATCGCAAGGGGAGAAGAAAAGAAGCAAAGGGACAGACAAAAGCAAGGCGATTAGCGAGTCGGGGAGAGATCACGGAACCCAACATACAATACTCCACGAGAACCAGGGCTCCCTCCATGCCCCGGTCCAGCCAGCTCACTCACGCGTCCGTCCAAAAAATTGCTCCACTCTTCGGATGCACTACCAAATCGTTGGGTGCATTGAATTGCCTACCCAAGTAGTTGTTCAGGATGGTGTGGGCCTTTTTCGGATCCTCGCGGGGCACAATGGCGAGACCTCCCGGAAGCGAAGGGCCACGCCCTTCCGTCGCTACAAGATAATTGGATCTGTACGGTGTTCCACCTGGTATGGTCGGAGGTGAGGACAGTAGGAGGATAGAAGGTAAAATGAGCATGCGAGAAGGTCAGAAAGGGCACCTCGAAATCGAAGTGAGCTCGCACGGACTGCAGTAACACGAATGACAAGAGCATGGGTGAAGGAAACGTCCTTCCCCCCTTCTTTTGTACAGCGACCGTCTCTCCGGTGCAGCGACGAAGCGACATTCTCGCTCACCATTGACCATTTGCACTTGATCGGTGTCGGTGACCACCTGAGATATGAACGTGGCCAGGAGGGACAAGGAAATGAATAGAAAGCACAGAGGAAAGAAAAACGACAGCGAGTGAGCATGCAGCCCAAACCAAAAAAAAAATGGCGATGACCACCGTCTATCTGCATTCGAACTCGCCACAACCTCAGCTGTATACGCACCTCTTGAACAGTTTCCGCCCAACTCTTCCCGCCCATTTCAATGTCTTCCACCTTGGCTTTGAAGATCTTGTTGTTCCTATTCAAATCCGACATGCCTTTAGGACTTCCCGCGTTGCTGGACCAATATATTTCGTCGGTATCGCTGAAATAAGCAGCGGCCTCGTGGGCAAAGTCGTACGAGTCGTTCCTGGTGATGAGGGTGAGAGATGGAGAGTCGCCAAGGAGAGAGTGCAAAGACGGATGGAAAACTTGGAAGGCCGCGGACGAAGTGGGGAGGGAGCTGGAGGTTGCGCTCGGGGCGGTAGATGCGGAAGGACTGGGGATGTATTGGTCGGTGACATTGCGTCCGGTGAATGGCACAGGGAGCATGGCAAGGTCGAGTGGGGAGAAGGTCTGGCGGAGAAGACAGAGAGAAGTAGCGGACCATCGAAGATAGTGCACAGCGTTTGCAAAACAAAAATAAAAAAGTATAGAATGAGCGCCAACGACAGACGGTGACCCCTTTCCAACGCTGACAGCACGGCCATCGCCCGCTCACTTCGACCTTATAAACCACGGTCGCATTCTCCACAGCACGGCCTCCATCGGCAACATTGGAGACAAGCCCGGAGGACGAAGCCTCGCATCCCGAACCTGCGACAACCGACAAGCCGACCGCGGTGACGAGAGCCGAAGACAAGGGGGCAAGCATGCTGCGAAAGTTGATGGGCGAAGACAATGTGAGGTTGAAAGGAGGGCAGAAGGAGGCAGAGAGACAGTCAACGTTGACGCTATATTTAGTGAAAGAGGAGAAAGAAGCCCGAGAGAGCGCAAGCTTGGCGTTTGAGGTGAGGTTCTGAAGGACGTCCATGGCGTCCATGGACGATGCGAGCCAGTGGAGGAACCAGGACCGACGGCGGAGAAGAACCGGCGGGGCAATTTCGCTTATGTCATCCTTACGTCATGGCTGATATTACGTTTAGCCGTGCGAAGTCGACCGTCCTGAGTGCTCACGTGTACGTTCAAGACGGTGCGTGAGGAAGATCTTGGATTCCGACATAACGGAGCTCGGCTAGAGACTCCTTTTATACTTCCAGCAAGGAGGAAAAAGGGAACGGATCCAGGATGAACGGACTTGAACGTGGCTAGCTGATCAGATTCCGTAGTGCGTTGGTCACGTGCAGCGGACAGGCCTCGTATATCTCATGGTGTGTCGTCTGTCGTCCGCTCTCGAAAATCGTTGCCCACCACCGACAGAAGGAGGGGCGATCCTGAACATGAGCGTGGGTATGCCGTCGGAGCGGCCAGGTAATGTACGCGCTGCTCACTCTCCTGTCCTTTCGGTTGGTGTTTGGACAAACATCCCAGAGCCTCACGGACCACCTGCTGTCCTTGTACAAGGACGAATACCTCGCCGCGACCCAGCACGAGTTTTTGAAGGCGGCCGGGGAGCATTCCATAAGCAAGCTGAAATTGGAGAAATGGTTGACTCAGGACTTGCTGTACGCGTTTGTCGGTGAGCTTTACCGTACGGGCCTCGCGTTTCGTGCCTGTTTGCTCGCCGAACAGACGGGCTGAAGGACGTGAACTGCGAACTGGTATCTATGTTTTCGGCCGTCCAGGCTATCCTAAATTCATCTCTCTCCTTATCTCTAAGCTCTCTTTGCGCGCTCCCTCCGGCTCGTCTAAAAAAGCGAAGTCCCTGGACGAACGTCTGCTCGCCTGCTTCTCTGGTGCGCTCGCCAACATCGTCCGCGAGATTGATTTCTTCAAGCGTACG
This sequence comes from Peribolospora baueri, assembly GCA_029717555.1. Classification (NCBI taxonomy): domain Eukaryota; kingdom Fungi; phylum Basidiomycota; class Peribolosporomycetes; order Peribolosporales; family Peribolosporaceae; genus Peribolospora; species Peribolospora baueri. The sequence continues at coordinate 87,068 of JAMDHS010000008.1, read as the reverse complement.
GCTGAGGAGAATGGATTGAGCCTAAATGTGCATCCGGACCATCATCCGGACCACCTTGGCCAAGAGGAGGGGAAGGGAGGGCAGAAGGGCGTTGAGGGAGACTTGACCGGCGCGGTCACCAAGGTTGGCGCGGACTTCTCGCATTGACGGGCGTCTCCCTCTCGTGCCTTCTCTCATCGACGAATAATGCATCTTATTTCCTGACTTGGAGTTTTTGACCAACCAACCCACACAGGGCTACGTCGACTTCATGATTGCCACCGCCTCTACGGGCACACTGGAGGAAGCGCTCACGTTGCTCTGGGCGATGGAGAAGGTGCGCCAGCTCGGTCGAACGGATCCGGCCCTCGTCTCGTCTTGCTCGGATGGGGATATTGCGCGCGCCCAAGCTGACACGCTCCCCGCCCTGCTCCTCCGCCTCGCACACCCTCACTAGTGCTACCTCGACGCTTGGACCTACGCCTCCTCCTTCCAGGCTACCGCCACCACCAACCGCACCAAAAGCTTGGCCGTCGACGGCGACCATGGTCTGCACCACGCGCTCTCCTCTTTCATCGCCAACTGGACCTCGCCCGAGTTCCACGTGTTCGTCAAAGAGATATGCGACCTGCTCGACGAAGTGGCCGAGCGGGCTGGCGTCGTGGCCGACCTGAGTGGGGATAGGGGAGGCGGAGGCGGAGGTGGACAGGAAGAGAGGGAGGCGAACGAGGTGAGGAAGAGATGCGAGGAGGTATGGCGGTGGACGCTATGGTACGAGCGCAGGTTCTGGGACGGCGAGCTTTGATCTTCGGACCGCTCCGCTCTCTCCCCTCTCCACTGCAAGTCTGACGTGAAACCGGACTGGAACGAAAATGGACCCAAGGCAAAAGTGGGACGCACGAACGAGTAGTCCCGCGGGACTCGACCGAGTCGGCCCCATACGTGTGAGTGGGCAAATCGCATCTTTTACCCATCCGACACTGTCTGTCAGGTCAGGGGCGGGGAACGGAATGGGAAGAGGCAGTACTGAAATGAGCGAAGAAAAGAAAGGAGGAAAAAAAAAAGGAGGGAGGGAAGAAGGCGCAGATAGAGACGGATCGGGGAGCGTAAGGAAGCGTCGAAAGATCGCATCACATCACATCACATCACGTTACATCGTATCTGCTGTCGCGGAGCTGACAACATAGAAGGGTGGCGAAAGAGAGGGGATGAAACGATAGAAATGCGAAGAACGAAAGAGAGTGTAAGAAGAAGATAGACTGTGGAAGTGATTGCAGATCAAGATGCGGGCGAGGAGGCTGGCGTGGGGCCCGGCGCCGAGTAACAGCGCCGTTCCTCTGTCTATCCGCTTGCCAAATCTCTCTGCCGTCTTAGCTCGTCCCAGTCGATCGACCGCCCTTGAACCGTGCTATACAAACAAAGGCCCTACATCTCCGCCCAGCCGTTGCCCACCTGTCCTGCCCTCTCGCCGCCAACGAGACCAAGAATGAAAACGACCAAATTGGCGCCAAAGCCCATGCCAAAGCCCCTGTAAAGCTGCTTGAACCGTCCGCCTCCGAACAGCGACCTGGAAATCGTCCTCTCCTCTGTCTCCTCCACTTCCTCCCCCTCCTCCGCTTTGCCCTTGGACTTTGCACCCTTGGCGGACTTGGAGTTGCCTTTCTTGGCGCCGCCCTTCGGAGAGGACCTGACGGGCGGTCTCTTGGACGTCTCCTCCGTGAGGATTCTCCAAACGGCGTCGACCATGCCGACGTACGGGACCGGTCGGACCTCGACACAACTCCTCACCGCCGGACCGTCGCCGATGCCGCGACCGGTACGAGGGCGCCTCTGCACCTGCAATCTCCTCCGAACCGTCTCGATGGGCAGCACGATGAACAGGGCGGCGGTGGAAAGGACGAGTTCGGCGAGGCCGTACGTGACGGGCGATTCGAGCGGGCTGAGGTGGAGCCAGCGCTCGATGAGCAAGGGCGTGGAGAGACTGAGAAGCGGGCGGATGGAGTTGTCGAGAAGGGCGGGGAGGAAGAGGTGTGGGTGGAGGTAGGTCGTCCGCCATCCTCCTTCCTCGCGAACGATCTTGCGCAGCGCGTCCAGCGGTCCCGCGTAGCTGCGATGACGACCGAGGTTGGACTGGACAATCAGGCGGGTGCGCACGAGGTCGAGCGGGGACAGGAGCACGCCCGTAACGACGTGCGAGCTCAGGAGGAGACAGAGCGTCGGCAGTGGACGAGGATTGTAGACCAGAGGCAGGGTGGAGAAGGGAGTGAGGGAAGCGGGATAGAAAAAGGAGAGGAAGGTAGACACCACGGGCTGGAGGGTGGAGGTTGCGGTGTCGAGGAGGAACGTAGTGAACGTGCCTGATGGGAAGGAAAAGGGGGCGAAGCGCACGACGCATGAACGAAAGCGGTAGGTACCAAGTCGAGGTGGGAGACGACTCACCCTTCCAGAGCCCGAGCCAGCCCTCCTTGCTCCTCGCGACCGCTTTGATCATCTCCCACACGCCGCCGTCGACGATCGGCAGCACATGCTCAGGCCTACCCTCCTCATCGAACACGCTCGAGCGAACCACGTACCCGACCGCATCCGAGGGCAGAGGCGCGGCCTCCCCATGACCGGCGCCGGAGGTGGCAGCCGACCGCGCCGGAGTGGTAGGTGGACGAGAGGGACGAGACTTTAAATCTTGGAAATAGGCTTCCGCCTCCGCTTCATCGGAGAGCTGCAGTGCGCGGAATAAGCAAAGCGGACGGGAGGAGAGGGTGAGCGCGTGAACGGAGACGGCGACAAAGGGCGAGCGTATTATAAATTCAAGAGGGAAAAACGCGCATCCAGAGCAGAAAGAAAACGCACTTCGTCGTCCTCTCCGCCGAAATCCCTGCCAGGACCGCCTTCCGCGTCCGCGTCCTCCCTGTCATACCACGGGGCATCCACGCCGGCGCTCGCGGAAGCGGCCTGTACGGTTCTCGTCCACACGTCCTCCTTGGGAATCCACTGGACCTGCAACAAGCACTTGCCAACCTCAAAGGGCATGGCGAGGGCGGTACTTGTGTACTGGAGCAGCGCAGAGCCTACGAGACTGCGAAGAAGGAAGGTGGTAGAAGAGCCGCCGAGGCCGTCGTCGATGGCAGCGTCATCCTGTCCGAGAGAAGAATAGCGGTTGAATGTCTTGGGCGGAGACGAGGGAGACACTTTGGACGAGGAGGGGCGGGCGGAGGAAGATGGGAAGCTGGGAGGAGGAATGAAGGTGGTGTCGTCGAGCGGGGGAGTGTAGTACGGACGGAGAGGGTGGGCAGAGCCGGAGCCGGAGGTGGGCGGCGGGGGCGGGGGTGAGCGAGGTGCGTCCATGCCGGAGGGAGGGCCGACGGAAGACGAAAGAGACGTCTGCGTTCTTGTCTTGTCTTGTCTCGCCTTGCCTTGCCCAAGGAAGGGACGATGGCGTTGAATGCGACTGCGATGGTCCCCGACGGAAGGCGACGAGCGGGAGACGGAGACGCGGATTGCGATGAGCCGGTATGGCGGCACGTGACTGCGGAGAGTGTTGGGGCAGCACGTGACTATCACGTGCTCCTCCTCCACCACCTGAGCGCCGGACTATTTGTCGGCCGGCTTCGGCCGGCTTTGTCCGTCGAGAGGGGTAGAGAAAGGGAAGAAGAGATAGCGGCAGAGATGGGAGGATAAGGAAGAGGGTGGAGTGGGTCAGCTCGACGACGTCTTCTCCTTCGACCAGCTTGCCAGCTTACCATCTCATCTCCTCCACTGCATCCCCTCCGCGGGGCCCAACACCGACTCCCGACTCCCCACGGCGCCGGGCCCGGCTGATGGATTGACCGAGGGCGGAACGAGCGACACCGAACGATCGACCGACCGGGTCGCACGAACGACAGACGACGGGCGACCCGACTCCAGCCGACCCGGTGCACCACATCGTCCATCAAACACCGTCCAAGGTCTGGCGGTACCACCCAAGGTCGAGCAAGCAAGCACGCGCGCAGCGCAGGCGGCCAGCGAGCGGCAAACGGGCGAGTGAGCGGGCGCCCGGACAAAGCCACCATATATACCCGTCCTTCTCCAGCGTTCCTTCTCCCCGCCTCGTCGCCCGATCGCGCAATGACCACCCCAGCGGCCAGCCAGATTTTCGTTGACACCAGGTGAGTAGAAAGCAAGCGAGAGAGGCAGGCTGCTTGCGTGCTCTGCGGCCCGTCATCAAACCCACTGCAGGCCTCCCTTCTTCGCCTTGGCTCGGCCCGCTCACGGCGCTCCTTCCCTCCCTCGCCCGTGCTCTCGCCCATGTAATGACCCGAACGCCTTCCAGAGGAGCAGAGATTGTGGAAGACGAGAGGTCGGATCCGGAGAACAGGGATAGCCGGGACATTTATCTGCCCAACCACACCGAGTCCGTTTCCCACATCGCCATCGACGTGAGTGACAGAGGGGCCACCGCCTCCAATCTCTGTGCTGTCTCGTGCGAGACAGTGGACTGAAGGATGGACAGAGGCCGCCATTTTACCCTTCTCGCAGATCGGTGGCTCGCTCGCCAAAGTCGTCTACTTCACTCGCTGGCGTTCACCCTCTCCGCCAGACGACCTGTCCGGTTTAGAAGACGAGGACGCGGAGGATGACCCCGCAGAGCAGCTCTCTTCCACGCACACCTCTTCTCTCCGGCTCAGCGGCGCCAATGTGACGGATGACGACGGAGCGGGGGCTGGCTCATCGGCTGGGCCCGGACGACTTTCGCCTTCCGCAGAGAGCGGGAGCGGGACCTCTTCCCCCTCGCGCGCCTCTTCTTCACGGCATCCTGCCTCCTCCCATCCTAACGGCGTCACCCTCCCCACTGGCGCCCTCACTCCGACCGCCATTCTCTCCCCTCCGTCTGTGCCTCCGTCGCAGCGAGTTGCGCTTGCGAAGGAAGCGGAGGTCCCTACTGCCCACGGCTCCGCCAATCTCACCGCCGCGGCCACAGCGGCGGACACGTCCACGCCCGCTTCCGAAGCGCTCAAGAAAGCGGCCGAAGCGACCTCGGCAACGGCGGATGCGCCGACGCCGACGACCGGTGGTCCGAGTGCAACTCCGTCCGATGCGGGAGACGCGTCAGGAGCGCCCAGTGGGCGCTCCCTCGCCAGACGAATACGCTCCACCCTCATGCGCCGACGCTCTCTCCCATCCGCCCTTCCTGGCGGCCGACTCAACTTTGTAAAGTTCGAAACGTCCGACATCTCCTCGCTCATCTCGTTCATCAAGACCCTCCTCGAATCCTCCGCCGCCGCCAACGGGTGCTCGCTCGAGGCGATGCGCTCGGCAGTCAAGATCATGGCCACCGGCGGAGGCGCGCACAAGTTCGACGGGCTTTTAAGGGACGAGTTGGCCGTTGAGGTCAGGAGGGAGGACGAGATGGGCTGCTTGATCACCGGCTTGAACTTTATCACCCTCATCCCCAACGAGGTCTTCTGGTTCTCCGACGAGCTCGTTTCCCAGATTACCCATCCTCATTCCCATCCTTACTCTCAGCCCACCTCCTCGTCCGCTCTGAAACCCCCCGCCACGGCCAACGAACCGCTCGAGCGCCCGTCGCCTAATCCGCCCATGTACCTCCCTATGTTTGACGCACACCCGAAGCCTAAGCTGCCTTGCCTGCTCGTCAACATCGGCAGCGGAGTGAGCATCATCAAGGTGGACGACTATGGCAAGTTCGAGCGCATCTCTGGCACCAGCTTGGGCGGGGCTACGTTATGGGGCTTGTTGAGCTTGTTGACGGACGCCCAGAGCTTTGATGGTGAGCAGGGTCGCATCTCTCTCTCTTTGCCTTTCTCTTTCGCAATCGCCTTCCTTCCTGCCTCCTCGCACGCCTTCGAGTTTCGCTCACCACGCATACGCTCCCCCGGTCCAATCGGTCCGCTCCGCTCTCCTGTGAGCAGAAATGCTCGCGCTCTCGGAAAAAGGAGACAACTCGACGGTGGACATGCTCGTGGGCGATATCTACGGTTCGGACGGGTACAACAATATCGGACTCAAGCCCACGACCATCGCCTCGTCGTTCGGGAAGGTGTTCAAAAAGGGGCCCGTCAAGGGCGCCGGAGCTGAGGGAGTTGGCGAGGCTGTTGGACAGGGAGGAGCGGCGGCGGTGGATGAGGAGGGTAGGCAGAGGGAGAGAAAGACGAGGTTTAGGCCCGAGGACATCAGTAAAAGCTTGTTGTACGCCGTGAGCAACAACATTGGTCAGATCGCGTGCGTCTCCCTCCTCCGTTCGTTCGCCCCAACGTCCTTCTCCTGATGAGCGCGGTCTTCGGATTTTCGGATCACTGACGCATCGGTGAGATTTCCTGCCCTCCCTTTTGCTACGCGTTCGATCACAGGTACATGAACGCTGAGAAGCACAACCTCGACCGCATCTACTTCGGCGGCTGCTTCATCCGAGGTGAGTCGCCGCCGCTATCTCTGCCCTGTCCGTGCTCCTCAGCTTTGCCCGTCGATCATTTCACCTCATCGTCCGCTCCTTTTCGACGCACCTCGCATTCACCCCAACACAGGGCACGCGGCCACCATCTCCACGCTTTCTTATGCGATCCGCTTCTGGAGCAAGGGCACAAAACGAGCTTATTTCTTGAGACACGAGGTGAGCGCGTGTTGCGCGTCGGCGTCTGTCGAAGCGAGAGCTCTCTCGTCAATTGAAGTAAACTTGTACGTCTGGACTCGACGTTGACTCCACTTCCTTACCCGCATTCAGGGTTACCTCGGCGCCATCGGCGCATGGATCAAGCACGTAGATGAGGATGGCCGAGCGACCTCTGCCGCCGCTGCGCGACAACGGCGGGCCAGGACCGGCACCGGCGAGGGGACAAAGTCGGCCGCGCAGAGTCCGTCAACGAGTCCGAGCGTCTCCAAGAAGGCGCTCCCGCCGGAGCGAGCCGATCCCGCGATCTCTTCGGCGCTGCCGGCGGCGGAGCTGGTGGAGGCGCGAATAGGCGCGGAACGGACGGAGCCGCCGGAGGGGGAGGAGGACGGACGGCGGTGATGGGGCTCTGGGCGAGAAGCGAGCTCTCGTACTTCTGGTGTGGGCATGTACGATACCTTCCGGCCTACGCGCTCGCCTTGCACCGAATCGAACAGTGTTGAGCCAATTCCTCGCTACCCACGACTCGATGGATCGGGGGTCGAACAGTCCTACTCATCTCACTTGCCCCCCGTTTCTCTTTTTCTTTTTCTTTCTCTTTTTCTTTTTTCTCAAACGAGGCCGGACCCTTTCTTTTCCAGACACTGCAACAACGATATGGGACCGCAACATGCCCAGGCACTTTAGGCGTCCGTTCAGGACTCCTCTCAGCTCAACATCCAGGCACTTGCTGTGTTCAGGGATGGGGTTGGAGTGTCCGCAGACGCCTGTCTGTCGGTGGCTGCTGGCATTTCACCTTGGAGAAGTGAGGCCCCGTAGCCGCCGCCAGCAGATGGGAGAGGGACGATGGCTCCAAGCTGCATAAACCGAATGACTGAAGAGAACTATGGTCCGTAAGACATTGCCATCTGTTCTGTTTCTAGGATCGCCAAGTCCAAACGTCATTGGAGGGAGGAAGTGAACGGTGTCTAGCATGGTGGACTGAGCGGAGCGATTTGCTGGATGATGGATCGGGTTCCGTGTTCTGTTCGTTGATCGTGTTAACCCGATGCCCGCTTCGTTCATCGTCAGGTCATCAAAAAAGAGGGGCCTCCTGGAAGCAAGAGGCCGGATCTGTCCGCGGGCCGCTTCGCACCGCCTGGCCCACGCTGGCATGTCATCTCGTACAATAAGTAGTACGATGATGACCCCACCAAAGCGACTTCCCAACTCCGCATGCCATTCGGTGCAAGACGTGACCTGCGACTACCAACGCAAGAGCTCTCGCGCTCAAAACGACGTCGATCGATCGCCGATGAGATGGGGGGACGTGTAATAAGTCAATTGTTGAACGTTTTCTTTGCCGAGGGCAGGCAGGAACGCGATGCGATCATCACATCCTCGACCGACGAACGTCTTCCCGCGTCGACCGATACATCTAATCAACGCCCTTCACCAGCACAAACAAGGCGTTGGACACGGACACCATCTCTCGGCGTTCTTGTAGCCTGGTCACGTCAGAAGGCAGAAAACGGGGGAACCGGCGCTCGTGAGTGAGTCAGCGAAGGCAGTTCACTCGCTTTCATGGCCGGCCGACCCGAGTGCTCACACTTGCAAGTGGTATTACCGCAGCTGTGGCTGCCGGCCTCGCCTTGGCTCGAGTCGGACTCGTAGGCCTGGCTCTCGGCACAGGGACTCAGAGGAACAGTCGTGTGGGCGGCCGAATCGTCCGAGTCTGTAAAGGCAAAGACGGCGGATGGGAGGACGCCTTGGCCAGCCGGTTGATCCTTCTCGCCCGGGGGTGAGGGTGGGGGTGGAGCGGAGCAGGAACAGCACTGGGGAAAAGCACGAAAAAAGAAACAAAGGCCAGCCATTATCGACAGGCGTTGGTGGGCCGGTCGAATTGTAAAGATGCGACTTGCCGTCTTGACGGTTTCGGAGAGAACAGACATGGTGAATAAGCGCGACTGGAGTGGGACACAACCACGGCGGCTTGACGTGGGGAGAAAGGAAAGGGACTCGGCCGGTCGAGTCGGGCGATATATACCACCACAACCAAGCGGTTGGGCGGGCACCGCTTGAAAGCTGGTAAAGGAGGACGGCTGACGGCGGTGAAAAAAGTGAGCCGCGGCTGGAAGGAGTTTCAACGACATCGGCTACACAGGTTTGCCTTTGTTCTTTCAGCTGTGCCATCGGGAGCAACCGTAGCCGACGACGACGACGACGCCCCGTCCTTCGTCCTCCACGCCGCTCCATCGAACGAGCGAGGAGAACCGCCTGGGAACAAACGACATCGCCAGCGTAACTCGTCGGGACAGCGTGAATAGCGAGAGCGACAAACGACGCGCGTTTCTCGGAATGCTCCAGCCAGGATCGCCGGAGAGCGTGACAAGTAAGGCAAGATAAAAAAGAACAAAAGGACTGGACGAGCTCGAACGGGAGCGGTGGAACGCAAGACAACGCCAAGTTCGGTGCGCAATTGTACGCCGTCGACGCCGGAAAGCCCGAGCGGAATGGCCCACGGTGGGCACGAAAATTGTCTTCGGGAGTCCGTTCATTGTCGGGGCGGCTACCGCAGCATGCCGCAGCCACTGCCGCAGCGATGAGGGCACGTCCATCTCGCCGCTCCCCACACTCTCACGGCCTCCATAGCACACCCTCAAAATCGCATGCGCATGTGATATATAAGTACGGTTGGATAGCTGATCTCAAACAGCACCCAAACCAGCTCATATGAAAGGGATAAGGGAGGGGTGAGTTTCATTCGTTCATTCGTATTGCGTCGAGAGGCTGGGTTGGGTGGGGGGGGGGGGGGTTCGAAGGGACGATGATTTGATAGGCGGAACGAGAACGAGTTTATGTGAGAGAGGGGGAACGAAAGAACAAAACGGCAAGAATTGGGGAAGGGGTCGAGAGGTGGGATGAAGGAAGACAGAGACAGAATAAAGGGGAAGGGATGCACACGATGGTAGGGGAAAAAAGGGGAAAATACGGTGCATGAAAGGAAGAGGATCGGATCGGGGAGGGAATAAGTAGGTACGGATGGAGGCGAAGAAGGGGATGAACGAAAAGAGGAACAAATATGACAAAGGACGGGGCAGGGAGAAGAAGGCAAAGGGGGGATGGAGAAAAAAAGGAGAAGGGAGGTAGATAGGATGCGAAGCTGCGCGTGCGTGTAGCAACCGAGACGAGGAAGAATGAAAGACGGAGGACGGAGGGAGAAAGGCCGAAAAAAGAAGACGGGGTGCGGGTGCGTGGAGATATGAATAGCGGAGGCGAAAGGCGTACTATGCTCTGCAGATATGGAAGAGTCAGACGACTCCCCAGTCATCGATCATCCTCATCGCCGTCCTTGCCTAGCTCGGCATCGACAGCCTACTGAGGCGCCTGGCCGTTCGAAGCTTGGCCAGGCTGGCCGTAAGCGGCCTGCGAGTAACCGCCGTACTGTCCCTGATAACCGTAGTACTGACTCGGGTCCGCGGCCGTCGTTCCGGGCTGGTGACCCGCCGCAGCCGCACCGGGCATGCCGGCGGCGGCGGCGGTCGCATCGCCAGGCTGAGGGCCCACACCCACACCGACACCCATGCCGGGCGCTCCAGGCGCACCAGGCTGGGCCTGGGCCTGGGCAGCTTGAGGGAAGCCTCCATAGCCACCCTGGAAGCCTCCGTAGGCATATGCATTGGGCATGCCATACATCGCTGCCATGTTGCCGTACGGGCCTTGGGGCGCTCCCTGATGCATCGCGGCCGCGGCGGCGTGAGAGTGGTCCATACCGCCCTGCTGCCTGTCCTTGCCCCACGAGCACCTGACTGGCCTGCCGTGGACGAGGTGGCCGCTGAGCTGTACGATGGCCATCGCCGCGTTCTCATGGCTGTCCAGCTTGACAAAGGCGAAACCGCGGTCGGCCTGCATGCGGATCTCGACGATATAGCCGTACCCCTGGAAGAGCGGGATGAGGTCGGCTTGGGTGGTGTAGGGGATCAGGTTGCCAACGTAAACGGTCGTGTTGAACGGCGGTGTCTGCTGCAACACGGCCTCGTAGCTCATCGGTCCTCCGCCGCCGTAACTTCCCATGCCGCCAGCCGCAGCGCGAGCGCCCTGGGTCTTCTGGTTGGCCCAGTTGACGCGGATGGCGCGCGAGCCGAGCCACTCGCCATTCATGGTCGCAATGGCCTGCTCGGCGTCGGCCTTGTCACGGAAGGCAAGGAAACCGTACCCGCGCGACTTGCCGCTGTTCATGTCCCACATGACACGCGCGTCGGAGAGGCTGCCGAAGGCGGAGAACGCCTTGTGGAGCGCCTCGTCGTTCACCTCAGGGCTGAGATCTCCGACGAAGACGTGGAGGTGGGTGGTGATGTCCTCCTTTTGAGTGTTCTGGTACGCCCAGTTGACGCGGATCTCGGTGTCGAAGATTTTGCGGCCGTTGAGCGTCTGCAGCGCCGTCTCAGCGGCACGCATTTCGACGTATTCGACAAAGCCGTAGTTCAGCCCACCGTGCTGGTAGTTGCGGTCGGGGATGATCTTGACCGACTGGACGGGCCCGGCGACGGCGAAGATCTCGGTGAGCATGTACTCGGTTACGCGAGGGCTCAGGTTGCCGACGTAAAGGTGGGCACGGCGGGGAGCCTCAGCGGGAGCGGGAGCAGGAGCGCCGGGCTGCTGCTGCTGCTGCTGCTGGGCCGCCTGCACGGGCTGCGCAGGCTGCTGAGCAACCTGGCCGACGGGCGAAGCGACACCGGTGGGCGGGGCCTGCTGAGTGGGGGCGGTGGAAGCTTGCATGGCAAAAGCTGAAGAGAGAACGGTGGACAGGGAAGGCCGTTTGGACCGGTGATTTTATTGCGGGAGGAAAAGGGAGTTCGTGGGAGTGGGTGGGTCGTCAAGAGTCTGCGATCGAACCCAAAGGAGAACCTGCATAGGGGCGGAGAGGGGTGGAGTGAGCAAAAGGAAACCCAGGCGGGGGTGGCGGAAGGGTGTTGTGCGCATATCGACATTGACTCACCCAGTGATGCAAACGACCCAAGAGAGAAGGGAGGAGAGAGAGAACTCTGAGAAAGACGAAGAGGCGGCGGTCGGAAGAGGGGGAGAGAACGGAGAAGAGAGAGGAGAGAGAGGAGAGGAGAGAGGGAGACAGAGAGGAGAAGGAAGAGAGAGAGAGAGAGAGAGAGAGAGAGGAGGAAAGAGGATCGTCTGTCGGACGAGTGGATGGACGATGGCGTCAAGGATGGATGATGGTGGACGACGATGACGAGGCGGTGAGACCGACTCGGCGACGCCAGCAGGCGACGGTGGCGGTGAAGAAGTAAAGACAGACGGTCACGTGGCCACTAATTACATCACGTGACAATCAACCACATCACCACACCTCGACTACCCTCTCGAGGGCCTCCCGCAACGTCTCCTCGTCGAACATCGGCGGCTTGACTTTTTTCCGCTGTCCCTCTCCTTCCTGCCCCGCAGGCTCCACCTTGTTCAGCTCCCTCTCCTGCGTTTCGAGCGCCGCTCGCGACGGCCGAGCTTTGACGCAGCGGATGCCCATCGCCTTCCGAGTCGCGACGGACGGAGGACAGCAGTAATAGACACAAGAGGACAGGAAGGAATAAGTACGTCGGTCCAGGCAAGGAGGGCATTACGGGCGTGAAAAATAAGAAAAAGGCGCGAGCTCTAGCGGAGAACACGCGAAACGTGCGACTCACCCGCAATGGCTCAGTGTCCACCTTGACCTCTCCCTCTTCAAAGTAGACCACGTGGGTGAGCAGCTCGGAGGGGCTGTATTTCTGACGGACCGAATGCCAGTTGAGCGCGCCGATGATGGCGCTTTTGGGAGAAAAGAATGAGCGACGGGATGGGAAGAGGCGGAGTGGAACGGAGTGAGAAGACCGAGAGGCAGGATGCGGCAAGTCGAAAGTGATCGGTGTGCGAAGAGGTCGAACCCAGCACCACTCACTGCACGCAGTCGACGGCCGTCATACCAGCCGTCTCGCGGTCGTGCGACGTATTCAGCAGAAGCACCTTGTATCGCAGCCTCGGCGAACGGGCGATGGCTCGGGCGACGCCGCGGAGAGAGAGGCAGGGAATGATGCTGTCGAGCCGGTATGCAACGGAGGAAGGGCGACGCGAGCGGAAGAGCACGTCAGAGCGCTGTCATACTAGTTCAGAATTGGACGGAAAGAGGTATCCTCGGCCGGGAGGCAGTAGACGAGAGCCCACCTTGTGTACAGCGATCCACTGTTAGCAGCAGCAGGGACAGATGAAAGCCGTCAGAACCAGCGGCGCCGACGGAGCGACTGTACCGAGCTGCCAAGTGAGGCCACGACGGCAATCGGATGGAAGGCGAGCGGGAGGGACGGACGGACGGACATACCACGAGTAGATCAGGACCTCGTTGTTCTTCAAGCTGGTTAAGTAATCCGGGTTCGGGTTTGGGTAAACCTCCTACGAATCGGGAGAGCCGTAGCAAAAGCCATCCGATTAGAGACGGCACTTGAGCGGTGTGAATGACCATGTCCCATCATTCGGCACCTCAAACGAGACTTGAGAAGAGGAGAAGACGCTCACGTTACGATAGGAGTTGATATACAATATTCTCTCGATCCTCGCTGGAAGGGCGCCTGCCCCGACGCCCTCATCGCTGGCCTTGCTGAACAGGATATTGCCCATGTTACCTTCCTCGTCCCCGTCCTCCTTTCCGTCTTCACCTCGTTTTTCGTCTCCACCGCCTTCAGAGCGCTGGTCGCCGCCTTCAACCCCATCGTACTTTTCCTCCTCCTCATCGTCATCTTCCTCAACACCCGCGCCGTCTCTCCAGCTGGCACCATCAAAATTCAGCCCATAACCGATAGGACCGGGCTGAAGTGCCATTGGTTCTCCCACGTCGCCCATTTCTGGCTCGAGTTCGGCCGGCGTCCCCATCCCGCTCGTGAACCGGCTGCTCAGTCCACCTCGCGGTGCTCCGGAGCCACCGACGAAGTAGTGCGGAGCGTGGGAAGAGACAGTTCCAGAGCCGGCCGCGGGCGCCCCGCCCACACCGATGCCGGCGCCAACGGACAAGGGGGTGGAGCTCGGAGCAAGGTGGTGGGAAGGGTGGCCAAAGACGGGGGAGGGTGAAGGGTCGAGGGAGATAACGCTTGTTGACGGAGACGGAGGCTGCACGATCGGCTCGGGCGGTCTAGCGGGGTGTGAAATCTCGCCTGCGTGGAGTGATATGGGACGGGAAGAGTGAGATGAGGAAGAATTGCGGGATGAGGTGGGATGGAGCGCCGATTGACTTTCTCACGGACATGGTATCGGCTATGCACATAGGGAGATCTGATCCACTCACATTGTCCGACAACGATGCCCTTTCCGCCCACGAGCTCAGCGGCGATGGTGGCCGTGTGATTGGTGTTGATACAAGGGATGACCCTTCCGGTGCTCGCCCCATCGCTCCCATCTCCCATCTCTCCGATGCGCGTGATGGCCGAAAAGAGGAAGACGGCAGACTGGATGGAACGGAAAAACATCTGGGAGGCGCTTAGGAAAAAGTTGCCGATGCTGCCGCCTCGAAAGTTGAAATTTCGGTGGGAGCGGCGAAGGATCTCGGCTTCGAAGTGGACAAGGAAACCTTGAGAGAGACGAGACGTCGGGGGAGTCGGTATGACAGTTTCCTTTGGCGCCACAAGGCCGGCCTTGGGGCCGTCTGCTCACCCCGAATGCACTCCTTCCGATCGTTCTCGATCCCCTTCCAAAGCCTGTGCTTTCCCTCGACAATGTCGAGCCACTCCTGCTTGACCTCGCGAGAAGAGGCGTGGGTAGGCAGGCGATATGACAGCAGTCGATGGATCGCCGCCGCGGACGGATGGTCCTGAGCGTTGAGGCGGATGAGACGGACGAGGCGTGAGCGCAGGTCACCCAATGAGGGGCCACCTACGAAAAAAAAGGAATGACCGAGGGAGAAGGGAGAACGGGATCAGCGAACCAAAATCGCAACCATCCACAAGGGGACCGGGAATCCCGAGCCACACCAACCCAGCACGCGAATTATCTCTGGTGCGCGCACGAGCAAAGTCAAACAACAACGAGTGAAACTTTCAGCACGGATCAATGGAATGAGGGTCACGAGCCTCACCAGAAGACGAGCCGCCGTTGTCAGATACTAGAGAGCATTGGAAGGGAATCGTCGGTCGACCGCCGAGTCTCGTCAGTCATGAGGCAGCCAAGACGAGCGCTCGAGCAATCTCGTGCAACGACCCGTCAATGAGCGACTACACGCAAACCAAAGTGACCCTATACAAAAACGAGAGACAGAGAAGAGAGCAGAGCGTCTCGACAAGACTAGACTCACTCGGCATAATGTACGTCGCCCCCGGCGTAGCCCCAACCAGTTCATTGAACCCCGACCCGCCAGATATGACAACTGCCGTGTACCTCCTGCCGCGCAGGGTGCCCATGTTCCTTCCAGGAAAGATGGGCCGCAAGTCCCTCGGGCCCCCATCTGCGCACGGCTGGTGAGGGGGGCGCTGGGCCTCTCCCGGCCTTCGACCGGACCCAGGGCGCGGAGGTGCGGGCGCCTCACTCTCTGTGGACGATGAGGAGGACTTGGCGGTAATTGATGACCCACTGACATCGGAGCTAGCAGGAACGGAGGAAGCGAGAGACTGGGGGCGCATGTGTCGATCTGGGTGGGCCGTCTTAAGAAGCTCCTCGTCGGCGTCGGCGTCATCGCTGTGTTGTTCTTCTGATGGAGGTATCGGCGTTGGATCCAGAGCTAGCGAGACGTCGAGCGCAGCTGGAAGACGCAAAGCTATGCTGGTGTCGTCTGTCGGAAACGAGACAAATGAGGAAGGAGGAGGGGGACTGACGGAGAGCGAGGAAGGGATACGAGGGGTCAGACGACCGGGCGAGGGTTGGTCCACTTCTTCTTCCGCGCGTGGTCGCTCCGAATGCAGAGTGGATGGGAGCGATGGCGGTATCATGGTAAATGGCGAGCCTTACAGCTGGAGTCTAGGCGGGGGGCGAGATGGTGTATGTATTCGACGGGCGGAGGTGGTGAGGACGTCGTCGTGGTCGTTATCATCGTCTACCGCTTCTTCTCGCCGTGATTGGCATCGATCGTCCACCGGACGGAGGCTTGCTTACATCAGCGAGCACGGCAGGAGGACATGGACAAGACTTGCGTCCATCCCTCCTCCTTCTACCACTATGCATTCGGACTCGGACAGCTACGATGCATGCGGACTGCCGCCATCCGGATCATGGTCTCATGTTTCCCCACCGGTCGATGGAGGATGAGAATATAAGACTTCGCTCGCGACTGACCACTGAAGTTGACCCCTCGTCCTTCCGCCGCCGCGCTGGGCACCATGACTTGCACCAAGCACGAACAGAGCACCTCGCCGGCTTTTGCTCTCCTCTATGTCTTCGCATACTTCTTCCTTCTCTTCTCCGGCGCTGCTGCTTTGCTGGCAGCTGCGGTGCACCTTGACCAGCGCCTCGACGCTTCCGGCGACGCTTCCTCCGAGACGAACTCCAACGACTCCTGGAACAAGGACTGCCTTACGTTCTGTACCGTGATGGGCTTCTTTGCTGTCACGTTGCTCGTCATAGCCCTTCAGGTGTCCTGTAGGAAGCAGGCCCGGCACGACAATGTGTGCGGCCCCAGCTTTGGTCACCGGCGCCTTCCCCCCATCGAGGCGGACGGAGACACAACCCCCGGCGATCTGCCTTGTCGTTCGTGTGCTCCCACCCAAATGTCTCCTCAGGACGTCACTGGGTCCATCGCAGATGAAATCCAGATGCGCTTTGGCCAAGCTTTGGATGAACAGGACGCCAGTACCGCCTTCGGACTTTCAAGCGACGGCGCAAGAACCGAGCCCCCCTCCTACAGAACCACAGATGAGGGGCCGCCTAGGTCCACCTCCGTTTCCGGACCGGGCGGTGGAGACGCAGCTTGAGCGGAGCGGATCCTGTGGCCCACCCTGATCCACTCATCATCGCCCCTCTCTCAGCCTGTCTCCCGTCCTCCTCCACTGGACTCTGCCGCCGCCGTGACTAGAAACGTCGCCTTTGTGTCCATGCCGTCGCCTAGCGTCGCCGTCGATGCCCCATGCCCCATCCCTTGTCTTGCTTTGTTCATTCGAAAGGTCCAGTGACCGCTACTAGCTACTCTAGAAAGGGGGTTGTCTGTTGTCAATGACCGTCGTCAACACTGTAATCCGAGAGGATCGTCTCCACGCATATCCACATTCTTACCTCCGGGACGCTCGGCGTTAGCGCGCTCGGTGATCCGATCCGCCGAGCTCCGTGCGGGGTAAGAAGATGAACAGCTGATCTTACCGTGATTGAGACGACGACGACGACGACGACGACGACGACAACGGCGCTCTCCAGGCCGCCATCGTCAATCTGGACTCTCACAACCCCATCCTGGCCTCCTCCTTCCCGGCCATCTCGCTCAGACGATCATTACCGCCGCTCGCCATGGTTACCACTAGGACCAAGTCTGGTTCGCTTCCAGCGACGCCCTCCAATTCTCCGTCAGCCCGTCTTTCTGCCTCCTCTTCCCCGGCTCCGGCGGCGACGAAGAGAAAGAGGGCGCCGGCGGGGCTCTCTCTATCTCGAAACCATTCGTCCTCGTCCGAGGCGAAGAAAGCCAAGGTCACCGGCTCGGCCGCCTCAGCGACCGAGCTCGACCCGTCCTTCGTGTGCTCGTTCGCATCAACTACAGTCGAACCAAAGTTGAACATCCGCTTCGAGGACGCTCGTAAACACCTCATTGGCGCAGATGCACGGTTTGCAAGGTTGTTTGACAACGTGGTTTGTAAGCCTTTTGAGGGCAGGCTCGAGGACCGCGTTGATCTTTTCCGGTGAGCGTAGGTGCAGACGTCTGTGGAAGCGGACCGGCCTGCAATCACGTCCCCCTTTCTCCCCTAGCTCTGCTCACTTCTCCACATGTCCTTCGGATTGATGGCAGCACCCTGACGACCTCCATCTTGGGTCAACAAATCTCCTGGCTCGCCGCCCGCTCCATCACGCACAAGTTTCTCCGCCTCTTCTTCCCAACGTTGCCTCCGGCCGTCAAGCCTCTTCCTCCAACCAACGATCTGCCGTGGCCTTCTCCGGAGCAATTTCTCGCGGTGTCGGAGCAACAGCTGAGGGAAGTCGGTCTGAGCGGAAGGAAGGCGGAGTATGTGAGGGACCTCGGCCAGCGCTTCTTTGACGGCCGGCTGAGGACAGATGGCGAGGACGGTTTGGCGGGAATGGAAGACGATGAGTTGGTCAGGAAGCTTTGCGAAGTGAAAGGCATTGGTAAAGTGAGTGGACCCGCTCGTTGTACTTTACGCGGAAAGGGAAGGAGCAAGCTGACTATCCTCTTCTCGCGCCTTGCCCTCCGTCCAAGTGGACCGGTGAGGACCTGCTCTACTCCGAATGGCATTCGTTCCTAGGCTGAAATGCCAATTGGCGACGCTCACCCGTCTTTCTATCTCCAGTACAAATGCTTCTCATCTTTGCTCTCCGCCGCGCAGACGTCCTTCCAGTGTCAGATCTCGGCGTCCAAAAGGGACTGCTGATGTTTTACTTATCCAGCACAAAGGGACCTTCGGTCGAGGAGGCGAAGCGGACTCGGACCAAGGTTGCCACCGGGGTCGAATCTGGAGAGCCGCAGGAGACTTTGAATACCAACTCCGTGAATGATACGCTCGCTAAGGTGGACGGCGTCGCCGCTATCGCCACCCCGTTGCCCAATCCTCCCGAACCGGCCACAGAGAAGCAGGAGCAAGGCAGTTGGGAGGCAGCGCAAAAGGACGACCAGATCGCCGGTGCACTGTCCGAGGGAAACACCGACGCGACTGTTGGCGCATCGTCGCCCATGCCAGGCATCCAAACAACATCCAACAGGAGGAGCCCGCGCAAGCCTGCGACTACGAATGCCGCTAAAGGGGAGAAAGGACGGAGACCATCCCCTTCGCGCAGCGATGACCCGATCCCCGGATCCTCTAGAGTCAGCAACTCGCCGATGAGGAACGGCACCCGCACGGAGGCCGCCACGGCGACAGTCACCACAGACGCAGACTTGGACCAGCAGGCTCGCGAGGCTCTGAAACGTGCTGGATTGACAGTGGCGACCTTAAAAGGACGCTTGACGAAAAAGGCAAAGTAAGTGCTCTCGTATCGCGAAACGAACGGCGAATGGGTTCGTTCAGTAGACATGAAGGCTCTTGTCGGCAGTCCTGAATTTCTTGCGCCATTGGCCTCCCTCTCCTCATCGCGTTGTACTCATCTTCGTCTTCGAACAGAGGCGGCTGCTATCTAACGTGAGCAACTCTCTCATGTCCTCATCCTTCATGCAACTGTCTTTTCTCCGCCGCCGGACTCACACGTCAGAAATGCCTCTTTTCTTTTTTCCTTTCATTTCTCTATCCCATCCTCTATGCCACGCGCCGCCCTCCACTCACCGCCAGTCCATCCGAAATGGAAGCGCTGACAGAGCACTGGAGGCCGTATCGGTCAGTGGCCGTGTACTTCATATGGAGCATCAAGGACTCTGGGTAGTTACCCCCGCTTCAATGGAAGTAGATAAGTGGACGGATGCGCTGCAGTGCGGCGTGTTCGATGATTCCTGGGTCCCGTACTTATGCACCCGGATGAGCGCAAGATGTATTTCATGAGACAACGGACGGATGCGCTCCGGAATGGCACATATATGATGTTTCTGTATCCACGGCACTCGCAACGGTACGGTCCCTTTCCCACGACTGACCACAGACGCTCGAACCCGCATCGTCCTGCTTCCCGCCTCCCCCCCCCTCCCCGTCTTCGTCCCTCTTCGCTTCCCGCAACCTCACCTGCCAGGGCGCCTCCCCCCTCTCGATCATCCTCCGCTTCCACATGGCCTTGTGCGCCTTGCTTCTTTCATGCTCCCTCCTCCCCTCCTCCGTAGCCTTCACGAGCACGGGTGCATTTTCATCCTGCGTGCACACTTCGCAAGCCCTCATGGCCTGCGTCTCGAGCACTGAAAGCCCGAGCGCGCGCGAGCGCGGCGAGGTGGGTGGGCAAAGCTCTCGGGACGCTGCTTTCGACAGGGTTTGTGGCTCGGGAAGGACTCCACCGTCGAGGAACGCTGATTTTGTCGGAGCGATTGAGACCGAGTTGGACGACGTTAGCGAAGGACGCTTGACCGCGGAATTCGGCGTATTCGACCCTCCTTCCCGCAATACCACTCACAATGCATTATCCGCACCGCTGGGTCTCGGACGTTTTCGTTCCATCGTGAAATGTCTGTGAACGGCGAGAAAGAAAGGAAATCCATGATATCCAGATTGTCTTAGCTCGCCGTCGCTTCGAAAAGGAAAAACGCAAAGTCTTCTTACCGGTCGCATCTAACAGATAGATGACGACGCCGTCATCCCCTTTCGCCGTCATCGTGGTGGTGGCCCCGTCCGCAGTGGCAGTTCCATCTACCACTTTGGACGCCACATCTTGACCCCAATCCCTTTTCTTCGTTCTCCTTTTCTTCCAAATCTCCGCCAAAAGCTTGTTTCGTATCCAACCTTCCTGCCTCTTAGCGTACCTCCTGGTGGCCGCTTGCATATCCTCTATCGCCTTGCTAAACAGCCTCGCAGCCACGGGGTCGTCCGAATGGGTATGGTCTGGAAGATCGGCGACGCCGGCCTGGGAAGGAGAGGTTTGTTCCATGTGGTCAAGGTAGGCGGCAAATTCCTTGTAGCCTGCCGTTGCGGTGAGAGTGAGAAGAAGTGGAGAATCGTGAGTTGGCTAACTTGGGAGCAGCGACGCTGTACGACCTCGTCAACAGACAAACAGACAGACAGACAGATAAACCGACCTATAGCCTGGAAGATGCCGCGAGTATAATCGACGTCTTGCGCATTCGCCTTGCCTTTCCCTTTCGCATCGTTGGCGACTCCAGACGGCGCGTAACCTGGTCTTGTTTCGAGAACCTCCGTCGCACGAGCCGCGATGGATCGCAGTGCAAGGATTTCCGTCAAAAGCCCTCTCTGTAGGAGACACATAGGTCATGCCAAATGACGGAAGCAACTCAGCAAGACGATTGATTGCTCGTCGACAAGGAAAGTCTAGGTCCGAAATCTTCAACAACAAACTCACCTCGACCATATTTTCAACACGCGCGTCGAGCCTCTTACGCAAAGGGTCCCGCTCGCTCCAGACCCAGAACACCAAAGTCCTCTCCCGACCGCCTCCAGAACGAACCCCGACGCTAGCGTCCTCGGCGTCCGACTCTGATTCCTCCTGTATCAAGCCCATCTCCTTCTCCTCCTGCTCCCTGATGAGCTCCGAATGCCTTCTTCCAGTCTCTTTGAGGACCCGCAAAGAGCGCTCTATTTTCCGCACATCTTTGTAATGCCAACGAGCTGCCATGGCTGGGTCCAGCGCGTTGAGGAGGTTCCACAGTGCGTTTGGAGGAAGCGAGAAAGGTGATGGAGGACGGGTGGAGCCGGGCGGGAGAGATTCCCACAAGCTGCGCAACTCGGCAGGGAGATCGTTGATAGCGGCTAGAACATCCTCCGGAAGCTCAGCGGGGCATTGTGCTGCGCCTCGTGGGGCTGAAGGACTTGGACTGTGTCCATCATAATCGCTCTCGTTTGGAGTAGAGACGGAGACCAAACGCCCTGGAAAAAGAAGATGCTGGATGTAATACGACGTGCCGCCGACGACTATGGGCAGCGTCTTGGGGATATGGGAAAAGAAGGTTCCCTTCTGCGAGACGAGAGTGTGTGCGGTCGGTTGAAAAAAAGGCGGGTCATCAGCTGTCGCGCGGCATATCCGTTCTCTGCGAAAACAAGTGAGCGCCTAACGCACCAACAGACTCGCATCCGTAATGAATTGTCCAACAGCGTACTCCTTCCCCTCCTGTGGATCCAAGAAGTCCATGAGATGGTGCCGCACGCCGTTCATCTCTGAGCGAGTCACCTTGTTCGTGATGACGTCCAGGCCGCGATAGACTTGCATCGAGTCGGCCGATATGATCTCTGCTGTGGCGTATCCGCCGCCAGCTCGAGATTCATTCTCGTCTCCTCCTTCTCCTCCTCCTGGTTTGGATCCCTCACCGGGGACCGGCAGAGAGCGGGCTAGCTCGACGGCCAGCTGGGATTTACCAACTCCGGTGGTCCCGACGATGGCAATGGTGTGGTTACTTGAGCTGATGGAGGCACCGTGCACTTGAGATGCCATGCTAAGTATTCTCGGAGCGAGAAGGCGGGATCGCAGAGCGGCTGGCGAAGAGGGTAAAGCTGGGGCGAGGGGCAACAGTGTGTGCTGGAAGAAACGATGAGAGATCATCCAGCGATTAATGTCGATCGAGTGCCAGTTGAGCGCTGAGTTTCTCGCGGAGCATCCTCGTCGGTATCTGACGTGCAAACAAACACAGTCGATGCTCTCAGATCTTTGTGCTACATGCTCTAGCTCCAAAAAAATCGTCCCAAAAAGAGGAGAACTTCTCGCACCTGGCGTGTGAAAACTGGAAGAATAAGCAAACACGACCTGATCGGACGGCTCAGAAAGAAATCAGACGTCACGTGGAAACAATTTAGCAGGACAAATCTGCGCCTTTAGAGAACAAGAGCGCTTTGGACGGATAACTTGGGGAGTCTCGAGAGAGGTGCCAGAAAAGGGTCAAGTTTCAGATGGGCTGAATGACTCAGTCCTTATCATTTCCGTCTGCATTACCGCCCGGGTTCTTGGAACGGTAAGGCGGATGGATGCACTTACTCGCCGCCCTGACCTCACACGAGGCGGACAGGCCGCTGATGCGCAAGAACAGGTTGTCCTCAAGCCTGTGGCGATCAGCGCAACTCGTTCGACTCACCCTCCACTCCTCTCGAATCCGAGCTTTCGACAACAAGTCCTCGACGCCCTCCGGTCCGACACGCACGCTCAGTCTATCATGAGCGAGACACCGCTCAAGACCGGCTAGTCGATCGCTTCGGATCTCCTCTACTTTGATGAGCGTCTCTACATCCCTGATCACGAGCCGCTTCGCACTTCGATCCTCGAGAAGGCGCACGATAGCCTCTCGCCGGCCACCTCGGACGCGACAAAACCAAGGAGCTTGTCGCCCGACACTACTGGTGGCCTGGAATGGCGACAATGGTCGAACGGTACGTCAAGCAATGCGACAGTGGGCGGCGACGGCAAACCCTCGTCCGCGGAGCGCCACGCGGTCACTTGGGACACGGACTCTGCGGAACAAAGGGCATTCGATGCTTTGAAGGACGCTCTCATCAACCCCCCCGGTCCTCGCCTTCCCCGACTGGTCTCGGCCCTTCGTTCTCTATGTTGACGCGTCGCGAGTCGGCATTGCGGCGGTATGATGGAGACCACTCTCACCCCCCGAGAGACTATGGTGGGTATATCAATACAGCCCCTTCCGCTCCGCTGTCTGTGATGTCAACATGCATTGAGATAGGCGGCTCTGAACGTGCGGACAATGCGCCGCATCGTGTAGGAGAACTTCCCTAGTCTGATTATGACACTCGCAAGAGTGTGTACGCTTGTTCGCTCCCAGAATCGAAACTAACTGTATCGGCCTTTCTGCCACTACAGACATTCAGCCCAGGAGGAGCCTGTAGGCGGACAGCCCAGGGACCAGAGAGCCATAATGGAGAAGCGAGTAAATTGAAATGTCATGTAAAAGAGGGTAGCACGAGGGCAAGAAAGGAACTCGGCAGCGATATGAGGCGATAGTTGTGGATGACGCGCACGTCCGAGGACGATGAGCGGGCTTGAATGCTCAGGATGCCTTCCGAGTAGCAATGGCTTAATATAACTCAGGTAGAAAAAGACAGCTTCCCGCTCACCAACCGCCCTTCCTGCGCCGCGGCGTTCGGGAAGATACGACGGCCCTCAATGTCGTCCCCCACAGAGAGGAGGCCGTCGTGAGAGAGAGTGTATTCCGGAACGGACTCGGACTGGCGGAGGCGGTGGAGCGTCCGGGCGACAGCAGGGTCCTCCCGTTGCCATTGACGAAAGCGGTCCTTCGCTTGCGTGTCGTCGAGGAGGCGGACGGGAAGGGCTGAGGCGTCGACGACGTGCTCGGACTCAGGAGCCGGGGCGGAAACGGGGAATCGCTGATGGACGTCTGATTGCGGGCGAACGAGGAGACTGCGACATAGCATCACTAGCTGGACGTGCGGCCGCAAAAAGAGAGAAATGCTCACACCGAATCGCAACGGCGGCCAGCGGACGGTGCTTCTCCTGGTCCCTTCGGTCACACTGTGTGCGTATGATGATATTAACCGTTGATAAGAACATCGGAATGCCCGTATGGCGAACAGCTGCTGGTCATCGCGCTGGCGCGTCCCTCGTCGCCAAGGTCCTGCCCCACGAACTGGTGCTTCAGGTCCGCGCACAGCTGGCGCATAACAACAAGGCAACTGTGAGCGCGCGACCCTTCGGGCTAATCCACCTTTCAGAGTCGCAGACCGATAAAGGGAGGGATGTTTTTGCTCGTCCACGGCGACGACTGACAGGTGCCAATGTCACAAGCAACGGCTTTCTTCCTATCGTCGCCCGCCGCCGCAGCAAGCACGCTACCATGTGGCTGCGGCAGAGCGGTCGTGCTGGCCCGTTTCTTCTTTCCTCTCGTAATCCTCAAAACCCCCATCTCCGCCTGACATCATTGCCCGGTTTGCCATGGCGAAGAAGACGATTTACGCCCGGCCTCCAACGGGCACGTTCAAGCGACGACAGCCCTCGCCTTTTTCCAGATGGCTCCTGCGCTCTGTCATCGTCGCCGTGTTAGTCGCCGTGTACACCTTCTTGGACGGGATCAAGGTGAGCGGAGACGCCGGTGTTGCTTGCGAGCTTGCCTCTTTGCTTGTTGAGAACGCGTTTTCACACTCTAGTCTTGCCGCCTCGTCTCTCTTTCCCCGAACACCTTCTCCCCTCCAGGACCGATGGTACATCTTCGACCCGACCTCTCTGCACGAAATAGCCCGTGCTGCAATCTCCGCACACCCAAACAATGACACGCGGGCGATCATGGACGATATCGTGACCCGTCTCCGGTCCGAGCCGAGGTGGAGCCAACACCTCAACGAGAACGGGCTAGACGTCGAGAGCGAGTGGTTCTTTAATAATGCTGGAGGTATGTTTGGAAGGAAGCGCCGTCTCCGCACGACTATTTCTTTAGTTATGCGGTTGGTTCCAACGCTCCTCTTTGCTCATCCCGCTATTCTCTTTCCCGTCTTCCGCCGATGTGGTCGACCATTACCCAAGGGGCCATGGGAGCCATGTTCGTCCTCCACGCCTCGGTGACAGAGTATCTCATCTTCTTCGGCACTCCTCTCGGCACCGAAGGGCACACGGGCCGTCACACCGCTGACGACTACTTCCACATCATTCAAGGAGCGCAATGGGCCTTCCCGGCAGGAAAGACGGAGATGGAAGTGAGTGTCGTCTGCCTTTCTTTGGCTGTTACGATGTCAACTCTTTTTGGTCTGCGGGGCTTCAGAATCGCGATGGGCACGGGCACTGACGGTCTCATTGTGGCTATTCCTGACCTTTGGTTCTCCCAGGTATACGCTCCCGGCTCGCAGCATCACCTTCCCAGAGGCGCAGTCAAGCAGTACAAGATGCACGAGGGCTGCTGGGCTCTCGAGTATGCCAGGGGTGTGTGAACGTGTCTCTTTATCCTCTTTCCTTCGCCGAACCCCGACCCTTCCTCGCACTCATCGAACCTCTCTCATTCCTTCGTCTGCTTCCTTTCGTTCTCGTCTCTCTTTCCTCGCAACCTAGGCTGGATCCCTCCCATGCTTCCTTTCGGTCTTGCCGACGTTATCTCTTCCACACTCGACTTCCCCACCTTTGGCCGCACAGCGTGGATCACCGGCAGAGAGATGATTCTGAATCTCATCAAGGGGAAGATTTGACCTGTCGCACCGAGCGCAGACGGGCTCAGGAACAGGGTTGTCAGGATGCTCTTGGCGATAAGCAAGTCGGCGGGCCGCCAAGCGTAATGCTGCGTTTAATACAATGCTTAGACAGCTTCTTTGTAGACAAAGGCAATCCTATCTTTATCGCTTTCGAATAACTTGGATTTGCTTTAGAAGGACCGGGACCAGTGGTTGGACGACGTGGCTTCAGCCTCAAACGTGGAAGTCGTAGACACGTGCCCCTGTATGTATGTATGCAGTTAATTACCCTGGAGTATCGGCTGCCCCGTGCCTTAAGTTATTGTCATGAGACACGCGAGATCTCGAAGGTGACAAATGAATGATCCGTGCTCGTCGTCTAGCGTTCTATGAGACGTCGCTCGCGCATCGCCCATGTATATAGTCAGCCCGCAGAGCGTGTGCGTGACGGGCGGCCGAGGTAGGCCTGCGTTTTGTGAGGTAGGCGGTCTCGTGCCGCAGCACTCGCCAGCCATGTCATGTCTTCTCAACCCTGCCGCCACCACCTCTCTTTCAGGTAAGACTACGGCGAGCAGCATGGAAGATCGACCAGGGCCGGACTCGCACCTGGTCCCTGTGCCCGGGAGGGGTTCCATGCCAAGATACGTGCCGAAGGAGGAGCAAGAGGAGGAACATCTAAAGTGGATGGCTCAGGCGCTGGAGATGGTGAGAGCGGAGAGGAGGAAGAACGGCGACGAGCGAGACGGACGGGCGGGCGGGAGCTTGAGGATGTATATGTCACGGCGGCTGGCTCACCTTTTCGTGGCTCTCTGGATTCCGTGTCGTTTTCCCTTTCGTCGTACTCAGGCCGAAGAAGCCTTCGCAGCGACCGAGATTCCAGTCGGCTGCGTGTTTGTGAAAGACGGAAAGGTGATCGCCAGGGCGAGGAACAGGACAAACGAGCTAATGAACGTGAGCAGGCGAATCGCCAGCAACATGGACGTTGTTCTCTTCTCCTGAACCGTTCTGCCCGCTCTCTTGGGCTCGCAGGCGACGCGCCACGCCGAACTGGAAGCGATAGACGCCATTCTCGCCCAATATCCGCCGCCGCCCACTTCGCCTTTTGCCTTTCTTTCACCCACTCCTTCCGCCTCGTCCTCCTCCTCCTCCGGCACGCACCCTATTCGCGATCCCCACATGAACCCGTTCGCGACTGTCACCCTCTACGTCACCGTCGAGCCCTGCCTCATGTGCGCGTCTGCGCTTCGACAGGCCGGTATTCAGAGAGTCTATTATGGGGCAGGAAACGAGAGGTTCGGCGGGACGGGGAGCGTGTTGGGCGTGCATGACGAGTGAGTCGAAATGGATAAGCCTACCAACGATACTTGATTCTTTCTTTTTTGACCTTCAGTGACCGACCTTCCGTTCCTTTCCGTTTTGCGCTCGCAGCCCAAGTCTCTCGCTTTATCCGCCATACACCTCCTTGGGAGGCTACTACCGCGACGAAGCAATCATGCTTCTTCGTCGATTCTATATAACCGAAAACGTTAATGGTGAGCTAGCCTCTTCAACTACGGTCGTTTATCCCCTCCTCACCCATCCATCATGTGTTCCACTCCCACCTATTTTCGCAGCCCCCAAACCCAAGTCGAAAGAGCGGCGAGTGCTCAAGACGACCATCCTCCCTCCCGGTGCTGGGTACGGCGTCAACGCCACCGCGGCCACTTCTACCTCTCCCGCCTCCATCTCCAACAGTCAGAACGGCTCTAACCGCTCCAATGGTCCGACTGGGAGCGGCCCCTGTTCTTCAGGAGAGGTCATGCCGGACGAAGGGATGGAGAGAGGGAAACATGGCTCCGAAGAGCTAGAAATGGCGGAGCGCCAAGGCGGGAAGGAGGAGTCCAAGGAGTCTGTGATACTGGAGAGATAGAAAGATGTACCGACATGCGATGTGAAAAAAGAAGGCTGTGGAGTATAGCACGAAGCGATAGAGCGAGAATGAATGGGAACTGGACTGAACCTCTCGCACCCAGGCGCAAGCCAAGAGGGTTACACAGCCGCCGATGCTTCCCTTTCCCCTTCGCCCCTGGCGTCCCATAGCCCAATAGCCGGGCAGGTGCCCAATGCGCGCCTGCCTAGGCTTGTCAGCGAAATCCGCATTCTACGGCAAGCCGAGGAAGGGAGGAGCTTGCACACTATCCAGTCTCTCCCACCGGCAATCCGGCCGTTCCGCCGCCGATCGCCTTCCTAATCGGGAAATCAACACCACCCAATTCTTCCCGACAGACCTGTTTCACGTTCAGCCCACCTTCTCATCGCATCGTTGTTCTCGGTGTCGTTCGCACTGATACCGCCCTTTCTCCCTTAACATTCACCTCCATCACTTGCCATGGCAGGCGGGCCGTCAAACGGTAGCTCTGCCGTGTCTGGTAAAAAGAGCAGATGGGCGGGCAGGCTCATCGACTACGAAGACCTCCCGCCTTGGCATAAGGACAACTCGCTCATTCGGACGGGATACCGGAGGCCTGGATCTGAAGAGGAGAAGAGCGAAAGCGACGGCCAATTGAATGACAACAAGCGGCCTTTTAGACATGATAGCTATGCCAAATGTTGGACAAGCATTTGGTGCTACTGCCACAACGAGTCGGGTGAGCGCCGGGGAGGATGGATCGCTTGCGACCAGTCTTCGTACCAGAGCTGATACCACTTCGACTTGCGTTTACCCGTCGATTACTCCAAACGTATCGACAGTAAACATTCACACCCATCTCTGGGGCGCACTCTTCTCCTTTCTCGCCGCCTTCCTCCACCTCCTCCACCACTTCTTTCCAACCTTCTTCTCCGCGCTCTCCCTCCCCCATTCCTTCACCCACAACTCTCTCTTTGACTCGCCAGCGCTCCACCCGCCAGCAGCCCATCTCCTCCAGGAGAGGGCGGAGAGAAGAGAGCCAGAATGGAAAGACGTTGCCGGCTTTACCACCTTTTTGTTGGGCGCCGTCCTCTGTCTTGGCTTCAGCGCTTCCTTTCATTCTTGCGGATGTCAGTCCAGAGAGGTGAGTCTGTGGGAGATAGTCTGTCACCTCGACTGGACCGGGTCTATCGAGTTACGATCGTCATGATCCCTGATCGCAAAACTGCTACAAAAGGCCTATCGCCGCTTCCAACGCTTCGACTACATCGGCATCGTAGTCCTGACCGTCGGCAGCTTCTAGTGCGTTCTTCGTCCCTTTTGCTCCAGACCTCTGGCGTTCCGCTTTCATATGTTCTGATGAGAGCGAAACGCCTCTAGATAGATGAAAAAGCGCCATATCACCGTCTCACAGGCCCGTCATTTGATTGCTGATTTCTCTTTTTCGGCCATATTTATAGCCCCGCTCTTCACTACGGCTTCTACTGCTACCCTCGCCTGCAACTGTTCTACTCGGTGCTCATCACAATCAACGGCGTCGGTAAGTCTTTCTGTCGTATTTGTTCTAGCAGCTCTTGTCTCCTGACATTATTTTCGTCCGTGACGTTCGACTTCAAATCACAGCCACCACATCCACAGTCATCATTCCCAAGTATGGCACACCGAAGTTCCGACCAGTGCGCACTTGTCTTTTCCTGGGTCTTGGCCTCAGCGCCGTCTTTCCTGTCATGCATGTAGTTGGCAAGTATGGGGTGAGTCGCGCTGTCTTCCTTCCGTTTATCTCCTCTACCTTGACTGATCCTCCTTCTACGTCCGTCCTTCAACAGTACGCAACGGTCGCTCACACAATGGGTGTCAACTACCTTATCCTGAGCGGGGCTCTCTATGTCATTGGGGCATGCCTTTACATGACACACATCCCCGAGAGATATGTTCCTGGACGATTCGACTATTTCGTGAGTCCACTGCAGTCGTGTCCAGGGGTGTTATCATCCTCGCTGGCCATCGTCTCACCCTCTCCTTTCACTCCTGCACCGGTCTCTGGTGGTCTTCAGGGAGCCTCTCGTGGGTATTCACACTCCATCCCATTCGCCTCTTCCTCTTCCCCTTCTTTCCGCTGACTCGCCTCTTGCCTTGCCTGTCATCGTCACCGCCAAACCCCATCGCACCTACTCTCCCGACTCTTTCAACTGTCCGTCTCCGCCGTTCTCCAAACCCTATCCAACCTCAGACCAAATCTTTCACGTCCTCATCCTTCTCGCCGCCTTCTCTCACTACGTCTGTATTCGTCGTGCCTATGCCTTTTGGCACACCGTCGACGTCATCGGCGGACCGGCGGGCGTCGAGGGCGTTTGCCTAGCCTTGGAGGGGATGGGTGGGGGAAGATGAGGGAAGGACGCTTGGAAGAGGATGGAAACTAGCGGACTCACGCCATAGATAGACCGGGATAGAATCGACGTGTCCTCACTCCTCATTTACTCCTCCTCGTGGCCCGAGTCGGCTTTGCTCTCGCTCTCTCGTGGCGCGCTCTTCGCAAGCGCCGATTCAGGACCTTAGGACCTTTCACATTATACGCGTCATAGCCACAACTGGGCTCGAACCCGATGGGATGTGGTGGAAGCGCTAGACAAGGCGCGCGTGAACTGTAGAGCCCGACCCGACGCTCGACCGGAATCATGAAAGCCGAGCGAAGCATGACGTCTGAGGCATGTAGAGGGAGCAGCGTGGACAGGTAGAATTCAAACACGAAGCTCTGATGGGGCATTGTCGAGGAGAAGGGACGAAGGCTATGAACGGTCAGTGGAGGGAGGGAAGAGGGATGCAAAGGACCTGGCGAGGAAGATGACGGAGGGACAGACAGACGATGGGCGGTGGAGGTCGCGGTATCGGTCGAATTTGCTAGTTTCGTCCGCTTGGCTTTCGGAAGCTTGGATTTGGTCGCTCCATCGCCCGACAAGAGGAGGCGGAGGAGGAAGGCAAAACGATGTCTTCGTCTTCCACCCAGCGAAGTGAGCAGCCGCGCCGCTCTCCCGCACTCCAGAGAACGCCCATAATTCCGCGGCGTCATGGAGAAGGGCGTTAGACCATGTCGTCATCGGCCTCTGGCGACCCCATCAAACGCCCCAAGGATCGCCGCTCGTCCAAAGCGGCAAACGCGTGTAAGGCTCCAAGTCTCTCCCCGGCACATCTCCCTCCCACTCCTCCCCGCGCCTTCCAGCCTTGCGTCCAGCGCAGTGCCCTCCGTTTCGAACGCCATCGAGAACGACGGCGTGGACTGCTTGTGGCCTCCGCCGCAGGAGCCGCTCTTCCCGAGCGAGGTCGAAGAGCTCGGTAACGGCGAGGGCTATGCCCCAGAAGACGCCTATGGGCACGAGTGGATCAATCATGGGCGGTGCGGGCATGTTGCGAAGGGCGATTGGAGGTGTGTGGATGAAGAGGGGAGCGTCGTACTTTGGACAAGGAGGTGAGGCTGATGCGGTTCTCAAATCGGAGCGCCTTGAAGACGGACGTGAGTGCGTCACCGTATTGTAGTGGGACGAACGAGAGGAAGGGAAAAAAAAAAGGCCTGTCTGAGGGAGCTATAAGAAGAGGCAGCGGGCGGGTGAAACGCCGCAAAGTGAGACCGGCGCTGGGGTCGCCAGAATCGAAAGCGTGTCACCGGCGCGACACATTCGGAAAAGTCACGCGGACGTCGGGCCGACGTTATTCGCTTTCGGGCAGAGGTATGTTGGCGGAACGGAAGAAATGCGGCCACAGGGAGTGGATGTGGATTGCAAGTGTTCTAACACGCCCATGCGGACAGACGGTGGTCAATGTCGCCAACTAGATCGAAGAAAAGAGAGTATGAAGCGATAAGATTCAGTCAGGAAAACTTGATCGCCGCGCCGCCCACATGCATCTCCCGCGCTCGCGCTCGATTCACCCCGTCCCCCAAACCTAAGCCAGTGTCTGTAGAAGAGGCATGCTCACATCTTCAACTGTTTATCCCTACCTCCGCTGGCGACCTTGTCTGCGATAAAATCGACGCAGTATACCTCGTCGGTGTGTCCGGGGAGATCGACGCGGATCTTGTAGGTCTTGAGGTCCCAGAGCTTTTCGTCATTGGAAATCGGAAGAGCAAAAGGGAGAGGGACGGACGGTGGAGTGGCACAAGGGAGAGAGGGAGGAGGAGGAAGGGGGAAGGGAAAGAGAGAATCAGGAAAGGGCCGCGGGAAAGGGGAGGCGAAGACGAGAAGGACGGCGCGGACATATCGGACGAAGACGCCCACCTTGAGAGTGGTGTCCTTGCTGGCGCTGACCAGCATCCTCGAATCGCTCGACCACGCTACCCTGTACACAGCCGCCACGTGTCCCCTGAGCGATGCGATGAACCTGTGCGGAAAGAAGACAGGGCAAAGGGACGGTGAGAGAACCGACAATGGAAGTCGGTCGCTCGAACGAAGGCGGACGGACGCACTTTCCAGTCCTCCCGTCCCACAGCTTGACGGTGTTATCAAAGCCGGCGCTCGCGATTAACCGCCCGTCAGGACTGAACGCGACGTGGTTGACGGTCTTCTGATGCCCCGTGAGGCGGGCGAGGGGCTTCTTGGGATTCTGAGAGGCGAGCGGGGACCAGAGGAAGAGGGTATGGTCGTCGGAACCGGTTATGACGAGCTCAGCGTTGGAGGGCATCGCGCTGAGGGCCTTGGTATAGCGGGCTAGGGCCATGGTTCGTGCTGGTTCGGGAGCGGGCAAACCCGGCAGACGGGCAGACAGGACGGGTCAGGCAGGCACGTCAAAAGCAAGAGGAGAGCAAGGAAAGACACGCCACACCTTCTTCGTCGTCTTTCGGCTTCTTGCCAGTCCAGTCGAACGGACCGGTGCGGAGGACAAAGTCGGTGGAGAGTGCCAAGGTATTAACCCAGTGGGCGTGTTCGTTGAGAACACGGATGAGCTTGCCCTGAGAGCGGGAGGCGAGCGGGCGCGTGGAAGAAGGATGAGCCAGGTCGCTTCGCTTGTCGTGGTAAGCAGCACGCGCAGACTCACGTCCTTTCCGTCCCACACCCTGACCGTCCTATCGCTGCTGGCGGTGTATATGATCCCTCCGTGGCCATCCTTTCCGAACGAGTCTAATCCGCCGCCGCCCCATCGGAGCTGGTTGACGGAGGCGGTGTGTCCGCCGAGGGTGAACACGGTGGTACGGCGGACGACGTCCCAGACTCGAACCGTACCGTCCTTTGAGGAAGAGGCAAGGCGCGGAGAGGCCGGGTTTCTGTAGAGGAGGAAGGGGAAATGTGAACCTTTGGTGACGGGGCCTCTGTGGAAACAAACTGATTCGACGGAGGGACGCTCACAAGTGAATGGGCTCCCATGCCAAGCTGGTGACCCATTTGCTATGACCTCTAAGGACTTTTCCCTCCGGTTGCGCCCAAAGTCGCTTCTTCTTCTCTTTCTTCGCAGCCGTGTCACCCTCTTCAATATTTTCTGGCGACGGCTGCCCATCCACGTCATCGGCGGTGGCGGGGCGACGGCCGACGGCCGGCATCTCCCACACCCACACCTCGCCGTCCATGCCACCGGTAGCGACCCTGGTCTGCCTGCCCTCCCACTCGGCACAGAGCACCCAGGAGCGATGGCCAGCAAGAGTGTACTTGGGCGTCTCGCTGTTCAGATCCCATATCCTGGCGGTGGCGTCGCCGCTTCCGGTGATGAGTAGGTCTCCAAGGGGGGAGAAGACGGAGCAGAGGATGGGGGAGCCGTGTCCGGAGAGGGTGGATGTGCAGCGCGTGACGGGCCGGACGCGGAAGACAGCCTGGGGCTCGCAGACGATTGTCAGCACGTCTTCGACGCTCAAGCCGGCTTTGATGGCTAGGGGGGAGGAGAGGACGTCCAAGGCGATCGAGTTGGAGATGGGCAGACGCTGCGGCGTGGATGCGGTCGTGGCGTCACTTGCAGACGGCGCAGGGAGTTGGATGTGGAACGCAAACGGAACAGGATCTTCTTCCTAGAGAGCCGAAGGAAGAACAATGGGCGGGAGAAGGCCGGGGAGCACGGGGAGGGAGGCGAGAATAGATGAGCGCGCTGAACGTGGCCAGGACGGCGAGCGAGGCGACACGACACCAACACCACGGGCCGGCGGACACGCACCTGAGCTCTCAGCTTGTTCACGAGCATCTCCAGCCCTTTGGCTCCAGTGTCGCTGGGCAAGCTGATGGCGGGCCCGAGCACCTCGTCGTGCTCGGCGTGCCTGAACTGGACGATCACGTTTTGCGCCTTGGGGCCGAGCTTGCCCTCGTCGGCGAGCGCCTGCGCCCCCCTGTCCGCGGCCTGGTCGGCAAGGCGCTGGCGCTTTGCGGAGCGCGGGGGAACGACGGTGGCCATGGCGTGCTGGCTGTATCGAGATGCGAGGGGGGTGGTGGACCAAGGAAGGGGGAGGGGCGGACGCCGTCGAGAAGAAGGCGGCGGTGGGATGCGCGCATACGCGGCGGTACGCGAAAGACTGCGGCAACGCGCATGGAAGGGGGTGGTGATGCGATCAGCTGGAACGGGATCACCGGAGAAAGACCGGAGAGGGGTCTGTCTATGACGCCAACGACGCAAAGGTGGTCTCGTGTTCAGCACAGCACATGCAGTACATACTATGTGTATTTGCACTGCATCGGTCGGCGAGGACATTCGTCTACGTGCATCGGTCGTCGGTGCCGTCAGACAGAAGATCAGAAGATACATACATGCGAGGGACGACGGCGGTCGTGTGACGTCGTCACAGTCCAGACGTCTCTTACAGGGTATACGATGATGAGGCGTATCCCACGGCCTAACCGCGGTCGTTATGGGCATAGAAAAGCGGGTGAGAGGAGACTGGGGTCAAGCAAATATGCAAAGGCCGGCACGGCGGCGGTAGAGCCGAAAGCCGCGAGCTGGTATCAGGCCCTCCTTCCCTCCTTCCGTCCGACACCATGGAGCATCCTCACGACAGAACCAAAAAAAAACGGGAATAAATAAAAAAAAAGGCAAAAAAAAAGACAACCTCCTCACACGCCGAGGCCGGGGGCGAAGATGTCGTCCAATGCGCCCTCCCACTTGCCCAACTGCTCCTTCACCGCGCCCATCTCCTCCTCCATCTCCGCCAGCCTCTCGTCCTGCTCGCCCGCCTTTCTCCGAAGCGCTTCGTTCTCGGCCCTGAGCGAGCGAAGGAGCTCTGCGTCGGCGGCCTGGCGTTCGAGAGTGAGGGCGTGGAGGGCGGAGAGGGTGGAGGCGGAGGTGGAGGCGGAGAGGGTGCCGCCGGGGGAGGGTGGGACGGTCAGAGAGGCGTGCTTGGTATCCTTCTTCAGCGTGGAGTGGCTCCACTGATGCGTCAGGCCCCCCAAAGTACCGCCGTCGGTCGACTTTGAGACGTCGGCGGTCTCGACGGACGTGGCGGGAGAAGAGGGAGAGACGTCGGTCGCAACCGAAGAAGAAGAGGCGTCCGTCAAAGCCGTCGACGAAGAAGAGAGGAGAGGCGACGAAGGGGTGCTGCTGCTGCCGGTCCGGCTCGTGCTTTCCAGGGAAGACGGGCCGCTGGATGTTCCGTCAATGGAGGCGGGGGCGACCGAGGTCATGGTCGAGGTCGAGGTCGTAGACTCGGGCGCGGAGACGGAGCGCCCGTCCATGGTTTCCCCGGACGGACTCGGTGCCGGTGCCGGTGCTGGTGCCAATCCCGATCCTGACGTATCGCAGTCGGTCTGCGCGGGAGATACCTTCTCCCAGTCCTCCGCCATGGCTTTTCTCTGCAAGACCTCCAGCCTGAGCTCCAAAACCTCCCTCTTCAGTTCCGCTTCCCTCGTTCTCGCCTCCCTCAAGCTCCTCTCCAGCTTCTCCTTCTCCTCCCTGCTCTCTTCTTCCACCTCCGCTCGGTGTCTCTCCGCTTGGTCGGCCATGTGATGTTGGAAGGCTTCGAACTCCTCGGCAGACGTGGCTGCTTGCTCGGAGAGGAGGCGGAGCTGGGAGCGCAGGCCGGACGACTCGTCTGCAGCGTCGGAGAGAGAGGCTTGTAGGGAGATGATAGTGGCGCGGAGAGCAGCGTTGGCGAGGGTCTGGTTAGGGGCGCGACGACGTGGGGCGATGCGACGGACGCGTTTGGAGAGAAGGAGCGTCAGAATGTTTGCGTGCGCGCAAGTCGAACGTCGACGTTGTGAAGAGCAGAAAGCCTGCAATCCCGCCAGCGTTTCAAAGTAAAGTGACTCACCTGCTCTCTCCAAGCGCCCTCCAATCTCTTCGCCAACTTTCTCATCCCCTCGAGGTCCTTGCCGTGTCGGATCGTCTCGGCTGCGTCCGTAAACTCCATCGCTTCGTCTGGCGCTAACGGCGAGGACGCGCAAGGTCGGGGCGAAGATGGTTTAGAGGGAGAGGGAGAGAGAGGAGAGGGAGAGGAGAAGGCGGGAGAGGCTGGAGAGGACGCAGGAGCGGGTGTTAGTCCGGCCGCGCCGGTCGCGCCAGGTCCGTCGCTACCGAAAAGACCAAACATGGACCATTTCCGTCCCAGATTCTGCGGCTGCGCCGGGGCCGGACGTGGCTCTATCCCCGTCTGGGCTTGAGTCGCGGCCGATATGGTCTTCGAGGACGGGGAACTTGGTCGATGTTCGTCAGGGCTGCCTGGCTCAGCGTTCTCGACAACGACATTGGGCGCTCCGGCTCCAAAGAAGGGCATCTTGAGAGCGGACAGACCTGCGAAGCCCGACGAGTTGGAGCGGGTCGACCTAGGAGCGCCGCTGGCGCCATTCAACGGGTTGTTAGTGTTCGACGGACCTGTCAAAGACGATGGCCGGCGTGAAGGATTGCCGAGGGGAGCGAAGGAAGGCACGCCGCGTTCCAAGGCAGTCGGTGGGTTTGAGGAGAAGGAGGACGGGATGGAAGAAAAAGACGAAGGAGGAGACGAGTGTCGACCTTGGGCTTGTTGGTCCTTGCCCGCGGCTATCGCCTTGCCTTTGCCCTTCTTGTCGGCATCGGCCGCACCTCGGTCTTCGTTTCCGGGTGAGGCATCGAGCAAAACGGCCAACGGTCTCCTCTCGTGCTCCTCATCGACCTGATCGAGCTCGTCATGGAGCGCCGCCAGCTCGTCCTCGGGCCCGATGATGGAGGAGGCAGAGGACGAAGCCGAGAGTCTGGCGGAGGCCCTCCTGTGGTGACCGTCACTGAGCCTGTCGGACGCCCTTCGGTGGTGCCGGGACGAGGAAGGGAGCGAGGTGAGGCCTTGTCCTGAGGACGACTCGGATGAAGTGGGGCGGGAGGGGGACGAGGACGGTGAGACATGGGCGGGAAAGACGGTGGATGTGGGAGCGGGGGTCCAAGTGGTGGCGAAACCGGCGCCTGGGGTGTAAGGCATTCCGGCGGAGAAGAGGGGGGAAAAGGGGGAGCGAAAGCCTGACTGAGAGGAAGCTGCTGAGGAGGACGCGGGGGAGGGCGGCAGGAGCGAGGAGCGTTTGGTGGCGGTCGCAGTGGGTGAGGCCATCCTGAGGCGACGGAGGGAGGGGAAGCGGTGAAGCGACGTGAGAGGTGCGACGGCGGCTGGGTGGTACGCTTCGACGGACGCCAAAGGGGTAGCGGCCAGGGCAAGGAGGCGAAGAGGGGTATTGAGGGTAATTCTAAGGCTGGTTGCCTGCGCCTGAGAGAGAAGGATGAACGGAGGGGCCGGCGACGCGAGTTGTGGTGCAACGGCGAGGGCGGGTGTCCGGGCGGGCGATCTGGACGGGACTGGCGGCGGAGGGTGTGGCTGCAGGCGTGGACAGGGCGACCGGACACAAGGTGTCACTGGATAGCGAACAAACAGCCAGTCGAGCGAGACAAGATGAACGGAGACCAGGTCGTCCACGTCGACGTCGACGTCGGCCCGCGGCGCGTCTTGCTGTGCGAGGATCGATGCTGCGGCGCGTCTTGCTTGCTGTGCGAGGATCAGGTCGGACGAGTCGAGCCGACTCGGATTGAATCTTACACGCCCAGTGAGGAAGGAGATGGATGGAGAAGTCTGTTCGATAAACGCAGCATTGCGACTAGCGAGCTACTGTAGCTAGCTGCTCAAGCCACAGCGGCCCACTTATAATAGGCACGGTCGCCGGATTTACTCAAGCGACTTACAACTCTTTCGCTCTGGCCAGCCGCTCACCATGCTTACACCAGCCATACCATCAGCTCCCGCAACTCGGCCGGCTCCGCCGCGCCGCTGCGCCCGCTCCTTGTGATCCGCGGAGATGACCGGTCGAGGCGTCTCATCAGATGTATCTCTCCTCTCGCAACCACGGTGTCTTTCGTCGTGAATGAAAGAGTGTGCATTGAAAGAACTCAAAGGGCGAGGAGAGGCGAGCGAGTCTCATGAGGCGCACGCCAGCCAGCCAGCTAGCCCGCCAGACAGGCAGACAGACAGTAGGACGGCGCCGAGTAGGATCGACACAGCGATCGCGCGTAGGACATCTGGCCCGTCCGCTGGCCAGGCGTTCACGTCCATGTGAAAGAGCGGGGCGAGCGTCATGAAACAGCATAGCATGTTCCGATGGCTTCTCCGTGACGCACGCAGACTGCCGCCGTCCGTGCTCGCACGCGGCCGCCGACCAACCAGCGACTGTAGCGTCGCGAGCTGGTCCGAGTCGACCCGAAAAATCGGGAGAAGTAGGGACGTGTCCGGGGTAGGCAAGGGAGCCCCGGACCCCCAGACGGGCAAGAGCGGGCTGTGCATGCGCAGGCGGTCCAGGTGGAGGAGCAGGACGGCCGTCTGAGATGTACTCGTCGCTCCCAAGTGTGTCTGCTTGGTTTTTTGTGCACTGCGTTGGCCAGCCTGTCTTCTCACTGGGTCTGTCCATCCGCTGTCCAGAATCGGTTGTGTCGTGTCACGTGAGGACACGTGGAGGGAATCGATAGTGAGGTCACGGACGGGGCGGGAAAGATCATTGGGCGGCGGCGACGCGCACGGGGAGAGAAGAGGATGACAGATTTATACCCACCCGTCGTGCAGCCGGCGTAGGGTTTTCTTCTCTTCATCACCACCACCTCCTCCTCCTCCTCCTCCGTCCTCGCTGCCCACTCTACCCCCCCTTCACGCTCCCACTCGCACATCTCTTCACAATGGTCAACGTCGGGTGAGTCCCCACCTCCCTCGTCCGTCGTCCTAACGTCCCCGTCGGGCTCGCAAGACCAGAGACAACAGGCGGCTCACCTTTTCTTTTCCCCTCTCCCTCCCCTTCCCAGCATCAACGGCGCCGGTCGCATCGGCCGTCTCGTCCTTCGGGCCTCGCTCGCGAGGAGCGACGTCACCGTCGTCGCGTGAGTCTCTTTCCACCTCACTCCAGCCGACCCTGCAGAGGAGGACGAACGGGCGCGAGAGCCACCGTCCTCACCCTGCCTCGCTCCTCTCCCCATACAGCATTAACGACCCTTTCATTGACCTCGACTACATGGTGAGCGTCTGCGCATCCCGCTCTCTCCAACGCCGTCGTTGACCCCGTCATGTGTGCCCTTCGCTCCACGCGCGGCTTCTCCAGGTCTACATGATCAAGTACGACTCCACTCAGTGAGTGTCGACGTGCACAGACTCTCTCCTCCCTCCCATTCCGCTCACTTTGATCTCCCTCTCTTTACCCTCCTCTCCTATCAGCGGCGTCTTCAAAGGCGAGGTCAAGGCGGTCAACGGCAAGCTGGTGATCAACGGCAAGGAGATCACCGTCTTCGGCGAGCGTGACCCCGCCGCTATCCCCTGGGCCAAGGCCGGCGCTGAGTACGTCGTCGAGTCCACTGGTGTCTTCACTACCACCGAGAAGGCCTCTGCCCACCTCAAGGGCGGCGCCAAGAAGGTCGTCATCTCGGCCCCCTCTGCCGACGCTCCCATGCTCGTCTGCGGTGTTAACCTCGACGCCTACGACCCCAACGTCCCCGTCCGTGAGTCCCTTCTTCGGCTCACAAAGGATATGGTTACCGCTTTTCCTTCCGTGCCCATAATTCATTTTCGTCCTCTCGACCATATTTCGACATCCATGCAGTCTCCAACGCCTCGGTGAGTCCATTTTAGCGTATTGGCGCCTGTATGCGTTCATAGACGTACTGCGGTTGCTCACCGCCCTTTTCCTCCCTATTCCACCACCGCAGTGCACCACCAACTGCCTTGCTCCTCTCGCCAAGGTCATCCACGAGAACTTCGGCATCGTGGAGGGTCTCATGTCCACCATCCATGCCAGTGAGCAGCAGTCCCGCTTATCCTCGTTGGAAGACGATCACGCGCTGACCGTCCCTTTTCTGTCGTCCCTCAGCCACTGCCACTCAGAAGACCGTTGACGGTCCCTCGGGCAAGGACTGGCGCGGTGGTCGTGCGGCCTCGGCCAACATCATCCCCTCCTCCACCGGTGCCGCTAAGGCTGTCGGCAAGGTCATCCCTTCCCTTAACGGCAAGCTCACTGGTGCGTTGAATAGTCGCTCCGCCCGCTCCGCGCAGTTCTTCTTTTGCCCTTGCTAACTTGCCGCCGCCGCCTTCTCACCTCGTCAGGTATGGCCTTCCGCGTGCCCACCATCAACGTCTCCGTCGTTGACCTGACCTGCCGCCTCGAGAAGGGCGCCAGCTACGACGAGATCAAGAAGGCCGTCAAGGAGGCTTCGGAGAGCCCCGCGTACAAGGGCATTCTCGGCTACACTGAGGACGCCGTCGTCTCGTGAGTCATCACTCTTTGTTTCCGTTCATTCGCCTCAAACCATCGATCTAATCCGGGGACATATCGAAATCATCTATCTAGTGCCGACTTTGTTGGTAACTCGTACTCGAGCATCTTCGATGCCACTGCCGGTATTTCCCTCAACCCCAACTTTGTCAAGCTCGTCAGCTGGTACGACAACGAGTGGGGTGAGCAGTCGCCGGCGGTCGTCGATGGGCAGTTAGAGCTTCAGACCGGCTGACAGGTGCTTTGTGTTCTCAGGTTACTCCAACCGTGTCGTCGACCTGATCAAGTACATCTCCGAGAAGGACAAGGCCGCCGGCAAGTAGATCGCCATCGCCCACTGAAGGATAAAGTCGCTACGCCGTCACATCGGCTGTCTCCCTTCCTGTCATCGGCAACGGATAACCTTTGCTCTTGTCTCCTGCCGTCTCGGCCGTTCAAACTAAACAGAGATGCAAATGCGAACAGTTTTGTAATGAACCTGCGTGAACGAGCGGAGTTACTGTTGTGATGGAAACAAACGTCTAGAGCGCGAAGGGGGCTGGCTTAGTGGACGGGACGGAGGAGGCGCTATGCCTGCTCTTGTGTGACCGGCGCGGCGTGTGTGTTGACAGCTCGCGGCCCTGGGCAGTTTTTCATACGATCCAAGCATGGTTACAACAGGATTGGCCGGGCGATGAAATCGACCAGAAGGGGTCGTCCAATAGTGTAATCTGGGGCCGTCTCGGTTGGACACTTATGTTGGCCTCGGAAGAGGACGCTGGAATCGACCGGCTCCTCTCTTACAACTCCTTGTTTGCGATCGGCGCGCCGGTCGGTCTCTTTTTTGCTTTCCGGGCGATATTGCCGCGTCAAGGTGAGGCCCCGCCCAGAATAGGAGGCGATGTGAATTTGCATGCGAGAGCTGTGGACGTCAGCACGGTGGCTACAGACGGCGACGATGACGACGACGACGTTCGCCCTCCTCGGCCTCGTGGGGGCCAACGAGGACGGATGCTGGTCAGAAAATGGAGGGCACGTTCGGCGTCTCGGCTATGATATGGAGCAATTTACGCGGCGCGGCGCGGCGCGCTGAGACGCCCCGCCTCGCCCTCAACTTCTACGACCCGTCCCCCTTCCCATCACCATCCCTGACGCACGGTGCTCTCTACCTCGCTAGTGTTTATCCACGGGCTCTGAAAACAACTTGTACATTTGTTCTGCTCTTCTCGCTCTTGCTCGCACCCACCTTGCCCACCACCACCTCGCCGCCCCTCTTGGTTTTCGTCGACCCCGAAATCTCGCGGTCAATGGCCTCCGCCCACAAGCGCAATACCCGTGCCACGGCGACTTTTGTACGGAGAGATGATTATAACGGAGAAGATATCAAAGCGGCTCTCATGACAAGCGTTGGGGCAAGAATACGGAAGAGTGAGTGTCCGTCTCTCGCTCCCTGCTCGTCCATTGCCCCGACTGCGAGTCCCAGTAATGCGATCCTTCGCACCGCGTGCCCTCTGGCTTATTCTGACACCTGATTTCCCCGTCATTCTGTCAGATATCAGCGCTGGATACCAGACAAAGCCCTCGTCGGCGGCGTCCATATCCTCCATCGGAGACACCTCTTTCGCCAACGCTCCCCTCTTTCGGTCCGCGTCTGACACTCTCTTCCACGTGCGACAAACCTACGCCTCCGAATATCCCTCTTACGCTTCAGGATTGAGGCCCATGTGCGAGTCCATGGTACCTCTTCTGGATCGGGAACGGGCTGGTCTATCGCTGAGGGTCGAGACGACCGAGGGGAGAGTGCGGGAGCGATGGGCGGACGGAAACGAGACGAGCTCCAGATCTGGATCCGGGTCCACGTTCGCGTCGAGTAGGGCCAAGAGGGCGCTCGAGGAGGAGAACGAGTCTGGGTGAGTGTTTGGGCTCCTCTGCTTGAACACAACCGGTCGGCAAGAAGGCTGACCCATCCATCCTCACTTTGTCTCCCCTTCGATGATGTTGCTGAAGCTATGATACGGAAGCGACGGACCTCGCCGAGCGCTCCGAGAATGACTCTCACGGCTCCCAGAAGTCTGCCACAGCCACGTTGACGACCGAAACGGGCATGCAGGTAGACATGGACGTCTGGGTAGGCCGTGGCGGACAGACCGGCTCTTCGTCGCCATCGCCGCGACCAATCAAACCTGCTCCAACTCGATCTTTAACTGGACGGACCGTTCAGAATTCAAGCCCTCTTTCACCGACACAGCTCAGGCCGTCCGGCATGGAAGCGGAGCGCACTGCGACGACTGGAGACGCTCAGATGGACGTGGACAAAGGGGGTGCGGACGAGCCTTGGAAGGCCATCGGCTTTGGACAATGGTTCAGGAAAGATCCGGATTGAGGAGGAAGGAAGGAAAGAAGGAAGGAAGGTCTCTCTCTGACTGGGCGACGATGCGCTCGGACTGTGCTCAGTGTATCGCGCGATGCTTTATTTGGCCCATTCATTACTTGTATGATTGCTTGAGGGGAACGATTATGGACGCCTTCGTTCGAGGCCAGCCTGGGTTTGGTATTATCACCCACGATGGAGCATGCAATCCATGCAACGTTTACATTCACCAGCGCGAATCTCATGCACACCTCGACAAACCTGATACATGGGTGGTGGGGTGGCGTGGCCGCAAGAATCGACCGGGTACAGCCTTCCCCTTTTTTCATTCAATATGTTTCTTGAACACGAACGTAGCCTGCTTGCTTGCACCTCCCAGACGTCATCCCTTCTTCCCCGCGCCCGGCTTAGCCTTCCCCTTGTTCCCCTTGACGCTACCCCCACCGAACTTGCCCTCAAAGCCGGGCCGGGCCTTGTTCTTCTTTCCACCACCCTTGGCGCCTCCCGTCTTACCACCGCGCTTGGCCCGGTCTTTCTTAGTTGCCAGGTTTTCTGTACGCTTCTTTTGCCTCGCTGCCTCCATCTCCCGCTGGTGCTCTTCGCGATCCGTCCTGTGGCGCGAAGAGGTCGATTCAGAATCATATCGGAACAAAGCGAGGTGCTGCTTGGGCGAGAAACGAAAATCGTCAAGCAAAGACTCACCAGGCCTTCCGACTCTTCTCCTTGCTCTTCTCCTTCTTCTTGATGCTCTTCTTAAGCAGAACCTCGTCGTCCTTGACCTTCTCTCCGCTTGCGCTAGCCAGCGCCTTGCCCCACCGGTCCTTCTCCTCCACTTTGGTCCTTTCGTCCGAGTCCATCGAAGCCAACTTCTCCTTCTTCGCCGTCAAAGCCGCCAGCGCAGATTTGGCGTCTACCTTTTTCTTCTTCTTCCCCGAACCAAAGTCGACGGTAGAGAACGAGAGCCCGCTGGCGTCGGTGGAAACATCGTGGACAGATGAGGAGGGCTTCGAGGTGGTCTTATCAGACACAAGAAGGGCCGGCGCCTGCCAAATGATGATGAAGACGGACGTCCCGGTGAGCGCGACAAGCATGAAAACATCTTCCCAACCAAGGCGCGCCTCTACTGACCTTGGTATTACCCCTCGTCTCCTTGTCCTTCTCCCTCTCCGTGCCCTTGCTTTTTGCCCCCGGATCCTCCTTCAGAGCCATCGCCTGTTCTTTTCCTTTCTTTGCCTGCTTCCTCTCCTGCTTCCTCTCCCTTCTTCTCCGATCTCGCATTTCCCCTCGCTTCCTCCGTCGCTCTTCCAACAGATCGTCCTTCGTCGTCGACGTCGCCCCCTCGCCGTCTGCGCCTCCAGCCGAGGCCGTTGCGCCACCTCTGCCCCGGTTTGCCCGAAGGGAGGCAATTTTCTGGTGCAAGCGTGCCCGGACGTCTGCGATCGACTCGTTCTTGAGACGTCGAGCGGGCGGGCCTCTTCCATCGCCCTGTTCATCACCCTCCTCATCGCCAGCACCATTCATCACTCCAACCAATGCAATGTTGAAGTCCCCGCCTTCACTCCCAGTTCCATCATCCTCGTCATCCTCATCATCACCTTGGTCCTCTTTAGACTTGGCTTTGGTGGCCGCACGCTCGGCCTGAATTTCCAAAACGGTTTTGGCGTTTGCGGGGTCGAGCTTAGAGAACAAAGAGGGCCGTGGGCAGGGCAACGAGTGGGTGTCAAAAGTATCAAGGCGAGACGCATAGAACGCCAGCCAAAGCCTTGAGTCTGTAAGGAGACCTACCTTCTGTCGCTTTGCCTTCTTGCTTGCCTCCTTTATCGCTTGCTTGGCCTCGTTCTTCTTGCGCTTGTTCTTCTGGTACTTGGAGTCGTACTAACTCGGACGAAAGCCACACACGGGACAACTAAGTCGCCGCCGTTTTCGGGACCATGGAGAACGGGGAGGGGCGCAGATCTCCAGGCGCATTGAACGCATGTGCCGTCCCGGGGATCACTCACCACTTGGTCTTCAACGTCATTCACAAGATAAAGCTTTGCGGGAATGAGGCGCAAGAGAGACTCAAACGCGGCGTTGTGAGCATCGAGGCTTTGCTAAGAGGCCGGCCGATGAAGGGTGAAGACGAAGGAAATGGCTCAGCGTGGAAGTGGTTGGGTGCAAGTGAGAGGCAGCGGGTCGCGTCCTGAAGGCTCACCCGAAGAGACGATGCAGCAGGGACGGAGGAAGATGCAGAGGGGGGTATTGCGACGTCGGCCATCGTGTGCTGTGGTTGCGTCGAGGTGAATTGGTCGTTGCCGATGATCGCAAGTCCCTTCCCTGTCTTTCCTCCAAACATGCGCTCGGATGAGAGTATCGAGAAATAACTGCGGAGCGTGTGTCCTGGGCGATCTCGTGCACGTGACCTGGGTCATCAACCCGCCCCTGCTTCGTTCCCTTCGTCCCATCGCCCACATTGCACACAGCAAGGGCGTTGTCGTGAACAGTGAAGAACCGCACTAAGGCACTACGTGTCATGACCGAGGCCCTATTGGACTTGTGACTGTATTCCCGAACGAAAGTGGGGACGGCCGCGCTTTTTGGTGGCCGAACTTGGAGACGCCGTCCGGGGTGCCGTGA
The DNA here is from genome assembly GCA_029717555.1 of Peribolospora baueri. NCBI lineage: Eukaryota > Fungi > Basidiomycota > Peribolosporomycetes > Peribolosporales > Peribolosporaceae > Peribolospora > Peribolospora baueri. Next base: position 42,133 of record JAMDHS010000008.1, on the reverse strand, counting down.
GTACTGTGCGGAGGACTGCAAGGGTCTAGAGGACGTCGTTGCTCGTGCCCGACTCGTCGTCTCCCTACGTCGTGGTCGGGCTCGAACACAGGATCCCTGGGAGGGAAGGAGAGTGAACGGCTCAGGCGCAATCCAGCTTGTTTCTTTCGGCGAGCATACCCTTCAGGTGGGAACATGGGCGCAGGTAGGCGAGAGCCGATGACGTGCGGGCGTCTTTGTCGACCCAGCCATCGAGGTCGAGAGCAAGTGCGCTTCCTCACGTTGCACGTCATCCACGTAGCTAGCATACACTTGGCCAGACCGAATCAAACCAAACCATCCCTCATGCAACGAGCCCGAGCCTCGAGTCGACAGCTCCAACAGGATGGCATGCTATGCCTCTTCCACGGGCACAGACACCGTCTGCTTGGGCAGAGGGAGGTATGCGTCTGCCGGCCTGAACATGCCGTCTTGTGCCTGCCCAGCAGACGCCTTGCCACTTCCACCTGAGGCAGAAGGAACACCGGACGTCGGCATGCTGGCGCCGCCGTCTTCCGTATGGACGCTGAGGACGCCTTGTCGGACGTACTCCTTCGGCTCCGGAGCCGGCGCCTCATCTGCCGCCAAAGAGGCCCTGCCAACGTGCTCTTGTGGTTTCGGAATGCGGTGTAGGAGACCGTATCTGTCAATCAATATATGGAGTGTGACTGGTTAGGAAGGAGCGCTCCAAGGCAACGAGCGCAGAGCGCCGACGAGGCTAATTCACGTCCTCCGAAGAATCAAACCAATCCTCACCCAACTCCACACCCGAGCAGGCCGTCTCCTCCCCAATTTCTATTCGGGACGATGATGACCTCGCGGGTATGATCATAGTCGGCGTTGTACACATACAACCGAAGCGGTCGGTCCAGATGCTGCGCCGTACAGATAGACAGGGAGAGGAGATCAGTTCCTCGGTACCAGCTAGAAGAACGAGGCCCATAGCTCACAGCCTCGACGACCTCGTAGAAATCGCCCTCGCCGCTCATCACGCCCCCGGCCCAGCCGATGACCCAATCTCCGAACGGAACAAGCCCGGCGCTCTCGGCGGGCGATCCCTCGAGGACTTCCAATATATGCCATACGTTCAAGAGGGACGTCGAAGGGTCGCAGAGTCGGAGAGAGAGGCCGAGAAGGGAGGGCTGCGTTGCTGTATTGGTAGGTGTAGGCGTCGAGGGGGATGACCAGTGCCTGGCGGGAATGATTGCCACGTCTACAGAGAAAACAGAAGACAGGGTGTTGAGCCCGAGGGATGTGGCAAGGGTCGGGAAGGCACCAAGGACGCAGACAAAGCGTCAAGGCAGAGCAACAGCCAATGGTGCTTAAACAGGGCAGCGACACTCGCCTCTCAACTCCTGCCTCTTGGAGCTCCACACGTTCAGCACGACCGTCGTTCCCTCTCTTTCCTCCAAGCTCTTCCACGCCCCCATCCCCGCCGAATCCCCTACGCCAGGCGTTCTCGGTTCCTGTTGCTGGGCAACATCGCCACTTCTCCTTCCATCTACGTCCCTGGAAGGGTCGAGGGCCACGCCATCGATACCGAGGATGAAGTCGAAGAAAGGCTCGATGCCGGCTTGCGCGGCGGGGGAGCCGTCGGCGACGCGCAGGACGTGGTAGCCCTGTGTGGGGTGTTCGTTAGATGACGAGAGTCGGGAGCGGGATTCTGTGGCACCCATGTTGCGGGGTGAAGAGGATGGCGGCGAGATGAGGAGCAGTGGGCGATGTCCAATCTAGTTGGAGATGGCCGTCGGTTGTCTATTTGGTTGATGTTGAAAGAAGGTGCGACTGCGGAAGCTGATCGGCGCCCGAGGGCGGGGGGGCGACCAGAGCAGACGGACAGGCGTCGCTTGCAACGGGCATGTATGTTTATTTGTCTTTCGTAGCACAGCAAGACACACTTGACAGCGAGGCCACGCAACTCAGCGTATTTACTGTACGTAGTACTTCAGGAAGGGACGAGAAAGTAAAAGGAACGTAACAAGTCCGACGCTCGAGGGCGACTAAGAATCCCGCCCAATAAGGTCCGCCGTGCTCGCTCTAATCCACGACATGGTAAGCCTTCTGCTTGGCCTGCACACCTCCTGCCCGGATAGGGAGGTCAAAGTACAGGTCGGACCTGTATCGACGGAGGTACGCGATGGCCACGTCCTCGAGCACATCCGGCTCTATGGCCAAGTCCGCCCAGCTCTTGGTGCCCGGCTCGACGGGCTTGTCGTTGATGTACCTTCTCGTAACCTCGTCCGGGCTGAGCGTGGGCCACCAGAGCAGTTCGGCCGCGTTGGCAAGGAGCTTCATCGCTGGCCTGGGTACGTTAAGACCAGAGGTCTTGTTGAAGGTGAATCGCTCGACGATATCGAGCAGCTCCTCGTACGTGTATTCCCTAGGTCCGTCAAGCGTGAAGGTAGAGCCAATCGAAGTCTCCTCGGCGTTCATCATCACCTCGAGGGCTGCGGCGACGTTCAGCGAGTGCACGGGACGAACGCGCGTCCGCCCGTGGTTGACGCGGTACGAGAAGGGGTAGACTGAGGGGATCGGGTCGAGGCACGTCAATGAGCATTCTACCCTGTTCGATCGACTTCAAGCTGAGTAGACGGCAACGCTCACCAGCCATGGTGTTCAACAACCTGTCCTCATGACCGAACATGGTCGACGGCCGAACAATCGTCGCTCCCTCAAAGGCCTTCTTCACAGCCTCTTCGCCAGCCGCCTTCGCGCGGTAGAGGACGCTCTCAGACTCGGGGTCGGCGTTGAGGTGGGAGACATGGATAAAGCGAGAAACGCCGTTGGCCTGGGCAATCTCAGCGATGAGACGAGCGCCGGTGACGTGGACATCTTCAAATTTGAAGTTCCTTTGCGAGCGAAGGATAGTGGAGAAATGTTAGATATACGACTCGTAGACTGGACCCCACCTCCCAGTCAAGTGGACCGGTGAAACTCACTTTGTCTCCCAATCGCGACCAACGAGATTGTAAACGGTGTCGGAGTGCCTCAAGCACTCTTCGATCTGCTCCAGGTTGCGGATGTCCCATTCCTGAGAGCGGCACAAGGTAGATAGTACAGAAGCCAGCCTCAGAACGCTGAGTCTTCGCGGACAGATGTGCGATGGAACGTCTGTGTCAAACACTCACCAATGGCACAACCTGTCCGAGATCACCCATGAGCTTCAAGTGCCTCTTCTCGTCCTCGTCGCGGTATGGCACAACAACTTGTGTACCCTTTTGAGCTGAGGGGGGAAGAAGAGGGCATAGGCGGGAGGTAAGCTCGGAAACAAAGGTAGGGCGCACTGGCACGCTGCCAGTTGGCTCGCTCACCGAGGCGGTTGACGAGGTAGCGGCCCAGGAAACCGGTGCACCCAAACACGGTGGCAATCTGTCCAGATACGGAAGATCTAGAAGGCGAGGGACGAAGCGAGCGGCCATCGTGGGGGATCAGTATCACATGCGCGCATCACATATCCAACGAAGCTGACCGAGAAGGAGGAGGCAGTCGCCCCGCCACGCGCACTTACCGACCACCACCGTAAGGCCCGCTCTTGATGATGGGCTTCCCGGTGAGCCTCTTGATAACGAGGTCATGGTTGTGACGCTTCTGACAGACAGCAGCGGCGGCGACGGCCGGCCTTGCAGCCGGGGCTGCGAGCGAGACGTGGCGGAGCGCCGGCGCTAGTGAAGATAGATGGACAAGAAAGGTGAGCAGAGGATCCATGCGGCCCCAAGAGCGAGGATGGAGAACGGCACACAGCACTCACCCGCTCGTGCGCTGAGATGAGCCATGGATATATCGAGTTGGATGAACGAACCGATGTCAGTTCAGTTCGGTCGCCTCATCCGATCTCGCCGGCGAGGCCTTCCTGAGCGTCGGTTAGGGTTAGACGGCGCCGGAGCGTGCGAACTCCTTCTTTCCGCTATCCGCCGTCTACTCCCGCGAGGGGGATCTGGATCGCACACGGCCAGATCTTCCGACCCCGATCATATGAGAACGAGTTGGACTGACTGACGACGTCGGTTGGCTCTTGTCTAGGCGTTCGGCCTGCTCGCACTCGAGCACAAGACAGAGACCAACATGGCCACCCCCAGGACCGATGTCGGGGACGATAGGTCGGCCGCGAACACCCCTGCGCTGCCCGTGAAACCGACGTGAGCGAGACGTGCTCCTACCAGCTCGTCGTCCGAAAGGCAACTGCTCTGACGGACATGCTTGTCTGCCCATCAATCTTTCGAACGCCATCTTGCGCCCCACCCTCGTGTCTTATCTTTCACAGCCAACCGGTCGTCCGCAACCAAGCGATCAAACGCTTCGATGGCGAGACGCTTACGCGACGTGATATCCAGCACGCTTTGATGGCCTGCCTGTTCAACGACAAGACGCGCGCGTTCACCAACCCTCGACATGCCTCCTCTTCGTCCGGCAACCCCATCTTTGCTGGCTCGGATCCTGGTGCGAATGTCAAAGCCAAGATGACTTTCTCCGAGCTCTATATCGACTCGATTGTCAACTCGACCAAATGCTCCAAGGTCATGAGGGAGAAGCTCATGGAAAACGCTGACTACGCGAGGGATTTCGCCATGGTATGCCTGTTAGTTAATGTTGGACGAATCAATACCACCCTGGCCTGTGAGTTAAAAAAGGAAGCTCATAGTGATGTCCGTTGCGACAAGTCTCTTACTCCAATCACTGCTCCGATCCCCGCTTGCTTCTCCCGCCCTGCCACCCAGTCTACCCCGAGATGAAGACCGTACTGCGCTCCTACCATCCCATCCCCGTGCTCCAAAAGTCTGATATCAGCAAACGCAATTTGCAGGACGCTCCTCGGATGAAGAGCCAGCTCAAAGGGTCTATCCTTGAGCACGAGAGGATCGGCGGGCCCAATTCATTGGAGGAGATCATACACCTTTGGGTAAGCTGTATGGATGCTGTGTGGATGAGAGATCACCAGTACTCTACTGACAGAGGACACGTTATTCTTGTCCCGTACTATCGCAGGAACAAGGCTATCGTCCTCCCACGAGTATCATCAACCTCATCTTCGTCTTCGCGGTCAGCGCTAATGTGAGTACCTTCTCAGCTTCCCGCGGTCCATACCGACCACTGATACCTTTCTTGTTTCAAACCTGTGTCCTACGTCTGACGTAGTTCCTTTCTCGAGAACACTTCGCCCTGCCTCACGACTTCTACACCATCTTCTTTCCGCTCCCTGCCCACCCGGTCTCGTCCGCCGAGCGAGCGCGCGCCTTCCTCTGGCTCATTTACCGCTACCTCGAGGATCCCCTCGGAAACAAGAGTAATCCATTCTCTGCGCCTCCTTCCGAGCCGCTCGGCGAGCTCGCCGAAGGTGCCACCCCCCCTCCTCATCCCGTTCCTCCCTTGCACGCCCAGACCCCCGAAGAGGCAGCGGCAGAGAACGTGGACGAAGAAGAGGAGATCGAGTGGGGGAATCGCATGAGGGACTCTCGTGCTGCGTTCCTCGTCAAGCTCGGCGAAGAGGAGGCTGGTGGTGTTAAGGTGGAGGGAGAATCTGCGGACGGGAGTAGTGTGACGGGCGGGGTGGGAGGAAGCGGTAGTGGTGTTGGCATTGGGAATGCCCGCGGTGCCGGTGGCTCGACTTCCGGCGGGAAGAGAGGGAAGCGGAAGAGCGCAGCTTCTGCAAAAGGCTCCGCTTCCGCCCTGTCGAACGGTGGTAATGCTACCAACAAGCGATCAAGGTTGAGCACTGGTGGGAGAGGGAGGAAAGGGGCGGCGGCGAAGGCAGCCGAAGAGGATGGAGCGTCGATGGTGAGCGGAAGCATGAGCCGGCGACCGAGTGTGTCTAGCACGGCCATGGATGTCGACGATGGTGGTGGCTATCCTTCCGTGCTCGGCCTCCGACCCGGCGCGAGTTCGGGCTCTGGTCAAGCAGGAGCAGGAGCCCGCAGCCATGTTGCGGAGGATGGTGTTGGGTCCGATTCGGCCTTGCCGCCAGAGCAGCAGGACGGATTGCCGAAGGCTTTGTTGGAGAAGAGGGAGAAGGAGGCCAGAGTGATCAGAGACTCGGTGAGGAGGAGGAGGCAAAAGGAGAAACACGCTCTCTCGCAGGGCTTGCCTTTCCACGCTAGAGACGATGATAAGGGGAGAAGGCAGGGCGAGTTGCTCCTCAGTGAGTGGCCTGCATGTTTATCGGTTTAGCGTGGAAAGCTATGTGTTCTTACTCTTTCCGATATTTCCCAATCTCTTCTCGCCCCCACAGTGGCTTATGAACGCATTAAATCTGGAAGAGACGTGCTGGTGGACAGCGAGGACGAGGCGGAGATCGAGGACGAGCCGCTGGATGGCTGTTGGGAAATCCGTAAGTTTGCCTCGCGGTATGCATGTTTCTCCTGGCAGTGGGGCGAAAGTCTCACCTTCGGCGTCATGGCTCCTCTATCGCTCGCTCAGTGCGCATGCTAAACGTCGTCCGACACGCGAGGGGAGGTAAAGACTTGACTCCCCCGACGAGGGAGTATTCTCTCGTGAGTCGTTTCTGTCCTCGCATACCATGCAGGTGTCCGTCGTACTAGAGGAGCTCATGACACGATTCGACCTCCCTTTCTCGCACCTACAAGTCGCCCTGAGTCGTTTCCCACATTCCCTATACGTGGGTAGACGGATTCAGTGCGTCTTCACAAATAGCTCCGTTGTTGTAACATGTACTCTCGTCGAGAATGTATCAGTTCAATGTTCGGCCGTAGGGCGGCCAGCACAGACATCGGTCGGCCCTCGCGGGGAAGGGGAGGCGGGTAGTTGTACAATTCATTCAAATCACCACGGACAATAATAGGAAACGACAGGTCAACAAGAGGATCTCGAAGGAGGAGGGGGCCGAATGGTAAGGAGATAGAGACACGGACCCAAGACGACGAAAATGATCGGATGGGGCGGGCGAGTACAGAGAACGAGTCGCTCGCTACTCGTCCCCCCCCTGTCCACAGCCATGAGGTTCTCGACAAAGGCTTCGGTCGAGTGTCCCCGCGTGTGCGAGCGGCTCATGGGACGAAGGGAAGAACGGGAAGGTGAGGGCCGATACCGCGCCGCGAGCACGAACGGACTACATATGGACATCGGTGTGCGGTCGGAAGAAGAGAAGATAGGAGCAAGGAGGAAGAAAGACGAGACAGAGATAAAGAAGACGAGACAGAGAAAAAGGGCCTCCAGACGAAGAACTCGATCAATCACTACCAAGCGAATGCGGCTCACAAAAAAAAGATAAGGAACGGAGAGCATCCCCGGTTGCCTCAGTCCAAGGGTTCTCACGACGATTATGTCGCACTTGTTTCGACCGACGGGACTAAGCCACCCTCCCGGCCGATCAAGTGAACTTGGCCCGCTTACTCCTCGTCTCCCTGCCAGGACTCCCGGAGCCCACGCTCTGCTTGTTATCTTCCCCGACAGCACCCACAGATGACCAAGCGCCGGCGACACCCTCGGCCTCGGGGTCATCGTCATCGGTTCTTCGTCTCGTCCGACTCGCGCTCGTTGAGCCGTCGGTGGTGGGCAGAGGCGCGCCAGTCCCTTCCACAGGCCCAGTGGGAGCGGGGGAGGCGGACGAACCACCGGCAGCGCCGTAATGGAAACCGGGCCCGCCGAGATGCGGGTGGGGAGAAGGCCCTCTCGACCCGTTCTGCCCTTGCGTTTGGCCTTGCCCGCCCCCTGCGTTCGATGTGGCCGGATAGGCAGCTCCCCTCTCGTGGCTGCTCGGCGCCCTGTCGCGATGCTGGGCATGGGCATGTGTGTGCGAAGGGTAGCTGAACGGAGGAGGGTCATGAGCTGTGCCGTAGGGAGGGGCATAGGCTGCGCTTTGCAGTTCGGTTAAGCCCGGAGTGGATGAAGAGGTACCAGCAGGAGGATACGCAGAAGATGCAAGAGGGGCAGAGGTGGGAGGCGCACTGGTCCTGTGCGCTTCGGGGACGAAGGACTCGAGGTACCGAGCGACAGCCGCGGACGACGCGGTGATGGGAGGATGGTGGACGGAAGAGTATGTGGAAGGGCCGCCGTGCTGGTCGGGCGAACGGCCATGGTCGTGATGGGGAGGAAGGAGCGGCGCGTCCTCATCTCGCGGGACGTTGCCTTCGCCAGCGTCACCGCCGAGCTCCTCCACCTTGGTCTTCAGCCTTTGCAACTCCACTTTCCATAAGTTTTCCCTCTCGGCCCACCTCGTCTCCCTCGACCGGCCATGGTCGACCTCCTTGCGCAGGTCGGCCAGCGCCTGGTCCATGAGCAGCTTCTCCAGCGTCCACTTCTCGATGTTCGCTGCCTCGTTGTCCTTGAGGGTCTGGATGTAAGTCACGGCACGAGAGATGATCGCGCCCTTGTTGGTCGACTTTGCGTCGCAGCCAGGAACGATCTGGGAAAGGGAATCAATGCCGTGGTTGATGGTCGATCGTCGACGTCGCTCGACCTCTTTCTGTGAGCGTGGGGGGAGCGAGAAATGCGAAGGGTGTGAGGATAGGCGTGCAGACGAGGGGGCGCGTGCAACCGTGAGACGAGCTTACATGATTGTCCTTCTTGGCCCTTTCCATCAATTGCGTCCGTTCCGCCGGCGTCACCCAAACGTCACCGATCTGCACCTTCTCGCCGTCCACACCGGGCGTGCCTTTGGCAACCGCGCTGGCGGCCGCGCTCCGGCCTTTGCCTTTGCCACCTTGTGCCTTGGAAGGAGTGTCGACGGATGCCGGGCTCGTCGCGCTACCCTGTCCTCCGAGTTGGCCGTGGCCGGCTGGAGTCACGGGCGCACCAGAAGCGCCGGGGCCACCCGCGTTGGCAGCGTCGACGAGAGCGGCCGCGGCCGCCGCGGCCGCCGCCTGACCCGCATCGTTGCCGGAGCGCATGGCGCGAGCGGCTGCGCCGGCAAGCGCCGAGGTAGCCGCATCTACGGCACTGTGACTTTGGGAGGATCCGTAGCCGAGAGCGAGAGAAGGGTCTATGTTAGGGTCATTGGAGCCGTTTCCGTTCCCTTCGGACGAGCCAGCAAGGTGAGGCGCGCCATTGGAGGAGGGATGAATGGAGCGAGGGGCATGCTGATGGGATTTAATGACTGCACGATGGTGGGGTGAATTGGGCGGTCAGCAAAGCGAAAACGCGTCGAGAGGCGTCCGGGAGGCTCGCGCTCACTGTGTTCTGCGGAAGAATTGCTCTCATTCTGTGTACGAGCCGAGGAAAGAGGGCGAAAAAGGAGGGCGGAGGGGCAAGGGACTGACGCAATGAGCGCACCGATTCGTTGTCGACGCGCTCGTCCGAGCGTCAAACGACGCGCCCGCGCGTCGCGACATCTCACTCACCGCTGCAGCCATGATTTTCTCAAACTGCTCTTTGTTCAAGCTGGCGAGAATGTTGGACACCTGCTGATGATCGAGCTCCTCGGTCGTCTGATTCTGGCCGTGGCCGTGGCCATGGTCGGCGGGTGCGTGGGCCTCGACGGCGCCAGGGGCCGGAGAAGCGGTGGCGGCGGGCGCGCCGCCTTCCTTGCGTTCCTCAGTCGACATGGTTAATTCCCTTTTTTTTGCACAATCTCCGCGCACGCGGCGGTAGGGGTACGTTGACCTTCCTCGACGAAACTGACGCACGGGCTCCTCGTGATTCGAACGAGGGGAGCACGTGAGGGCGGTGGGAGAACGCGTTGAAAGGCGCGTCGAGCGAGACGAGCTTGGACCGTGAAAAAAGCGGCACTGGAGACGGGCCGAGAGCGCGCGTTAATGGGGGATGACGTTGGGAGGGGGCGCGGTCGCGCCGAGTATGAATGAGTTGAAGGAGAACAAGAAAAGGAAGGGAGATGGAGATGTGGGAGGGGTTGGTGCACGACGACGGTCACCGTGGTCACGGGATGAGGAGCGGGCGAGCGATGACCGACTCTAGACCGGGAGGGCACGGGGCACTGCGGCGCGCGCACGCGTACAGAGACTCGTGCACGTGTGCGCCGCAGCACTCGGCCCGGAGGCCTCCCTCCGTTCGATCCCCGCCGGCGACATTTCTTATTGTCTTTTTTTCTGGACCCGGGGCTGCGGCTGGGATGGCTCGAGAGCGACGTGAGATGATGTCAGCGATCGGGCCATCGCCGAGATCGACGTCGTCCTGTTCTTCATGATCGTTCCTTCGACCGAGCTGGACGTCGGTCGTGTCTCTCTCTCGACAACACCACCACGACGAGCTCCCGCTTGACGTCCCCTCCCCCCCCAGACTGCCTGGCCTAACGCAACGCTATTTGACCCCTTCCATTCACGCTCCCACCATGGCCCACCTTGGAGGAACCGAGTCCCCGCCGCTCGACGACCCCCACACCGCCAAGCCAATCGGCTCGTCCAGCGTCGGAGCCCAGGGCAACGTCGGGGGCGTCAAGAGCGACAGCGAGCAGAGGAGAGGTGAGTGGCCCGAGCTACGGACTACTTTAGCGGCGGCGGCGGCGGCGGCGGCGGTGACAGAGAGAGGGAGACAGAGCACGCCTCCAGTCGACCCACCGCTCCGCTCACTCTGCCCTTGTCCTTCCCCCAACCCCCTCGACAGGCTACCTCAACGGTGGAGGCGGCACGGAAGCGTCTTCGGGCTCGCACGCCCACTCTGGAGAGGCTCAGGGCATCTCAACCGACGTGAGTCCATACCCCCCCTTCCCTCCTTCCCTTCTAGGTCCTCCGCAAAGACGGGACGGCAGCTCACCGTAAATAAGTAATAACCTTACCCGTCGGGGCGGCCATCTACCTACCTACAGACGATCCGAGCGGCCAAGGACAATGGCTCGGCTCTCGAAGACAAGGCGTCCAAGAAGGACAAGGATTGAACCTTTATTTCTTCGTCGTTAGCCCAGACGGATACATCGTATCGTATCGTCGAGCTTCTGGTACATGGCCCGAACGAGCCCCGTCCCTCTTTCCATGAAAAATCCAAAGTGGCACTTCGAGGACATCGTTCGCCGACGGGAGCCACCCCCTAAGCGCCCTGTGACGTGACGAAGATGATTTATGCATTTAGGACTCGAAAAATTTCCGAAATTTTCCCTTCGGTATGACAAAGCGGCACCGGATCGCGGATCGGATCCAATAGGGTACAGGTTAGCGCGCGCGCATCAGCGTGGCGAACACAGAGAGAGAGAGAGAGGAGAGAGAGAGAGAGGATCGAAGGACTGAACGAAAACGGACGATGATGGGCGAAACATAGGGTCAAGTTTGCTGACCAGCGCAGACGATGACGGCGACGACGACGAGGAGAGAAGAGCAGAAGAGCAGATGACGCATTAACTGTGGCGCGGCTGGCTGAACGACGGAAACGGAAGGAGGAGACCCAAAGGGGGCGAGATGGAAGGAGATGACAGCAAGGGGCGAGTCCGAATAGAGTTGCGACTGGAAGAGAGAGATGGGGGAGAGGGACCGAGCGGAGCGGAGCAGCAGCGCAGTTCAGCGACAGGCAGACGGATAGACGTAGGTCACTTGGAAGACCAACTCTATGTGCAAGCAGCGGACGGGCGGTCGAGACCAAAGCGAGTTGGATCGTGTCTCAGGCCGAGCGCAACAGCCCACGGCGACGTCGACAACCTCAGTGAGATCCCATCGAGTGCATGCCATGAGGCCTTTGGTGGCCGTGATGGCCGTGCTGCTGCTGCTGCTGCTGCTGCTGCTGCTGCTGTTGTTGTTGTTGTTGTTCGCTGAGGAAGAGCGAGTCGAGGTTGTTGAGCACCTCCATCTGTTCCATCCCCGTCGCGCCAAAGCTCGCATCGAGACCGGCCCCCATCCCAGCTCCCACCGCGCCCTGCCGTCCGCCGCCGTGCATGACGGACAACTCGCCGGCGTTGGACCAAGCCATGGTGGGGAAGGCTTGTTGGCCGACGGTGCTGGTGCTGGCCACGTTCTGCTCCAAGATGGCCCCGGTGCTATGCCAGCTCGAGTTGGAGCCAAACGAGGAGGCCACGTCGGACAGGCTCTGAGGGCTCGGCGTCTCCTGCGGACGGTTCTGGATCTGCATAGCTGCCGAAGGCTGGCCGGGGAACACGAACGCCGGGTGGTGCGACGTCGGCTGCTGTGGTTGCGGCACCTGCGGAGACTGTTGTTGGAACGCGGAGTCAAGGTTGAGGTCGCTGCCGCGGCGCATCGGCCACTGCTGGCTTGCGGCCGTGTTGTGGGATGGAGACGACATCGTAGGGTCGCTGACCCGGCGCACGATGCCCAGGGGGAGCGGCGCTGGCGCTGTCCGGCCTCCGCCGGACCCGCCGGCGAACTTGAAGTACTCCTCGAGACCTCCAGCTCCGGCGCTACCCTCGATACTGCTGTCGTCCGCAAGCGTCTCGACGGCTTCGTCTTGATGGGTGCCAAAGCCTGTGGTGACGTGGGGGCTGGTGAGGTTGGGCGTGAAACCGACGCTCCTGGGTGAATAGGCGGAGCTGTGACCGCTGTGATCGCTGGCCTGGTCGAAGCTCGACCTGCCGGCCTGATCGAAGCTCGTCCTGCCGGCCTGGTCAAAGCTCGTTCTCCCGGCGCTGGCCTGGTCAAAACTCGTCCTACCGGCGCCGTGGTCAAAGCTCGTCCTGCCAGCGCCAACCTGATCAAAGCTCGATCTGCCGGCGCTGGCGCTACCGAGACCGAGGGGTGGAGTGCCGTGAGGAAACGGAGGCTGCTGAGGAAACAACGGCGAGGGGTGAATGGGGAACTCGACGGCAGAGACGCCCGAGAGCTCGAGTTCGACACGGAGCGCCTTGAGGTGTTTCTTGACCACCTTGCGACGCTTGCCCGCCATAGCCTCGGACTGGAGGATGCGATGCATAGACGTGATGATGGAAAGGATGTGCTGCCGACGTTGTTGGACGGCGACGGAGAGCTCGGGCGTCATGTGAAAGCACCGGTCCACGTCTTCGGTCACGATGACCTTTTTGCACAGGCCAGCCCTGGAGAGGAAGAGCTCAAAGATGCGCGCGCACGTGTCGAGACCGAGGATGATCAGGTTGGCCACCATGCCCACGTGGCCCGTCGCTCCGAACGCGGCCGCCAGGCCGGCGTCGTCCAAGCCGACAGTCCGTCCGCGGCGGAGTCGGCACATGCGCAGCGACGCGGTGGCGAGCTCTACGAGGCCCTCGGCGGAGCGAATGATGAGCTCAAAGGTGTCCAGCGTGACGACCGTCGGGCCCTGGTGGTTCTGTCCGGGGAAGATGCGGGGCACGGTGAGGTGGAGGACGAGGACGCGGTAAGCGCAAGAGACAAGGGAGTAAGGCTGTCGCGTTCGGAGCTCGGCCGGGAAGGCGTCGGCGGCGTCCATGAGTGTACGGGGCACCTCGGAGGAGAGCACTTCGACAGGAAAAGAGGGCCGAAGGAGCATCTGCAATTGCTGAACATGCATCCAGCCCTTGTCAGGCTCGGCGATGAGGGCGGCAAAGTCTGTGCGAAGGTCGACGCCGGCGGTTGGGAGCAAGCTGTAGAGGTGGGAGACGACGCCGAAGACGTGGGCGAGGGCGCGGACGTGGGCGATGGCGTCGGTCTGAGAGGCGAGGCTGGAAAGGTTTCCGGACACCTCGTCAAGGCTATAGATGACGGAGGCCGTCTCGTCCAGCGGCGGAAGGCCGACGGTGTCCTTTTGCGGGAAGAGGGCGGGGACGGGGCGATCGAACTGCATGAAGGACCAAAGGATGATGGAGAGGACGATCCAGTGGAGGTTGCCGAGGATCTCGTTCTCGACCTCTTCGATGGCCACTCCATTGACTCTGGATGACGGCGCCGGGTTGGCCTTTCGATCGGCGATGAGGTATCCGAGCATCTGAGTGGCCAAGCTGAAGAGGCAGACGGCCCTCTTGGGAGAGCCTGCGCAAAGTTCTGAGAAGGAGGATGGAAGGAGTCAGCCTAGCAGCTGGGACGGGCCAACAAACGGAAAAGTGAACGACTCACCGTGCCAGGCAAGGACGACAAGAGCTTGAGTGGTCGAAATGGCCTCGCTTGGGTTACCGCTCTGGCGTTGGTTTAACCTGGCGAAAGCGTCTTGAAGGAAGCGCTCTGGAGGTGGGACGTTGACGTCGGCGGTCATGTTCGTATGCGGGTTTCGAGATTTTTGAATGAAGAGCGCCTCGCCCACAATGGCTGAGAAGAGGGCTCGGTCGTAGTGGCCGGTGTTGAAATCTCGTAAGAGTAAAGTCTTGGAGACGATGACGGAAAGGATGGGGTGGGAGGAGAAGGCGATCTCGAGCAGCTGGAGGGCGCGATGGAGCTCGAGGGACTGGACAGGGTTCTTCAACGTGTCGACAGAGGACTCGGGGGAGAACATGGCGGTCGAGTCGTCGAGGAGGAGTGCATGGCGGTAGAAAGAAGCTCCGGACTCGCCCAAGCAGTGGCAATTGAGGCGGGATATCTTGGCGGCCATCATTTCGACGAGTTCGTGGGTGACGACGCCAAGAGTAGAATTATAACCCATCCACGAATAATCCATCCTCCCAAAGACAGCGTTAGGGTCCTTGGCAGCAGCAGCCTCACGACAAGCAGCGGAACCAAAGCTAGAAAAAGCGAGAGCAAAGGCGCCTGGGCCGTTGGTGGGTACGGCTGCCTCGACGGCGGCGTTGAGGTGGAGATGAGGATGATGGCCTGGCAAACCGGCGACGGCGGGATCAGTGGCAGCGGCGCCATCGCTGTCTCTGCGCGGCCAGCCGGCGGGGACGGCTTGAGGAGAGGAGTGAGCGGCTTGGTGGGCGACGACGGCGGAGTGGAGACGGTCGTACTGAGCGAGCATCTTTTGCTGGGCCTCGAGGGCGGCGGCGGATCGGGGGCACCAGCACTCGTCGTAGAGCCGGCTGAGCTCCTCGCCGTAGGTGGCGAGCTGGAGGGGCTGGCCGTTGGCGTCGGTCCAGACGCTGGCGCCGCCTTGGCCGAGTAGGCCGGGGCTGCTGCGAGTGGAGCTGGATGCGCTGTCGCCCCTGTCGCGGTTGCGTCGGGCGTTGGCAAAGTGCTTGAGGGTGGAGGGGAGGCCGGAGGTATCACCGAAGGGAACAGAGGGGTAGGGATCGGACGAGTTGCGGCCATGGAATTTGCTGGAGCCCTTGGCGTCCTTGGTCTTGTCCCTCTTTGGACGGCCCTTGGGCGCGGACGTCTCGTAGACGCACGGCTGGGAGCGGTCTCGACATGTCTTGCACCTGAAGGGTGAAGGGGGTGTCAGGAGACGGAAGGGTGCGGTGTGATCTGTGATCTGATCTCACTCACCATGGCACCTCGCCGCTGCACTTCATCTTGCGCGCACGGCAGAAGGTGCAGGACCGCCGAAGCTCGGTGGTCATCTTGGCCGGGCTGAGCGTCGATGTGGGGCGGCGTTAAGGCTTGGTGGAAGAAGGACCGTGCGAGGTCGGCGCGGAGAAAAAAAAGGAAGGAAACGGGGCCGGGCGGGAGCAAGGGCTACATTACAGAAGAGAGATGGAGGAAGAAGATGGTGTGAGTAGGTAGTCAAGTCAAGAGGGGATAGGAATCGGATGGGCGGTGGAAGTGTATGTGGAGGCGATCAGCATGCCAGGCCGGCCGGCTGTGGTTGCCTGCACGAGGAGGGCGGGTCCGAGCGGTCGAAGCGGGTCGAAGCGGGTGGTATGGTATGGTATGGTATGGTATCGTATCGTATCGTATCGTATCGTATCGTATCATCTGTTGTCGTCGTCATCGTCGTCGTCGGCACCCTAACCCTACCGTGCCTGCCCAAGGAGGGAGACCAACGTGGGCAGGGACGAGAGCGGGCTGGCGAGGACACTATGCCGCTTGCTCGCGCATGCCGGTCGAGCGGGGACGGCAAAGAGGGAAGGAGGGCGAGCCGACGACGACGCCGGTGGTTGGTGTTGGCGCTGGCGTTGAAGCGTGGGCGTTGGCGTTGGCGTGTCGGGCTAGGGATGGACGAGCGGGCGGAGGTGCTGAGGTGCTCACCTGTGCTGTGTCTCTCTCCGTCCAGTCCGCCCCACCTTCAATCCCAGTCCGGTCGGTCGGCGTCGGTCAGTCGGTCGTCAGTCAGTCACTCCGTCCGTCCGTCCGTCCGTCCGTCTTGCTCAGGCTGACGCCGACGTCGACACAGGGCGGAGGATCGGGTTAGGGAAAAGCGCGAAGGAGGAGTGCTAGTGGGAGGGGGAGGGATGAGAGAGAGAGGGCGATGAAGTGTCCTTGTAGCGACGGCGTGTTAAGAGAGCGTCGGGAGCCGAAGCCGAGGCCAGCCCAGCCCAGCCCAGCCACGTCGGTCCGCCTCCGCTAAGGCACACCCCATCCGGCCCGCCGCCCGCTCCCGCCACTCTCCGCCGCACGTGATCCGGATCTCTTCGGCAATTCAACCGTCTTTCTCGTCGTCGAGGTACATTATGTCTCTATCTCGTATCTCATGGATCGTTTCTCGTATCTCCTAGCGCGAATAAGGGCTCCGCCCGTTATGCGATGCATGCACATACATGTGTCCCCACCGCTTTCCTCAACACAGCCCGACGTGCGTCCACTGCTCACCGCTTCCCCTTCCCCGCCCTCCCCAGTTGCATCCGCCCCACCCCCGCGCTTCTCCGTCGCCGCCGTCGTTGTCGTCGTCGTCGTCGTGTCAATTCAAACAGCTACTAGTTCCCAGCCTGCCTGTCTCCCCCTCGTCCCACCGCAGCCTCCTCACCAACGCCGTCTTCTCATTCGCTCTCCCTCGACCATCCACCACGTGTCCCGCGAAACCAACGCCACCTTCGTCCGCTCCATCATAACCGGCCGCCAGGCGGTCGTCTCACGTGCTTGCGCACTATCTCCGCACCGTGGGAATCTCAATTCTGCTAACCCTAACTAACCCCGCCCGCATGTGGTCTCTCCCATCTCGCCCCCCCCCTTCCTCGTTCCCTCTCGTCCATTCCACCCCGGTCCCTCATCCTCCTTCTTCCCGTCCCTCGCCTCACAATGGAGTCCCCCGCTGCTTACGGTCCCGCTGACGAGGATCGCGTAGACGTTCCCTCCACCCCCGACGAGGCCAATGGCTCCGACGACGCTGCTCAGAGGGAGCGCGAGCTCCAAGAGAAGCTTAGAAAGTGAGTCGCCCCGGCCGCCTGCCTCGTGGAGCGGTCTATTTGCATGGGTGGGAGTTGTGGCGTACGCCGCTGATCCCACCTTTCCCCTCCTGTCTCTCTCCTCCCCGCCTTGGCCTTCCCGTCTCTCCAGGCGCGCCCTGGCGTCTCGTAAGGGGTCCGACGGTCACCGACACGCTCGCCACTCCCGCTCGCCCTCCACTGGACGCTCCAGATCTCGCGCTTCCTCCGCCGTCCCTCGCAGTCGCTCTCACAGCAGGGATACCCACAAGAGTCGCGCCAGCAGATCCAGCGGGCGCACCAGGGACCCCGAACACGGCCCCGACCGCGACCGTCAGCGCGAGCGCAAGAGGCGGCGCGACGACACGTACCCGAGGTACGAGGACGACGAGGACCGCGAGCGCCGCTACTATTATCGTGCCAGCTACCCTGATGACCGCGAGCGCGACCGGGAGACCAGGTATCGGATGAGGGACAGGGATCGGTACGACGATTATTACCGTGACAACAGGGATCGTCGAACCGATTACTACCCCGCCGGCTATACCTATGACAGGGAAGACGATTATCCTTCCAGTCGCCGTAGCCGGCACAGCACCAGCCCGAGGTCAGTTTCGCCTTCCTCTCCGCATCCTTTTCCCGCTCGCTCCGCTTCTTCCCAGATCGGTGTGCTCACCCGCTTGCACCGTGTATGCATGCCCATGCCCCCAGGCCTCGGTCCGTGAGTGGTCCCGTCCCCGAAGAAGAAGGATACGAAGCTCGTTCAGTCTTTTGCTCTCAGCTCTCCGCTCGCCTCGGTCAACGTGACCTCGGCATGTTTTTCGAGGAACGCCTCGGCGAGGGTACCGTGAGGGACGTGCGCATCGTCACCGATAGGGTCACGAGGCGCAGCAAGGGTGTCGGTTATGTCGAGCTCCGTTCCACTTCCCTCGTCCCTCAGGCCCTCGCCCTCTCCGGACAGCTCCTCTTCGGTCTCCCCATTCTCGTCCAGTTGACCGATACCAACAAGGGAGAGGGCCCCCAAGTCGGACCCGATGGCCAGGTCATTCCTGGAACCGCCTCCATACCCCGCCCCAATCTCCCCGGCTTTGGATCGCCGATGGCCATCCCCGGCGTGCCCATGCTCCCCGGCCTCAACACCGGAGCGCCCATCCACCTCAACGCCCTCCTCCCCGGATCCGCCGGTGGCGGTCGCCAGCATCAGAACACGGCCGCCAGACTCTACGTGGGCAGCCTTCATTTCAGCCTCACCGACGTCGAGGTCAAACAGGTCTTTGAACCCTTCGGGGAAGTAGAGTACGTCGATCTCCATCGCGAGCCTGGCGGCAAGAGCAAAGGGTTTGCCTTTGTCCAGTTCAAACACCCCGAGGATGCAAAGAAGGCCTTGGAGCATATGAACGGCTTCGAGCTCGCTGGCAGGGCTGTAAGTTGGTTTTGCGCCGTATACAAAAGTTTCATGAGCGGCACCGCCCTGACACCTCTCTCTTTCAGATCAAAGTTGGCAATGTCAACGAGAGGGGTAGCGGAGGCGGCGGAGGCTCAACGAACAACCTGAATAGCGGAGCTGGCGCGACACAGCTAAGTGCTATGGATGAGGGAGGCGGAGGCGGCCTGAACCCCATGACTCGAGCCGCCCTGATGCAGAAGTTGGCACGCACGGACACGCAAGAGTCCGCCACTTCTAGTCTTCCTCCGAAGCCTGACACTCCCGTCCGACCGAACATCCCGCAGAGCATGCCGTCGAGCTCACTCTTGCTCAAAAACATGTTCAACCCCGCAGAAGAGACGGCACGAGACTGGGATATCGAACTGGCCGACGACGTCAAGGAGGAGGTCGAGTCCAAGTATGGAAAGGTGGCCGCCATCTTTGTCGAGAAGGAGTCTGACGGAGAGATCTATGTCAAGTTTCACGATGTGCCCAGCGCCACCAAAGCGCTCCAGGGCCTGAACGGCCGCTGGTTCGGAGGGCGCACGATCCAGGCTCACTAGTGAGTTTTTCTCGGATCGGACGTCGTGTCGCGCTTGATGGCTTTTTGGTCTGACGGGTCGGCGGCTTGTTACCCTATCCCCTTTGCCTAGTCTATCGGATGCCATGGCCAACGTCAAGTTCTCCCAAGGGTGAAGTGGTTTGGCGTCGCACCTTGCTACTCTCACCCCGCAGCCACTTTACCTGTCCTCTGCGTCTCTGTAGGGCACGCCTTCCTTCAACGCAACCATCCCTCTGCCGCCGCTTTTCCGTCTCTCCCCCCCTCCCTTTTTTTTTTTTTCCTTCTATTTTTCCATCTCTGTCCAGGACTCGTCTCCCATCCCTCGTCCTCAAAAGGTCAGACGCTGTCGAGCCGAGTCGTAGGCGCTTTCCTTTGTCCCGAGCTCGTCGCACACCTTACATGGCGTCGTGAGCTGGATGGATGCTCGTATGACCACCCTCCGATCTTCCTTTCCATCTCTGTCCGTCATCAGTGCAATCTCCAACCCCGTGCCTAGAATGCAGTGTCGAGCGGCGAGCCTGTGTAGGACGTTTGCGAACGTGCGTCCGCGCAACGATGGACGGAGCTCATCGACAGCTGATCGCCATCTCTTGGACTGACTCCCCTGACAGGATCTGCACTCGTCGGCTGTGTCTCACTTAGACATCGACCGTCTTTCTGCTTGCTTTTTTCAACCAGAAAAAACCAGGACGAGAGGGTTAGGTCTCCGTCTCGGGACAAAACTGGGGAATAGGAGGTAAGGTATAATGATCCAGCAAAACGTCGCACCTTTTGGCGACGTGACAATGTGAAAATCAGCAGGGTCGGATTAGGGCAAGACAATTGAGAATGTCACCACGCATCAGTTGAATGCCCAGCCAACTTGATAGATGGAAGCGAAAGCGGAGAGGAGAGAATACTGAGCCAAAACAAGACTACAGACGTGAGACTGCGGCATTTTTTGATATCGAAACCGGCGAGAAGGAAACGCGATATGCAAACTGCTGCAGTATAAGGTTCTGAGGGGATGACGACGGTGCTTCTGGCGAGCGGAACCAGGAAGACCGTAGCATAAAAGCCAATCCGGGGGCGTCTGGTGCATTCACGGTGTCAATTTAAAGTTGGTCCGCGATGATCAGCTGCTGGCCTTGTAAAGTCAAACGTAAGGGGCATGTATGTGTGGGCGCCAAAAGGACGGGCGGGGGTCAGCCAAAGCCGAGCGCGAAAGGTTAACAAACCGGATGGCCTGTGAAGCCAGTTTTTGCCATCGCGTTAGCAATACTCTATCGAATAGATAACTCCCTCCTATCGCCCACCAGTCCTGCCCTCGCGGCATTTTTTTACGTCCTCTCTTCTCGTCTCTCGTCTCAAAGCGTCCGGGGGTGCGACGACGACGAAGGGAAGGCCGGAAAGCGTAACAACCGGCTCACGTGACTGGGGCACGTGCGCGCCGTCTCCGCTTTCACGGGCCTCGGTCCGCATCACATCGCATTCTATCTCTCCCCCATCCCGCATCACCCCACCTCGTCTCATCCTTCGCCTTCCTTGCCATCTCTATAGCGTTCTCCGCCTGGACGAATCGGATCTCTGTAGAACGGCGGACGCGATCGCCTGACGGCCAAGTCACTCCTCCAGCCTCCGTCCACCATGGCCGATGACTCCTCTTCTGGCTCGAGTTCATCCGTTTCCAACCCTTCCGCATCCTCTTCAGCTGCGACACACCCGTCATCAAACGCTAATGAGGTTGCGCCCGTGCCAGTGGCTGTTGTACAGCCTAAACAGCTCCGACCGGACATGATCACCTCGGCCATCTCCTTCTTGCGCGACCCCAAGGTCCAGTCTTCGCCTCCGGAACGCCGCATCGCCTTCCTCGAGAGCAAAGGCCTTTCACGCGAGGAGATCGACGAGGCGATGAGACAAGCGAATGAAGGCGGCGCGAAGACAGGGACGTCCGTAGTGCAGGCGACTGGCGGAGAACAGCAGCCGACGACGAGGACGTCGTACGTCTCACAAGGCTACCCTTACGGTCCGCCGGCCCAGCAGCAGCCAGTGATCATGTATGCTCCTCCTCCGCCAGCACCACCTGTCCCGCCGAGAGACTGGAGGGACTACTTCATCATGGCAGTCGTCAGCGGCGGAGTAGGGTATGCCTTGATCAGTCTTGTAAGGGTGCGTCTATAGTCCCATCGCTCCCTTCTTCCCGTTGAGTGGCAGACTGCCGCGGAATTGACACACACGCGCACGCTCACACGCCTATCTTTTTCTTATTTCTCACCCTCTTTCGTTCTTTCTTTCTTTCTTGTTTCCGCCTCAAACAGAAATACGTCGTCCCTCACCTCAGTCCGCCCACTGAACCCGTGCTTCGTACCACGCTCGACGAGCTGACCGCCAAATACGACGAAGCGGCTGCGCTCCTCTCCGCCCTTCAGGAAGATACCACTCTGGTCAAGGCTGGAGTCGAAGAGCAGAAAGAAAAAGTGGAGCTCGCGGTCCAACAGGTTGAAAACGCGCTCAAGGAAGTGAAGGAAGGGGAGCTTCAGAGGGAAGATGAGATGAAGAGGATCTCTCGGGAGGTGGACAGAATAAAGGAGTCTTTGCCTCAGGTGAGTGTGAATGCCAGATTAGGAGACGAGACGGCGAGCGATAGAGCATAGAGCCTCCGGACTTTTCTCCTTGCCCATCTTCTCACGCAGAGTCTATCCGTCACGCTTTTTTCTCCTCTTCTGGATTCCATCACGCTCACAGATGATCGACAAGACGCGAACTGCTCAATCTCAATCCCTCTCCGACCTCCAAGGCGAACTCCGCTCCCTCAAAGCTCTTCTCCTCTCCCGCACCACCGGAGGCGGCGGTGCCACCTCCTCCTCCATCCCCGTCCCCAACTCGAACCTCACTCCTCATTCACTGCATCCAGGCACGAGCGGGGAACGCACGCCCAGTCCCAGCGCTGGAGGGGCGAGCTCGTCAAGCCCCCTCACGGGCATGCTCAGTGGGAGACCGACGATCCCCGCTTGGCAGCTCGCCGATGCGCCGTCTTCCACATCTATCCCGCGGTCTCCATCCGCGAGCGACGCCGCTCCTTCAGTGGCTTCCAACGGACAAAAGGCCAGCGTTGAAGTCGAAGAAGGATCTGGGCCAGGTCCCAACGGCGGCGTGGGCGGCGGAGAAGCATCGAATGCTAAAAGCTCAGCGAACGAGCAGCAAGCTTGATTTGCATGAGACGGGTTGCCGGACGAGCGCTTCAGAGAAGGATGGAAGACCATGTTGTTTGGCCTGATTTGTGGGCGTCAGCATCGTGCTGTTTTCCTTACTTCGCCTCTGATATGACGACAAGCCAAGTCCGGCAATTGAAGGGGGCGGACTTGGGTGGGAGTGAGGCCCGCGAAGCCTGGGACGGGGTTAGAACGCTGGGACAAGGTGGCTTGTACAGATCTTTGAGGTATCTTTTTTCACATGTTCCATGACAGCTCCGCTTCTGGTATTTCCTTCGGATAGTCATGTCACTTGCAGTATCCGTCTGCGCATCTGTAGCTACACTGGCCTCCGCGTCTCCGTCAATCAAGGTAAATAGGCAGACACGCAGAAGGAAGAAACCGGCGAAGCCCGGTTCCAAGATACGTCGGCTCCCGCTTTCCTTTCGTTCGACCCTTGCGCAATTAGTCACCCTCGATGGCTCCTGCGCACAACAGAATTTCGCACGAGCAAGAAAGAGTGCCGTCTCCGGTTCCTTGACCAACCTGTGTGGTAAAGAAAATGGATTTACCTTCCGGCGCTGAGTTTTGTTGATAGGACACGGCACCTCCCGTATACGCTATAGAGACATAAATGAATGTCGGAATGAGGGCAGCGAGCAATCTGATGGTAATAAAGGAGTACACCGCCACGCCGCCAGAGCGACGAGGGAAATGGAGATTGTGGCCGATAAGCGACTTGTCTCGTCTGCCAGATAAGATCGATGAGATCGCAGTTTTGCGTCGTTATGCGCTTCGCCAAACCGATCGCTCCCCAAATCTCTCTTAGCCTTTGCTTGGGTAGGAACTGTTGCAAGTGTATACAAGTTTAAGGTCCTGATTGTTTGCATATTTCTGTCTGGCAAGCCGACATGGACCTCACACTCTTTCTGACGATGAATCGGGCTCATTCACAGATGATGAAAAGGAAGAGCGCAATTGAGAGAATACAATTCATCTCGCCGGGCCCCTTCTTCGTGCTTGTTCCTTTGGTCATGAAAGAGCCACTTCAGGGGTCCCGTCGGAATTACAGAACGTTGTTGGGAACGTCTGGGTCAAGTGCAGGGGTGGAGTCAGCGTACGAAATTCATCGAGTAGCCGCCTCCCGGTTGTTGAGTGAACTGGAAGTTGTCGGTCGAGAGGCCAAAACGACCTGACAACGAGGAACGAACAATGGGCAGCCCAGCGAGAGCGACACATGAGTATCGGCCGGACGTTCAACCTTTAGCTCCTTCTAATCAAAAAATGGGATCAGAAGGGACTGAGTGACAAGGGCAGAACGCTCACCTAAGATACTGTTACCGAAGCCTTTCAGTTTCCCCAACATCTCGCTCTTTTCTCTCTCTGCGGCCTCCGCCACCAGCGGAGGTAGGCGCTTCAGGGCTGCGCCAACTGTCGGCTTGAGCGAGGCGGGCAAGTCGGGGAGATCTGACAGCTTTTTAACATCTGTGGTACACGTTTAATAAGTAAGCGAACGGGTCGGGCTGGCGAACTTGCCAGCCTAAACGATAAATTCCACTGAGCTCACCTTCTTCGGCAGCAGCGAGCGAAGACCAACTTCCGATGTTCTCATTGGCGACAGCTCGCCTGTGGAGAGCTTTAACATAGTTGGGGTCGTTGTCCAAGGCTGCGTATTTGTCCAAATTCGAAAGGGGAAATTGAAAGCGTCGTGTTACTCTTAGAAGCGCATCCTCAACTAGCAGAGCTCAATAGGTTGGCAAAGATAAGGAAATTTGCTGCCTTACCTGCGGAACAAGCTTTTACCGCGCTCTTCCAGTCCTCCTTCAGACGAACCAATGGTATTTTGACAAAGACGCATCCAAATGCGCCGTGGATGTCAAATGTGAGCCGATGCTGACCACACTCTTACCGTGTAGCAAAACCTACCTTCTTCAGGTAGCAAGCGCCTAAGTTGGCGTTGATGATCGCCCGGATGGCCGCACATTCTTCATCGAGAGGGGAGAACGCCTTTTGGCCTTGGGACTTGCCTTTTGCGTCAGTTTCCTCCGCCTTTTGCTGCTGTGATGCTTTCCGTTCTTCCCCTTCCCGAGCTCGTGTCTCCTCACTACCCTTCACGTTGAATGTGTCCATGTCGGTCTCCGATTCGTTCCTACGAGCTTTGTCCTCAAATACTGGCCCTGGAGGAATGCATGCTAGCGCATCCTTGTAAGTATCGATAGCTTCATTGAGACCAGGAGGAGAGGCGGTGAAGTGGGAGTTTGCGACCGTCTTGAGGCGAGTCGCTTCGGATAGGAGGAGCTGACGAGACGCCCGCAGATAGTGAGAGACAAGATTGAGACTCGCTGTCAGCAACAAAAAAAAGCGGCGGAGCGAGCCCAGCTCGTTAAAAGGTCTGGACTTACCCGCAGCTCGTCGTCGGTGAAGTGTTCGTTTTCCACACTCGCCTTCTCCCCATCGTCCTCTGCGCTGGCCAGCCGACGCAGCTCGCGCTCTTCCTCTTCTTCACTTCCAACCTCATCTCCCTGTTCGTCTTGATCCATCTCGTTCTCCGCGTCTCTCCAGTCTCTGTCTTCATCCCCATCTTCTGCTCCCCCCTTCCGACCCTCACGGAGATACATTCTTCCCAACCTCCTCCTCAGCTCCTCCACTTCCGCCTCTCTATTTCGCCTCTGTTCCTCCTCTAGTTCCTCCCTGGCCTTCGCTCCTCTCCCTTCCTCCTTTTGCTCTAATCGACTTGCCCCATCTAGTGCCGCGGAAGAAGCAGCAGGATCACGGCAAGAAGGGGAAGGAGAAGACAGAACTTTGGCCTCCAACACTTCGAACCGCGATTCCGACAGCGGATCGACTGCGAGAGAGCATGGGTGCCTATTGAGTCAGAAGTAGGACAACCACGGCAAGCGCGAAGGATTTGCTCACCTCTGCTCATTCTGACTCTGGCACCGATCCGAGGACGACGACGATAGGGACACAGCAAGCGGCGTTCAGCAGCCAGGCAACCGTAATACGACGCTCGAGCCTCTCCGATCGGTAGCCACGTGGGGGCGCTGTAAATAAAAAAGGGTTCCTTCTTTATTTTATTAATATTATATTTTTTTTAAAAATTAGCACGCGCGCAGCGCACATTAATTTGGTTTTTTATCTAATGGACCGCCAAGTTTGCGTACCTAAGCATAACGTATGCGTTTATACAAGTACAGCTCGGCGTAATATTGCCAATCACGTGATGTCGGCGTGCTGTGCATGCGGTCGTGTCGCCGGCCACCGTCATCAATACAAAATTCGAGCGTCGCCCCGCTGCTCGATCCGCTCTGCTCGCACGTTCCGCCGTCTCTCGCACTGTTAAGGTTGTCGCTGTTTCCCATCTTTTCCCTTCTTAACCCCGACTTACTTTTACTCCGCCCGACCGCCCTCAGCCTCAGGACGGAACAAACACACCGCAAAAGAGGAGGGCGCTGGAGCAGAGTACACCACCACCCCCCCCCCCCCCCCCCCCCCCCCCCCCCCCCCCCCCCCCACATCCGCTGTCCCCTTGCGCCGAACAATGCCGTCTTCCCAACGCCGTCGCTCCCGCTCGAGGGGATCGGTGGCCTCGGAGAGCAGCCATGGTCATGGTAGCAAGGCGAGCATGCCCGACATTGCCGCGGATCTGGATGAGCTGGCCTTTTGCAACAACTTTTGGGTGCGTCGCCCGTCCCATCAATGAATTGGCTGGACCCGACTGCGTAGTCGTTCCGAGTCCGGCGCCACCTGCCTTTATCCACTCACAGAGTTGCAGGATCGTTTCACGTTTGCAGGGATATGGAGACCCTGGGTACGAAGTGATTACCGCGCGGAACAAGGGCTCCACGAAGGCGTTGGACGATTTGAGAGCCATGTTCAGAGAGAGGTGAGTGGTCCTGATCGGGCCTCCATACCTCTTCCTTGTCGCTCCGGATCCGCCTGACCCTGCGGTGTCTCTCTCGGTTTTTTTTTTTTTTTTTTTTTTTTTTTTTTTTTTTTTGGCTTTGACGACTCACCGACGTTGGCGTTCATCAGGCTACAGATGAGTGGCAATGTGGAAGGCATGGCGCGCATCAAGGTGAAGCTACAATTCGGCGAGGCGAGACGGAACGGAAATTCGACCGACCGTGTGAGTCCCATGCTGCCTGTAGCTGCCAACTGCGAAGCGCGCCCACAAGGAAGACAAAAAAAGGTCTTCTTGCCCACTCACCCGACAGCTTCCGGGATCTTGTCGTTGACCGGAAGGGTGATCAGCATGATGGTGCCGACCAAGGAAGGGACCTGTACGCCGAGGATGCACCACAATCGGACGTTCTTGAATTTGGAGGAAAGGTATCCCGTCAGGACGTACGTGAAAGCCATCCACAAGGCACCCGGGACGGCTTGAATCAAGGTCGTTTGCAACGAGGTGAAGCCAAAGGACTGCGTGGTTCGGTTTGGGGGAGGAAAATAACGACGGCTATCAGTGTGCGAGAACGAGTCGGGGAAAAAAGGACGAAATTGGGCCATCGGGTCCCGTCGGCGCACCTTGACCAGAAGGCTACCGTAGTTCTGGTTGCCGGCGAGGAAGAAAGTGGTCGACAGCATGAGAAGGGTGAGGAAGATGACATACGGGTCGATGAGGGCCTCGCGGACTTGGGACCACTTCCAGTTACTAGCGATAAAAAAAAGGAGGTAAATCACGGCAAGATAAAGAAAAGAGTATCATCGAGCATGATCGTTACTCACACAGACTTGAAACCGGTCATGTTGGGTCGGATGCGCTCGAGGGCGATGATCTTTTCCTTGTCCGACAACCAGAACGCGTTGGCCGGGGAATCAGGGATTAAGATGAGGAAGAGGATGGCCAAAATCACAGAGAAGCCTCCAAACGTCTGAGGGTCGAGCAGATTACGGCAAAAGGGGTTGGTCGGTCAGCCGACGTGCCCAAGTTCGTCCTGGGAAAACACGGCGGTCGGGTCGAATGACTCACAAAGAAGACGATCCTCCAGGTGGCGACAGGAGGGTTTTTGAGGTGTCCGATGCCGTAGCCGATGAGACCGCTGCGGAGAATTGCAGGAACTGTAATCAGACAGATGGACGGAGGGACGGACGGACGGACGGACGGTAGAGGTGCTGAGCGCGGAGAAGAGAGCGCTCACCCAAGCAACTCGCCAATGGCGCTTCCGATGAACCAGTAGGCAGTGCGCAAAGGCTGCTCGTCCCTAGTGTACCACATGCCCGTCATGAGGACGCAAACGGGCGCCATGAAGGCCTCGCCGACGCCGAGGAAGAAGCGGTTGATGAGCATGCCCGTGGCGTCGTGCGCAGCGGGTAGCGTCATGCTACCGAGGCCCCAAAGTTGGCCATACGCGTACGTCATCAAAGTGTCAGCGAACGGACCGCAAGCTCTGTTCCTCTGGGGCGCGCACGGACGGGTCATACGCACAGAATTCCGCTCCAAACGACGATCATGACGCCGGCAAACTTGGCCATCGGTAGAGCCTGTGTGAGTTTGCCGACGACGAACTGGGCGGCGAGGAAGCCGACTAGACGTGCGAGGCAGGGAAAGGCGGTGGCGGCGGATGAGTGCCAAGTCGGACGAGCGCATTGTGGAAACACGGCGTGGAAAGCGGCGACTCACAGGAGAAGATGCTGGCGCCCCACGCATATTGGCGCGGGTTGAGGTGAAGGTCCTGCTCGAGACCCCAAATGGAGGCCAAGCTGTAGGTGACCTTGTCGAGATACTGGATCATGTATACGGCGGTGAACATCGCTGGAGCAAGGAGAAGAAAGACAATAAGACACGAAAGAATGCTTGGGCATGCTGTGGACGGGCGGTGGAAGGGGTAGAACGGCGAGACTCACGCATGAGGATCATGTCGAGCTTTCGCAAGACGCGCTTGTTGTCCTCGGGGGAGACTTCCATGGCCTGGGAGTCTCCAAGGACTTCCTCGGCGATGTCGTCGCCCAACTCGCTCGCGGCGGCAAAATCAATGGGCGTCTGGGCACCATACGTCATGGCGGGGGAGCCGAGGGACTGATGGGAGGACTGCTTCTCTGCGGACCTCTCGTCGAAGCCCGGCGACCCTTGCTGCTCATAGTCCGTCTCAAATGGAAGCCGTGACATGGTGAACGAAGCTGGTGTGTGGGCTAAGGGAAGGAGCGGGGGGCGGGATGGAGAAGGAAGAGGTTGGTACAACGAGCGTAGGCGTCGCAGAGACAGCAACAAGGGGTGAACCTGAAAGAAGGAAAGAACGTGGGGTGGTGCGACGAGGAGGAGAGAAGGCACTTCTGGCCGGCTGGCTTTTTTAACGGCGAGAAATCGTGAAGTCTTGAGATGGAATCGGCAGGGAGTGCCAAGTGCAAGATGGCAATGCTCTGCCGACGGCAAAGCGGACGACCGAGCTAAGTGTGTACATGAAAAGATGAACCTCTCTCTCTCTCTCACGTACACACACACGCAAACGCACATATCTCACTCACTCACTTGCTCGCTCGCTCATTCTCCTTCCTCGTCCAAGTGTCTCTCTCTCTGTGAACTACGGACGGGTGCCGGCGGCAAGCGGGATCGAGTAGAGCGGCGACCGCGTCCCACTAGCTTAGCGTTGCGCTTACTTCCGTCAGCCTGGTTCTGTCTCACGGACCCGCCCGGCCACATAGAAAGACGCCACTAAGCCCCCCACTGTGGATGATGTCGACGACAGACTAGAGCACGGGGGAGGCGGAGGCGGAGTCGGAGGCGCAGGAGGCAGGTGGTGCGGCTGCGTGGAAGCACAAGATATCAGTGATAATCGGACACCACTGCTCGATTGTCGCGCAGGATAACAATCGTAGTGCAGGTTCGGGATCCACATTTCAGTCGCCGTGCGCTCCACCACCTTAGACACCGCCTTTGGTCGCTGTGTCGAGCCGGCGTCGGCCCTTGGCGCATAGTCTTCCTTCTCCTGAGCCATGGGCCGCGAGCGAGGAGCGAGGAGCGCTCGAATTGTTGTGGGCCGGACGACTGGGCGGCCATGTCATATCGTGTCATCTGAGCGCACCCCATTGTCCCACTGTGGCGTATTCCACCGACGCCGACTCCACACGCTGCCTACGCTTGGGCAGCGCTCTGTTCGGGGCGACCTTACTCGATATGGTCACTGCTTCCATCAGATCCGGTCATCAGATCATCGCTATCGCCCGGCCCGACCTCGCTCGCGCAAGGCTGATCCACGATCCTTGGCCGAGTCCTTGCTGGTGCGCCGTGGTGTGCTACCCTCCCCATCCTAGACTAGCCTCTTCTCCCACCGCTGCAACCTCCGCCGGCAAGTGGCGCGCTCCAACTGCGGAGGTCGCACCTGGGCGGGCCGCTGGTCCCCAGTGACGCCCGGCGGTCGGACCCGGGTGACGACGGGCCGAGGAAGTTTTTATAGTGCGCCCCGGGCGGGCGGAGGGAGGGCCGTGCTGGTCAGATGGATCCGGCGGCCTCCGCCTTTTTTCCTGCAGGCTCGTGCCGCGGAGCGAGCGGACGAGGGGGAACCCAAAGAATGGGCAGCGAAGGCGGAGAGCGTTAGTCAGTTGTCGAACACGTTCACATTCCAGGTCGGAATGCACAGGCGGACGCACAGACAGAGAAGGGGTTTGTGGACAGCTTGCACTGGCGCTTGCATTGGCACTGGCACTGGCAGTCCATTGGCATTCGCATTGTCACTGGCAAACCTCGTCCTCCTCTTCTCCGGAACGGGCTGCAGTGCCCCCACCGCCCCGGAGCACCCGTTGCACCACGGGGAGCGCCCTTGGCACGACGGCGCTCAGGCACCGACCGTACCGCCTTCAGGGCCGTCACACTCAAGTACACCATTTCCGTTTTCACATTTCCTCCCAGTCCTCCCAATCCCTCTCATCTTGCCAAACCACTTCCAAGCGCTCCTCCGTCATCTCTTTCTCTCTTTCTCTCTCCCTCTCTCTCTCTCGCACCTAGCCCTACACTCTGCCCTTCTGCCCTCGACCCCACGCCACCGCACCGGACCGGTAGCAGCACCGACACCCGCCTTCTGTTTCTCTCTTTCTCTCTCTCTTTTAACGCAGTACAGCCACATCGGGTCGGTTCACAAAGTGGCCCAAGATGATGGGCAGTGCGGCCATCGTCACCTCGCCAGGCACGGCCACGGTGAGCGAAGAGGGTTTTTTCCCACCGCCTGTGACGCGATATTCCCGGCCGGCGGCGCACGACTGACGTCCCCCGTGCTGGCCTTTCGTCCGTATGCCCGACTCCTCTTCAGGCCACCTGGCGAGTGGAAGACGTCCTCGACCCGCTCTACGAGGCTCCGGTCTCCTTCCTGCCGCTCGACGAGGTCGGCGAAGCAGGCGCCGGAGAGACCTTTGACGGTTGGAACAAGCGCAACTCTCTCCTTCACAATGGCCCACGTGGTGTTGTCTTTGCCGTCCGCGAGGAGGTCAGACCGCATGGTGCTCCACGGAGGAGGATAGAGCGCCCACCGGGGCCGGAAAAGGCTGTTCTCCAGCCCGAGGGTTCGCGAGGACCAAAATGGAAGTCGGCTCGGTCGTGGCTTGGAGGAGGCCGTTCGGCGGCCAAGGCGGCCAAAGAGTCGAGCGCCTCCGCGACCGGCCAAGGCGACGATCGATCAACGGCGAGCACGCCTGTGAGCCCGCCTATGAGCCCGGACATGTCGGACTTTTGGGCCGGCGTCGATCCCACGGCTTCCCAGCTGTCGTGCCCTTCCTTGGCCGCCTCTTCGATAGATTCAGAAGTGGACCACCGAGCTTCCATGATCGGCATCGCCATCTACCCCGGTTCTGGAGACGAAGCGGAGGTCCCGAGGGGAGGCGGCCGCGCTCCCGTCCAACAATGGTCC
Source organism: Peribolospora baueri (assembly GCA_029717555.1). NCBI lineage: Eukaryota > Fungi > Basidiomycota > Peribolosporomycetes > Peribolosporales > Peribolosporaceae > Peribolospora > Peribolospora baueri. Next base: position 11,142 of record JAMDHS010000008.1, on the reverse strand, counting down.
CCGTCCTGGGCTCCGTCGCCGCTCCGTTCGCCGACCAGTTCCACCTTCGACCCCTACGCCGAACAAGGCGCTATCGGTCGGATAGTCCCTCCCTCCCCGACCAGCTTTTGTGATCCCTATCGATCGATCAACATTCCCTCTCCCAACCCCTCCACTCGACGATCCAGCTCCACATTTAGCGCCAGTAACACGTCTTCTCAGAAGGACGGATCGTCCAAAGACGGCAACGTCCAACTGAGGCGGTGTCTCGCAGCAGTGCAGAAAAAGCTAGAGATCGACGTCGCCTACCTTCTCCAAGTGGCCAAGACGCCGTCCCTAGTGGCACGACGGCAAGGAGGGAGCGGACTCGACAACAAGTCCGTCGAGCTCGTCGCTTCCACCGGCTTACGCCCTCGTACCTGCCCCCCGCCGGGCGGCGGCACCCTAATCGCGCTCATCGACGTTGGCGTCAACATGGCCTGCGCAACGGCCAAGAAGGGCTTGTACTACCGCAATCCGGCCATGTTTCCGAGCATGAACAAAAAGCTCATCAAGCAGGCCATCCGGCGCCAAAAGAAAGAGGACGGAAACCAGCTTTCCGGCTTTCCCAGCGGCGATTGTCTCGCCCGCCTTCAGGAAGCGGCCCAGCCGGGCTCCGGGGATACCGTCATCGCGTCTGGTCTCATCTTGCCCGTCATGGAATTCGAGGTCAAGGGTCGAGAGGTGAGCCGTCAGCCTGTCTATCTGTCTGTCTGTCTCTCGTGTCGGCACGATCGAGCATACTTGCTTTTCCTAAAAACGACGGTCAGGGACGAAGCCCGCTGAAGTCTCCCCTTCGACGCTCCTCTTTTCTTCTGCACCTCCGGTCTCGCTCGCGGTCAGCATGTCATGGTTATCGGTCTCTTCGATCGAGACGTGGACAGGTTATGGTCGGTGCACGACGTGGACATTGCGAAGCGACTAGTGGAGAAAGTGCTCTGGACCGCCGGTGAGCACTTTCATGCGACACTTCGTCGCCGGCACTTTGCTGGCAAGCGACGGCTCCTGGGCCTCCAGGTCATCCGTGCTGACTATTCCGAATGCCTTACCCTCCGTCTTCTCAGACGCCTCAAACCCCGGCAGTTGAGCGAGCAGGACCGGGAAAGCTCGGCCGGCCAACGTCGCGGCAATGTCGGTGAGCAGGACACGACACGAGAACGAACGTCGGACGACGCCCGTCCCCGATGGCGGATCGCTCTTCCCCCCCCCCCGGAGACTCCTTTTTGCACATCACTTTTACGTTTTTCCGCTTTGATAGGGGCCCCCGCCCCACCGTCCGTCCACTCCCCCTTTTCTTCGCTCTGTCTCACGCTCGACAGCGTGCGCGCGCGTGTGGAGCGATTCGCGCACCGTCGGCGCTTTCGCCATGCTGTTGTGGCTTAGAGTACTTCCGGACTCCCTGCTGCCTGCGCTCCGGCTCCGTCCGTCGCGCAGCGGAGGGATTACCGGGCTTCGCGTTTGCGTCTCATTCCCTTTGCCATGCATCGTCTTGACATGGTCTCTTCCTAAAAAGGGCTGGGAACCACCTCTTTTAAGGATCGAGAGCCGCCCGCTGTCCGTGTCTTACGGAGCCGTCGCATTGTTTGTGGCGGGCTTGTAAGGAAAAAAAAGTGAAAATGGAGCCGACGCGGCGCCGCCACCTCCGAGTACGGAGCCGAGCTGATTCCTGAGCACGGAAGAACTTTGGTGGCTTTTTTTCTTTTCCCTCCGATGGAAGTTGGGGGCTTTTCCATCTCTTTTTCTCCCATCTCCTCGGGCGACCGGCCCTCAGGTGCCTCCCTTCGAATTCTGACCTACGCCCGTTCCGACCTCTGTGATATGTTGTAGACGCGGACCATCGATCGTAGCCAGCGCTTTCCAAGGCCAAGTCTACAACTCAGTCCGACTAGAAACGGACAGTTACTCCGGAACTAGTTCGTGACACAGGGGCGACCGGCTGTTAATGGAATGTGCTCGAGCTTCATTGTCGCTCACACGTCGTCGGTAATCGTTTCAGGCTCGTTGGATATACGAAAAAAAGTAGTGTGCTCGACTAGATATCCATGTTGGGCCTTGCGAATGCACACGTACGATAATGGCCAACGCCGTCCTCCAGCTCAGCCTGTTTACGAGCTCATATGTCCATCTGCTCCGCCGCCAGCCGCCGCCCCACCTCTTCCAGCGTCGGAACGCTCTCCATCGCGCCCTGTCTCGCCACGCAGATCCCCGCTGCGAGCGTGCTCATGCGGAGCGCTTGCCTCGCCTGCTTTGGCGTCGGGAGCGAGGAAGGGTTGGGCGTGAGCAGCATCAGTTGGGCTACGAAATAGCCGGTGAAGCAGTCTCCGGCGCCGGTCTGCGAACGAAGGAAGGAAAAGCGGCGGAAGTGGAGACGATCAGATCTGCCATGCTACGAGAGTCCATACTTACATTGGCCACAGCTGAATGTGACGGACGAAGACGCAAACGGGGACCCACCGTATCTTTCACCTTGACCCCCTTGGCAGCCGGCAGCCGGAAGCGCTTCGTCGCCCCCTCCGCTCCCTCCTCCTCACCGGTGCACCGCATCCGCGCGACCACGCCCTCCTTTCCGAGGGTGATGATGAGAGCGCGCGTCTTGCCGAACTTGTCTCCTAAGAGGTCGAACCTCTCCAGGCGAATGTCTGCCTCGTCTGCGGCAGAGGAGGAGGACGGCGGAGGATGAGGGGCGTTGAGCCCGTTCAAAAGATCATCCGCCTCGCCTTCATTGACAATTAGCACGTCCAGCTTCTCCCACGGGAACTCTTTGATCTGCTCCGGGCGCAGCATGGGAGCTGGATTCATGATGCTGAGGCACGACGAACCCTTGGCGGCGGCGAATTCAAGGAAAGCGCGCGTGTCTGAGAGGGGAATCTCGTTCTGCAAGAGGAGATGCGTCGGCTTCGAGCAGGCAGAGGAGAAGACAGACGGTGGGGAGGAGAGAGTGGTGGTATAATTGGCGCCCGCGACAAGGACGATCGAGTTCTCGCCTTCCGCTGAGAGCTGGATCGTCGCCCTGCCGGAGGGGAGCTGTGAGAGATACGGAGAGGATGATCCAAACACGGTCGTGGCATGTTTAGTCGGTGTGTTTCCAAACCAGCGCATATCGACGACAATCATCCACTCACTTCCTCTTCTATCTTGAGCGACGACGTGTCCACGCCCGAGTCCGCCAGCTTGTCCCGTACCCACACACCGTCCTTGCCCAGCGCGCCCGCCATGGCCGCCTTTCCACCTCCGCGAGCAACAGAGACGGCCTGTCACAAGTCAGGCATTAGGTACACGACGAGGGTGGTCTGGTAAGCGGCCAACCCTTACAGAGCTTGAGCGCGAGCAATTCCACTTCACCTGGTTGGCGCCCTTGCCTCCTGGACGGCGCTCAAAATACGTGGAAGAAATGGTCTCCCCTGGCCGGACAATGTGAGGAACTGGGAGCGGCGGTGCGGACAAGTCAGCAGCGAGCCGAGATCAAGGGAGAAGCGGTGTTCGCATGTCAGCAGCTCAAAAGCTCGCCGGGACTGACCGTGAAAAAACTCGTCGACATTGATGCTGCCTCGCACGAGGCAGAGCGGCGTGGCCATTTTCGATCGTGCTTGGCTTGCGTCGCGAGATGGAGAGATGGTGGATGGGAGCGGTGCAGGGTAGTTGGCGAGACGGGGACGACCGTCTTTTCGGCAACGCTGTCAGGAGCTCGTCTTCGTAGATCGTACTGATCTGATCAGATCTTCGCGGACGGAGGCAAATCCGTCGATCACCCTTTGATGGGTCTTCTTCTCTTCGGGCTTGTCTGAACCTCTGTCCTTCCCCTCCATGCGTCGCATATGAGAACCACTCTTTCTTCGAATAGGTAACCCCTTTCCTGGCCAGAGAAGAGGAGAAGAGTTTGCGCAATGATGTATATTCAAGACGAGATGCTTGACAGATCGGCCACGCTCGCACCAAAAATCAGATGAGACGGCAAGACGGCAAGTCGTGCAGGTAACAGTTACATGTTCCCAGCACAAGCCAGTGGACACGCCAAAGTAGTCACCACGATAGAGCTAATTCATTTAAACGGTAAGCGAAAGGCCTGGGGTAGTCCCAGGGTATGGGGCCCTAGCTCAGCACACTTACTCCTTTACTGCCAGGAGGAAGGTGAGGTGATCGCACTAGTCAATCGGCCGCTGGTTGATCAGACCCTGTCTGAATCCATACGTTTCTAGGATTCACACAAAGCGAGCCTGAGGTGAGTAGGACGAGATGGACAATTTTCGCCAGTGTCGTAGCTGAAAAAGAAACCTTCATAATTTGTATGGCTTTTGCTTTTACCGCGTTCTCTTGGATAGGACGAGGAAGACGCGAGAGAAACCCACCAGGCATGTCGCACGCCGCGAGCATCTTGCTGCGCAGCGTCTTTGGATCGGGTAGGACTTCGACGACACGGTTCGTGGCCACGTCGACGAGACAGCGTGACAGACACGCGAGGGACAAAGGCGATAGAGACGGACAGTACCGATCACCAAGACCGCATGACTTCCCTCGTCTCAGAGAGCGACTCCTCCATGATATCCAACAGGTCCTCCACCTTCAACCCGGAATGCAACACCTGCACATGCTCTTTGCTAGCCTGCGCCAGCGCCTCAATGTACCCGTCCAGACCCACACTGAGCAGTCCGATGTCGTCCGCCGCTCGCTTCGCGCGGTCGAGCACCGCGGAGGCCAGTTCGAGGTCTGCAATGAGCCTTTTCCGCTGGCTGCGAGAGACGGCAGCATGTATGGAGAGGGAGGAGGGGAGCCAAGAGAGGAAGGTGGAGGGCGCCAAGGCAGATGATCCATCGGGAAGTTGCAGCGGTGGTGGGTTGTCGATCGCATCTTGAGAGAGGCGCAACTGGCGCGTGGCCGTGTTCTTCAACTTCCGAGCTCGGTCCTCCACGTCTGATGCGAGGCTATACGCCATGCTAGCACCGGCTTGCAGCTGCTTGAGATCGCGAAGAACCTCTTCGGAAACGAAGTCGCGGTACTTCAAAACGTCTTCCTCGGTATAGCTCTTCTTTTCTCGCGCCCTTTCGAACCTGAGCCGCAGTTGGTCGTACAGCCTCACCTGCTCTCTCATGGTGTTCTTGGATGCCACGACCAGCCGGATAAGCGACTTCCCGAGCGTGCGCGTCGATGCGCCCAGGTCGTCCAAGCTGTTCGATACCGCGGCTGGGTCGTCAAAATTGGTGCTTAAGTACCTGACCGCTGCCGCCAGGGACTCGAGGCTAGACGCGTCTGTGATTAGGTCCCCCGGACCGGAAGACAGAGCAGTGACGGTGCGCACGACAGAGGACGTGTGACCGAGCTCGCGGTGCGTCGCGTACGCGGCCGCATGGAGGTCCAGCGGACTAAGGCCTGGGCGCTTTGATGATTCCGAGGACGTCCAAGACAGGCCGGAAAGAGACCACACGCCGCTCCAGTTCGCCGGTGTGGGACATGGCCAGATGGGCAGGAGCCGACAGGGCAGAGTAGCAGCCGCGGAACCCAGTCCTACAGCGTGGCTTACGCCAGCTTTGAGACCTGTGCGGGCCACCGCGAAAGGCACTGAGGCAGTGAGGATGACGCCAGACCAAGCCGCGCACGCGACGTAGTAGACGATGTAAGCCGAAGCGAAAGAGAGCAAAACGAGCGAGAGGACGTTGGCGAAGAAAGCGGGCAGGCCGAGAGCAGAGAGGAAATAGATAAATGAGCGTAGAGCCAAAATGGGAACACGAAGTGTCGCTAGAAAGATGGATATGAGGGAGACTTGGGTGGAGGAGGCAGAGCGCCTCAGTGCGAAGGCCTTGTGAGTCGTCAAGGTCCCCTTCGGTGGCGTCGGCGGCGGGGACGCCACCGGCGTTGAGCTCGCCGAAGGCTTCGGCTGAGCCGCCTTTGGCAAGGACGAAGAACGGGTCTTAGGTCTTGAACGTGGCGGGGGCGGCGGTGGAGGCTCAGTCCTGACTGGCCTCTCTACGATGCACCCTCTGTCGTCGCCAGAAACTGGCGCCTGCTTCTCTAATTGGTCGGCCTCTGGTGGCGTCCTCGTCGTTTTCCCCTCTCCTGGCGCGGGTCGATCGACTTGGCCTTCGCCGCCGCCAGAAGCACACGTTTTAACCATGCGCCTCGGCATCGGACTGGGGGCAGAATGAAAATGCGGCGAAGGTCCTTCCTAGAGGAGTTGCAAGTTGCTTCCCCCTTTTCGCCGTGGAGTGTGAGTGAAGAGTCCAAGTTCGGCCCTTCCAGCAGAAGTCGATATATGTCCCGATCAGCCAAGAAAGGAGCCGCAGACATTTGCTGCGGTCGAAGCTGACTCCCGCTTCATGCCGACTTTCCTCCGCCGCGCTTCGACGAGGCCCGTGCACTCCTCGCACAAGGAGAGCATCACTCAATGACTGACTGTGTTGGAAAGCAGCCCAGTAATCAGATATGAAACGGATAAAGTGCCAACAGAGATTCGAAACCAGAAGTCCGTGAGGGTCAGGTCTTTGCGATTTTGCGCATGTTGCTCTGCTGCAAGATGATGGCTCGCGGGAAAACTGATGAAGCAAGTCCTGAGGTACCTGAGGTAAGTGCTGCGGTAGGCTGCGGCTATCGGCCGTAAGCCGACCGACAGCCGCTGTTCCGTGCTGCGGGTTAAGTACTGGGTGACACCTTCTGGGGGATTTGAGGGCAAGAAACGCATCCTCGGTGTCCAAACGTCCCAAGTGGTTCAGACGCCCGGGGTGATCCAATCCCATCAGGACGACGTACGCCAGGATAGATTGGAAGATAGTGGTTGATGGGCGGCGCCCTTATGCCCAACCCGGGCTCTGGGGAGGAGGACGCGAAATACAGGTTGAGCTGGTCCACCGAAGGTGAGGATACAAGAGATTGCATGTGGAGAGACAAGAGCGTTGAAGGAAGAGAAGGGAGAGAGAGAGGAGAAGAGATGGAAGCTGAACTCGGTCTCTCGTCTTCCTCTTTTATTTTTCAGGCTCGGCTGATAGGAACAAGATCGCCATCCTTGCCGCTCTCGAACCGCTTCTCGCCTCTGATCCCACCTCAACCTCCCTGCCGTCGTCTTTCGAACCTGCGAAAAGGCGACCCCAACGGATCCTTGAGCTCGCCTCCGGCTTCGGCGTCCAGATCCTACACATCGCCGCCGCCCATCCAGAGGTCATATTCCAACCCACGGAAGCGGACAAGCGGCTGGTGACAGAGATCGACGAGGAGATTCTGGCAAAGGGAAAGGCGGCGCACAATATCCGGAAGGCGAGGGTGTTGGACGCGTTGGAGGAGCGAGACTGGGAGGCGTTAACTGAGGCGTTGGAGGAAGAGGTGGAAGGAGCTAAAATTGGCGACGAAAGAGGGGAGAGAGCAGTGAACGCGGCAGAATCGTACGGGTACGATGGTGTGGTGATCAACAATCTCTTCCACGTTGCGCCGGTAGAGGTCACCGATTCCGTCTTCGCCCATCTTTCTCCTACGGCGACGGCGGGTAGAAAGTCTAGTCCTGCGCTGCTGGACCCCCGGAGAGGATGGATCGCAGTGTATGGGGCGTTCAATGAGAACGGCCGGTTTACTAGCGAAGGCAACCGAGCGGTGAGTGGCCTTAACATTTGGGTACCGGTCGTGGTGGGACTGACAGAGGCGACGTAGATGAGCGGACAGTCTCTCACCTAGCCGGTCTTTACGATTTACGAACTCGCCTCACTCTTTCTCTTACCCCTCCCCGTCTGACCACCTACTAGTTTGATGCCGACCTTCGCTCTCGAGACTCGCGCTTCGGTCTCCGCGATGTTGAATGGGTGGCTTCGATGGCTCGCGAGCACGGCTTCGAGCTGGAGCGGAAGAAAAACATGCCGATGGGCAACCTGTGGCTCCTGTTTCGAGTCAAGGCGTCGTAACCTCGGTCATCGGGCGGGGAGCTGTGGCGGCGTTGCGAATAGATTCGATGGCGAGGGCAAAACGTTGCTGGTATCGATCTTTCGCTTGCACGGATGCTCGTCCGCGCTCAACGCACGTGGATGAAGCAAGATACGTTATTAGCATCCCACGTTGGTTAGAATTCCATCGACACCCTAGACCGTCAGGATTTCGCGTTCTCGTCCGGCGGAGGATGACAAAGGAAGTTTGGGGACAGGCGAAACAAGAGAGGCTCCTGTCATAACACGGAAGGACGAGAATGGCGTATCCCTGGATGGATTGTGAAAACCAGAGCGGCCGAGAAATGTCCCTGACCCGGACCTGGTGAATGCTGCTTCTCGCCTTGCTTGCGCTTGCCGTGAGAATGCTTCACATGTGCAGTGGGAATGGACATTCATCCCGAAGCGGGAGCAACACGTTCGCTACCAGGACCTCGTGGATGGCAGCAGGACCCCGACCAGCGTCTGGTTCCATGAGCCCTGCTCCAAAGGGAAAATGAGAGACGAAGTACGCTGGCACGGCTCGTCATACTGAGCGTGGACGACGAAAGCAGAGGAGAAAGGCAGAAAGAGGGAACAAGGTACAGAGCACGGCCGGACACGACGGCATCGGCGGTGATGATCTGCGCGCCATCCACTTGGCTTAGGGCAGGCACGGCGAAAACAGGGGAGTTGGCCCTTGAAGCAAGTAGGCCAGGGCGCGAGGCCGCGATGAAAGGGATTCTTCCTCCTGCCGCGGTCGCTTTCACGAGCAAGTCGCTGCCGCCGGCCCGCTTGTCGATCATTGATGGCAGATAAACCCGACCAGTCCCGGCTCCACCGTCGACCGACGACGACCAAACACGCCCGGCTGGCGTCGAGGCCGGCGCTGGCGCTCGCTTAAATGAGGCGCACGTTCCGCGTATCGCACTCTTGAGCAAGCCCTCGTCCCGAAGCACAGGGACCCATGTGATATGTCGTCGCTCGTTGAGAGACCGGGCGTCTTGTCTGTCTGTCTATATCGATGGTGCGCACCTCGATCGCCGCCGTCTTGCACACGCAAAGGTCTTGCATGTGGCCCGCGAACGACGTTGACAAGCATTTCGGCGTCTGCTGCCTTAGAACAAATATGTCCTTAGTTGGTTCCCTTGATCGTCGCGTCTTGACCGTCGACGTTGATCGCGCGACCACCTCGTCGTCGAGCCGCGCCGCACATCATCGATACGCGCCCTCGCTTTCCATCTCGCTTTCTATCTCGCCTCCATCCTCGCCTTTGCCCCCTCCCCTCCGGCCTTTTCCCTCCCATCCAGGCCGGTCCTCTACATAGCCTGCCGCCCGGATTTGCACTCCGAACGGCCGGATTCTGTCATCCGACGCCATTTCCATACCTCGATGCGTTTGTGCCATGCACGTCTACGCACTCCTTCGCTCACCACCCACTTATCAGCCACTTTCCTTCCGCTCGACCTTGCCGGCAACGCCCGCAGAGGTGCTCCTCATGCCGAATCAAAGGCCCGGTACATCTACATGCCGACAGTCCACTCCGACGCCCGTCTTTCGTCGGGATCATGGAGCCACAAACGCCTCTCACACCTCTTCATTTTCCTAGACCACGATGTTCGCACAGCCGGCAACGCGGTCGCCGGTCCGTTCACGAATGAACGAGTTCGTGAACGGTGTCGTTCGATGTCTTATCATGTGCATTATCGACGTCTGCCCTATGCCGATGTCCTCCTCGCTCTCGCTGTGGATGAGCGCTGAGAAGATATAAATCGTCAGCCGCCGTCGCTCGTCCCTGCTCACTGTTCCATCGTGCCCTTGCCACCCAGTTCTCTTCACTTTTTCCTCCTAACCTCTCACTACTTCCTCTTTCATCTCTTTTCGGTCCTCAAAACAACATGCGTGCATCCCTCGCCGCTTCATACTCGCTCTTCTTCGCCTGCGCCACCCTCGTGCTGTTGCCCAAGCCGGCGGCCGTCGTGGCAAGACCCCTTTCCCGGCGCCTGGACGTGTCTTCCGCGGCTAGTCAGTGGTCCACTCCTTACGCCGGTCTTCCGTTAGCCTCGCTGACCGCCGTTGTCATCGCTTCCCAGCTTGCATGCAGACTTGCATCACCGGCATCCCGGACGACGTCCGCGGCCAATGTGACCCAACAGACGTAAAGTGTCTCTGTGGCCTGAGCGTGTACGTCGACCTGGTCAGCGAATGTGGCGCTACGGCTTGCAGGGGACAGAATGGTGAGTGTCGGCTTGCACCAGACGCAGATCCAATCATGACCTGCAACTTTGCTCACCTTTTTTTTTAAAAAAAAATTTCCCTTGCACGCCAAACACAGTGTCCCCCTCCTCAGTCCTCGACTGGGCCCGATCCTACTGCTCGTCCCACGGCGCTACGCTCGCACCCATCTCACCCTCCCTCTCCACGTCCATTTTTGGGACGACACCCACCGCTACCGCTACGCCCGTCTCGGCTCAACAGGCCGGCGTCACCGCGGGTGGCGTGGATGGCACGATCTCGCCGAGCGTTGCGCCCTCGTTCTCCGTCACCATCCTCGCCCCCACCGGGGCTCCTTCGACTGAACCTGCCTCCCACCCAGACGCGTCCTCGCGCGGTCCGATCCCGTCACCGTACCCTTTCTCGTCCTCGTTCGAGCCTGTCGGCTCCTCCGCCACGCTCATCCCGGCTTCCCCTGGTTCAGCCTCGACGCAGGAAGACAAGAGTGGCGTTACGGGCACTGAGAGCAGCGGACAGCGAAACAGCGCGGCCAACTCCCTCCCGGCAAGCGCCCGGTCTCTCGTCATGGCGGGGGCGCTCGCGCTTGCGAGTCTCGTCGGCGGCGCAATGCTCGCGCTTTGAGTCGCCGTCCCGTGCCATACCGGCAGCAAGCCACTCATTTCCTTCGTCTTCTGTTTCTCCTCTCGTTGTCGATGTTCGCTCGCTTTGGCCTCCGTTCGCTTCGTCCTGACTATCATAGAAGTAGACCGTACTAGACCTCATCTTCATACACGGTTCCAATTCCGTCTCGCATCACCTTCATCGTCGCCACTTCTCAGCCCGCTCTCTCCATCAGGTTCATGACACGACACCGGCGCATGCCTTTCTCCTCTTCTCGTTCGTGTTCCCGGTCCCAACACCCCCATAGTAGTAGTAGTACTTCTCATTTCCACCCTGGTTTCATCGCGCACACGTCACCCGTCCTCGCAGTCCCTCATTTTTTTTTTTTTTTTTTTTTTTTTTTTTTTTTTTCTTTTTT